>RJWH01001450.1:0-373702 GCA_004363575.1 Solenodon paradoxus
TTATGTTTCATATCCAGTGACTCTGTGCCTTTTGATTGGTGAATTTAATCTATTAAGATTTAGGGTGATTATTAATATGTAACTATTGCCAGCTTGCTATTTGTTTTCTGAGTAATGTTGCAGACTGTCAGTGCACACCATTCACAAAAATAAACTCAAAATAGACTAGAGATTTGGCCATAAGACCAGAAACCATAAATTTCTTGGAAGACACATAAGACATTCCATATATTAATATATTAATGAAAAAAATGAGTATTTGATTAAAACTTTTTTGCTAGTGCATTGTTTTTAATCTTATATTTAATTGTTTAAAGCTTTACTGTGTCAATGTATCCAAGAAGAAATTATTGGTATTGCAGTCAATTTTATCCTAAGAACTGTCAAGCTAAAACATTTTCCATTTATACCAGGATAGATGCCCTGCATAACAAATATGATTCCCTCTTAGACAAATTTATACTTAGACAAAATTATCTCTCATGAAAAAAATAAAAACAATGTAAAAGAAAGGACTAAATTGTTCTGCATGGACTAGATGATAAGTAGTAGAGAGTAACATCAATGAGAGAACAATTACGAGGAAACTTCATGGAGAAGGAAGGATTGTGAGGCAGGAATGAAAAAATCCAGGATTAGGCAAGAGGAATAGAATCTAAAAAGAAAAGATAGCATGAAAGCGATGGTGATATCAGCCCAAGAGGGTAAAATCCATTGCCAAGGAAATAAAAACATATATCAACATAATACTTTAAAAATTAATGATCAAAGCTGCATTACTAAGACAAAAGGTGGAAACAACCCAAAGGTCTATCACCTGCGGAATGAATAAGTAGATTAGTCACAGAATGGAGTACTGTTTGCAAATTAAGACGAATCAAGTACTGATATGTGCTATTATAGGGATGAACCCTGAAAATACTGCATTAAGAGAAAGGAGTTAGTCACGAAGGACCATATTTAATGTGATGCAGTTATCAGAAATACCAGAATAGGCAAATCTAGAGACAGTAAATTGGTGACTGGGGGTGGGAAAGACGATGGGCTAAGGATGATGGCTAAGGGATGCAGGATTTCTTTTGGGGGTGATGACAATGTGCAAAAATTGATTGTGGTAGTAGCTGCACAACCCTCTAAATATACTAATACTGAACTGTACATTTTAAGTGAATCAATTATATGGTATGTAATTTACATGTCAAGTAAGTTATTTTTTTAATCCAGTGGCAAGATTGATAAAACTTTCATAGTTCTCTATGTTGGGTATATATACTATATAAGCTCTGAATATTTCCATACTTTTACAGTGTATCTAAAATTAAAAAGAAATACCTATCTTCAATTGTTTTTCCTAATGACCTTTCTGCACAAATTATTCTAAAATCCATGAAACAGATCTATATCCAGTCCCAAAAATAAAGATGAGAAAAAAAAAGACACTTTTCTGGGACATTCCATTAAACACCATCCTCTGATTTTATCTGGCTTGCTTCATCATAGTAATATCACTAAAAATGAGTGTTTACTGGGAAAAAAGTCAACTTCTATGGAGAATGATAATTCTCAACTTTGCTAAGGAAATACATTTTAAGAATAAATGTACAATACAAATGCCTAATAAAAGTCAGCTTCATAAATAAGTTCATTATAAAGAGAATTATAATTTTAATAAAATACCAAAGTGGTCCATGAATATTAGCATCTTAAAATAATTTCCTTAATCAGTTAAAGACGAACATGTTAAGTTTCATACATACTTGACTTCTGGTTTGACTTAATTTCTTCTTTAAATCCTGAGCTTCATCTTCTAAATTATTACGATAAAGCGATGTAATCTCTAGAGAAGCCTCTGACATAGACTGTTTTTTCAGGGTATCAGCCAGTTCTTGCTGAAGTTGTCTCACAACTACCTAATAAGATATCACCTAATTATTAAATTATATTTTATATGCATGTACTGTTAAGACATATACTTTGAACTATATCACCAATTCACCTTCTTTCTCTCATATATACAGATTCCTATTGACTCAATTCAGTTAAATATATAGAAAATGTGATCCTCCTGCTTAATCAGTATTAGATTACTTAAACAACAGGTTTAGACCTACTATCCCCGCCAGATGAATTTGCAAAGTTTTACAAACTACCAAATTCTCAGAAAGAAATGATATATGTATGGTAACAAGAAGTGGTAAAATTCCACATTGTGGAATCTTTTCCCAATTTTTTTTTTAGAAGCACAAATTAACTCCAGAATTTCTCACATATTCAATACTCTGTTCAAATTATCCCAGTAAATTCCTATCTCAGAGTAAAAGTGAAGTCATTCCAATGAACTTCAAAGCCCTAGTAACCTGACTTCCACCTTTCTCTGTAATTTCAGTTTCTACAACTCTCCCCTACTTACTGAATCCTGCCACCCCTCGTTATTCTGAAAATGAAGATCCAATGCAAATGAACAAATCTCAGAAAACTACAATTCCCTTTGTCTTGGATAAAATTATGGTAACAACTGAGGCTTGAAATGATGTTTATGAGCAAATTATTTATAAAAAGTTCAAAGTAAATTATAAATAGCACCGGGAAGATTAAATCAAATTAAATTAAATCAAGTTTGACTAAAACTCACATTTGTACCAAATTATGATTTAATGAAAAGCAGATGCCTTTAAAGAGTGGAGAGGTCTTAAGAACATGTGATTTGAGACTGAAATATTTCCCAAATAAATTCAAACTGTCAGCAATAAAAATAAAATTATATCAACTAAAAATGAATAAAAAGATACTGAAGGAAAAGTACTACAGGATAAAGCATTTACACCTCAGCTTATCTGGGAAATCTAGAATTAAGTGAGTCAGTTATATGGTATGTAATTATATGGTATGGTAATCCAGCTTAATGAATCTTCATTTCAAAATAGTCATTTAAGGTATGAACATTTCCATTTATCTGCTTATGGCATAAAAATAATGTTATTAAAGAGTTATATTAACAGTATAAGACTGAACTATTAATATCAATTTATATTTTATTAACAATGTATACCTATCCTATTAAAATTTCACAAGTAACACAATGTCTTTACTCAGTGTAAAGCCTCTCCCAGGTCTAATTTTTAATTACTGAATGCAAGGTATGTTTTTAAGCTGACAGAGCAAATATAATACAGTCCATATATTTTATATATTCACCTAAATCAACATTTAGCCATAGTCAAATGTTACTTTGAAAATTCTTTCAGGAAGTTTGAAAAATATTTCACTTTCTGGATACTTACTTCTCTTTCTGTTTTCTCATTTTCATACTGGTACATTCTTTCCTTTAAATGATCGCATTCATTGATTAGCTCCTTATTTCTTTCTTCCAGCACAAGACCTTGTTTTTCACTTTCAGTTTGAAATCTTTTTATAATGTCTTGAAATTGGTCTTGGATATTAATTACTAACTTTTCTTTATTGTCAGCTTTGTTGTAAGCATCATCCAGTTGCTGACGAAGCAACATATTTTCACTTTGTAATTGAGATAACCGCTCCTCTAAAGATTCCTGTTTTCCAATGTATTTGTTCACTTTACCTTGTTCATTGTGATACATTTGTTCAATTTCCTTCTTTTGACACTGTGTTTGGCTAAGATCTCTCTGCACACATTCTAACACCAGAGTCTTTTCTCTGAGAGTGTCCCTTGTGTGGTGGAGTTCAGTTTCTAAGTTATTAAGCTTACTTTCAGTTTGAGAAAGCTTTTGAGAAAGAATCTCATTGTTTTCCTTCAAATTGGACACATCAAAATTCATTTTGTCCTGTAAACGAAACGACTCATCTCGTGCTCTCTGGAAAGCAACTTCCAGGTCTCTTTTTGATGTCTGGCTTTGCTCATGATCATGTATAGCAGTAGCCAGTCTAGAACGATATGACTCAATCTCTGTTTCTATTCTTTCTCTGTTTTCTTTTTCATTCCCCAGCTTAGAGTTTAGCATTGCATTCTCAGCAGTCAAAACATCAAGCTGCCCACTATATTGGAATATTGATTTTGTCAATGTTTCCTCATTCAGTTTTATTGTCTTTTGAAGATCCTCATTCTTTTCTTTAAGAAATTCAATGTCTTCAAGATATTTCTTTTCCTTTCCTTGGTTCTGAATTTTTATTGTGTCTATTTCCAGTTTTAGCATGGTGATTTTATCCTGCAACATGTGGTTCCTCTGCAACAAATCTTTTTCTTTTTCATGACTCTCAGAAACCTAAGTAAAAAGAAAAAAAGACCTTTAGTTAGTACTCAATAAAGTGACATGTCATGCTTTCCCAAAATTAAAAATAACCCATCATTTTATACAATGAAAAGACTGAAATAAATGAATAGAAATAGAAAAAATCAAGTTGGATTCAAACTTCTAACTTTAATCAAGAATAAATACCTGAAAGTTAAAATATTTAATGAAGACAATGAATTCATGAAAGTAAAAAGGAAAACTTAAGGGAATTTTTAAGAATCTAAGAACTAGAAAGAATTTTCTCTGAATTCTAATAAAACTGGATAGTATAAAATAAATTAATTCATGCATATATTTGAATGATTAAATATCTAAAAGATTTTATTCCTGAGACACCATAGATATTCTACTTTCATAATATTTCTATAATCATTTATAAGAATTACATCTACTAGTATGCCCTGGTGACACATATAAGTTTGTGGCTGCAGCAGAGCTCACAGAAAGCCTAGGAACTTGGATATTAGGACTGGGCCAGGAAGTAGAAGTAAGGTGGGAAGACAACCAAAATAAACAACTAAATATATAAATAAGTGCTTCCTCTTCTCTCTTTCTGATTGCCTATTTGCATTCATGCCTATCTGCTTCCTTTCTCTTAAAAAATAAATAAATAAAGATGGCATGTCCTGCTGGCCTAGTTCACATACATTCCGAGATCCCTGGTTCAAGACTCAGGGTCAGAAAACAACCAATGATGAACAAGTGAACAACGCTCTCCCTGCCTACTCACTTTCATTCCTAACTATACCTTTCCTTTAAAAAGAGAAAAAAGATTATCATTACTTTATTCAAGAGACCATCCAAAACTTATAAGTGTGTATGTACATATTTGTGTATATATGCTTTAAAACCCTCTACTTTCCATGATGTTTAGTGTTGGTTTTTTAAATACATACATAAACATATCTGAAAATGACTGAAGAAAATACCTCAGAATTTGTTTTCTTATGAGCCATTTCTATCTCCTTTTGTTTGCAAAGGTGATTGGTTAGAATTCCATCTTGTAATATTCTGGCATTCTGCTCTCGAGAAAGTTGCCTCTGAGTGTCATTTCGTTCTTCTACAACCTCGAGACACATTTCAATAGGTTTGATATTATTATTACAATTATCTTAGGATTTCCTGTGGCATTATACCATTAAAAAAGTCTGAAGCTTAATAAAAGGACTTTGAAACTGTTAAAAGTAGCCTTTTTTTCACTGAGAGCCCAGAAATAAAATCACCTTTATATGGACAGTTGATCTTTGACAAAGGAGCCAAGCGTATACAATGGAAGAAGGAAAGCATAATCAATAAATGGTGTTGGGTAAACAGACAGACATCTGCAACAACAACAAAAATGAACCTAGATAATTCATTAGCACTATACACAAAAGTTAACTCAAAATGAATCAAAAACCTGAACACAAGACCCCAAATCATAGATTACTTAGAAGAAAATGTGGGGAAAACACTCCATGACCTCAACCTCAAAGAGATCTTTGGGGAAAGAACAGCTACAGCAAAAGTACCAAAGTAAAACTAAATAATTGGGACTATATCAAACTGAAAAGTTTATGCACAGTGAAAGAAACTGCCACTAAACCAAAAAGGCAACCAATTGAATTTGAGAAAATAGTCACACAATACACATAAGATAAGTGCTTGTTCAAAATATATAAAGAATTCACCCATCTCAACAACAAAAAAGTAAATGACCCACTCAAAAAATGGTCAGAAGAACTGAAAAGACCTATCCAAAGAAGACACACAGATGGCTACAGACACATGAAAAAATGTTCTACATCATTCATCATCAGAGAAATGAAAATAAACATCACAATGAAACGGCTGCTCTACCATCAAGAATGACCTATATCCAAGAATAGAAAAACAAGTGTTGGAGACGGTCAGAGAAGAATGAACCCTCCTTTACTGTTGGTGGGAATATAAATTGGTGCAAACTCCCTAGAAAACAGTATGGAGATACCTCAAAAAAATAAAGATGGATCTAGCATTTGATCCAGCAATCCTACTCCTAGGTATATAACCAGAGTGTACCAAAATCTCATAATCAGTAAAATATCTATACACCTATGTTCATAATAGCACAGTTCATAATAGCCAAGACATAGAAACAGCCTAAATGTCCATCAACGGATGATTGGATAAAGAATTTGTTGCATATATACTCAACGGATTTCTATTCAGCTACTACAAAATGAAATTCTGTCCTTTGCAACAATCTGGAGAGAACTGGAGGGGGTCATGTTAAGTGAAATAAGTCAGGAAGGAAAAGAGAAACACAGGATGGTTTCAGTCATATGTGGGAAACAGTGAAATGAAACAAACAGGAAAAAAAACAACAAAAACCCTCATAACACAAGATGAGGGCTGCCAGGGGAGTGGGAGTGGGGAGGAAAGGAGGGAGGGAACAAGATGGCTGTAAAGGACACTAGAACTCTGGTGGTGGGTGTGCTGTGTAACACCCACAGACTGAGAAACAAGTTCAACACCTTAAAATAAGTATAGCTTTGTAAAGAAAAGAAATAATAATAAAATTATTATATCATTTTAAAAAGAGAAAGTAGCTTTTTTTAAAAAAGAGAAAGGGAGGGAGGGGAAGAAGAAATGGTTTAGTTAGCTGTTCCTTTTTCAGCTTTTTACCCAGCCCTGGGTCTTGAACCCAGGTCTTTGGGCTGTATGTGGTTTGCACATCAGTGTCTCAGTCTAAAAAGTAGATTTTTTAAGCAAGAGGATCTTTATCCTGCAGAATAAATCAAATATTAATTTAAATGACTGCTACATTTGTTATAAAGCAGCTATGTCACTGCAAAATTAAATTTCTTTATCAAGCATTTAACTAGTTGCATCAGAAACTTAAGTCAATGTATATACTTCAATGTTAAAACACTAAAATTAACACTATGTTAATGATTAAGTTCCATTCCATTACTTCAGAAAATACACACAGGGTATCTATTAGAAGACAAGAATTGCAATCAATGTAATTTTAGCTGTAAGAGTCATAGCTCATATTAAGGATGAGATAACATTTCTGGTTTGTTTTAAAATTAAATAGCATACAATAAATCAGTCAGCTATATAATATTGATGAAATGTTAGAAAATGAAATTTTATCAAAGATTTACCTGATTCAAATTCAGTCTTACAGTCCTCAATTCCATGTCTAGTTTTCTTAGATTGAGTTCAAGTTGTTGCTTTATTTCAACTTCTTTATTATATTGCTCTTCTTTTTTTCGTAACTGCTCCCTAATTTTTTCATATAACATATCGGAATTTCTTCTCTTCTCTTCTTCTTGTTTTAAGGTAAACCTGCAGTTAGACATGTTTATCTTAAAATGCATTTTGTTAAGTTCATTTTGTTACTTGACTACATATTTCGGTTGTATGAAATGTCTATGTTCTCAATTTTTTTCCTTTACTTACTTCACTCTCTTCCAAAAGATACATATGCTTGAAATCTAGCAATTAAATAACATTCAGCTACTTAGTAAGTTTTAGTCAATAGTAACTCTAGTAAATACTGTAGGAAAGGAATTTTTTTTAATTATTCAGTATAGTAAGTGCTAAAAATTATCCTTTTCCATAGTCATAATTACTCTTCCAATAGGACAATTTAGTCCCTAATTAAAAAGTTGTTTATAAACCAGTTCATAAATTCAGTAAAAATAAAATTTCAACCTCCTAATATATTACAGTAAAATTGTTCTAAAAATGATTCATTCACTATGCAAACGAGTATCTGCAGATGGTCTTTAATGAATTTGGATGCAGATTCCTGTAATGGAGAGAAGTCTAGATAGTCTCTCTGCTGCTTTTTTCTTTTGTGACACTTTGAACTTGCCTTACAATTATTATCTATTTTATAGATAATTTTTAAATATCTTTTGGAAAAAGATAGGATTAAGTAAATAAACAATGAGGTTTAATATTTATTTTGAGTGTAGACCTTCGCATTTCTTATCAATGTATTAATATATTGAATAAACTAGTCAGCAATCACTTTTTATTTTACTTTTGATTCCATGTATAAGTGCTAAGAATAAAACGGCATATTTTTTTCATTGATGTTTTTGGAATGTAAAACAAACTTTCTTGAGAATGCTTAGAAATACAGATCAAACACTGTTTTTAAAGTTCTTAACTTTAACCACATAATAATTTATCTAAAGTAAATAACCAAAAACATAGAAACTTACAGCATTAATTATAATACAAAAAAATTAAAACTGAAATTCAATTTTTTAAACAATGAAGTTTCCATATGCCAGATTTCCATATTGTAAATAAAATTATGATTGAAAGAATAACGTTAAATTATAAGTAAAAGTATCTACTGAGCTATCATTTCCAAGTATTTCATACAATATTAAAGAAGTCTTCTCCTCTTTTAAATTACAGAAGTTACGATTACAAAATTTCTACATATCTGTAGTGTAAAAGTAAATAGTTCAAATATTTCTTTAAAATCAAAATGTTTAGTACCTCAAACTGCAAAGTTCTTGTTCCCATTCCACTCTTTGATGCTCTAACTGTGATTTCATTTCTTTTGTTTCTGATAACTCCTTTTGTAGTCCAATAACCTTATCTTCCATTTTTTTAATTTTTATTCTAAGTAGGTCACAGTGATGTTTTTTAAGTTCTATTAGTCTTTCATATGAAAGAAGCGCACCTTCGATTTTTAATAAGCTAACAGAATCTGCATCAGAAACAAAAATAAAAATAAAATGAGTACCTTTTGTGTATAAAGGACTGTGAATTTTCACATTTACTCACTTATAACAGTGAACAAGTATATATGGAGTACCTATAAAGTAAAAGACATTATATTAAGCTCTTCAGGTGAAACAGACAAGGATAGTGCTCTCATTTAGCTTAAAGTCTAGTGTAGAAGATACACAAAATTAGAATTACAAATTCAGGCAGATATTATATGAAAACAGAATTGTATGATCACATAATTTGACCTAGACTGATCCCAGGAAGGAATTCCCTGAGAGACGGTTTTCCTGAAAAAATGGACAATCAGGAAGCAATTTAGCAAAGGAGGAAAAAGAGCATTTGAGAGAGTCTACAGCATATGCTGAAGCTCTGTAGAAACTGATTCAAGTCAAGATGGAGTAACTGGTACTCATGTACCTACTGTCTGAAAAAGTTAAAAACAAAACAGGCAAAAATACATTTAAAAGTCATTTTCAAGACAAAGAACTTCAGGAAATGAAATATAAAATTATTCCTGAGAACAGATGAAGTTAGCCTAAAAATGCCCCCAGTTCACTGCCTTAAGAAGTTTTCCATCAGGAAAAGGAACTAAGACAGAGTCTCCCACACTTTCCAAAATAGGGTGGCAAAGCTGAGAGTCTAATGAAACCAAGGTAGGTAACGATCACAGGTGACATTGAGCGGAGAGCAGAGGGCAGAACAAATACAGAACCCTGGAGATCTGCAGAGGGGTGTCCCTGGGGTATTCAGCTGAATAATAAACTGTGCATTCTCATGTGGATACCACTCAAGATGAGGGCGGAAAAAAAAACATCTGAAAAGAGAAGGGAAAACACCACCAGGAATAGAGACTATTTCCATAAGCCAGTGTGGAAAAACTATTTCACAAAACAATGAATAAAAATGGTCAGAAATGTCTTATCCCAATAGTGAGGAATAATTAGTCATAGGCTGAAAGGCTGAACACTGCACTGGATTCACCTGACAAATCTTAAGAGCAAGATCAGGAAGTTTCAAGTTGTTTATAAGTAACTATATTCCACCGGGAATAGTTCACATACATCCCAAAGACCCAGGTTCCCAACCAGGGGCTGTGGGGAACAAGCAATATGAAAAACTAAATAGAAATAAAGCTTCTTCATCTTCCAAGTTTTTGCCTGCTTGCCTGCCTACTCTCCTGCCTACTCATTTTCATTCCTGCCTACACCTTTCCTTTAAAAAAAAAAAAAGTAACTCTATCCGAAAACAAGCTCAAAAAGATAAGTAGAGAGATGGAAGCTATTTGCAAAAAAACACAAATAGCAATTATGGAGAAGCAAATTATAATATCAGAGATAAAAAATACAGTCGTTAGGAATAAACAAATATTAGATGTTACAAAACAAAAGATTAGTTAAGTTTGACCTTGGTTAACTATGAGAAAAATTCACACAACTAGAATACAATTTCCCAAAGATGTAAGGAAGAAAGAAATATTATTTGAAGAAAAAAATGGCCAGAAAGTTCCTAAATGAAAATTAGAATCCCATAGATATAGTGGCGATCTGGCTAGCAGGGAAGACATTAAACTATTGCAATTTTCTCATACTATAAGATAGAGATGTTATACTACTACTTGAAGGTGAATTACAATAACTTAATCATACACCATAAATATTAAGGCAACCACTAACATAACAAATCAAGAGTTATAGCTAGTAAGCTAAAAAAAGAAATGAAACTATACTATAATAATTAATTGATTAATCTAAAAGAAAGCAGAGAAAGGAAAAAGGAGGAACAAGAAACAGAAAAAATAGAAATCCAACCACATAGTGAAAAATTTCACACCTATTATATTGACAATCACATTAAATTAAAATGTTTTATAAACATCAAAGGAAGATTGCCAGATTGGATAAGAAAACCAATACCAACTAAATGTAACCTATTAGAAATGGACTTTAAATATAAATATACAAATTTTAAAGAATAGAAATAAAATATGTTATACTACACTTAGCAAAGAAATGTTGAATTGGTGTGTATCTATATTAATATCAGTCAAAGTCTGATTTTAGGGCAAAAATATTACCAGTAATAAATAATGTCATTTCATGATGATAAAAGGGTCAATTAATAAGATGCATAACAATCCAAATGATTAAGTACCTAACAGCTTCAAAATATATTAAGCAAAAATTGATACACTTAAAAAGAAAAATAGACAAGTCACAATTATTGTCCGAGATTTCAATACCCCTTCCCTCAATAAATGATAAAATAAGTAGGTGGAAAATCAGCAAGGATATAGTAGATATTAATACTACCATTCTTTCAATTACTCATAGAATACTTTAAAAGACTACATGGGTCATAAAATTAAAAAGGAGGATCTAAGTAAAATGATCTAAGTCATATAAAGTATGCTTCCTGACCACAAAGCAATCAGATTAGAAATCAAGAAGAGAAACATCTCTGGAAGATATTCAAAGAGTTGAAAACTAAATAACACACATTTAAATTACCTCTGAGTCAAAGAGAAAATAAAGAGAGAAATTAAGAAGTATTTTGAACTGAATGAAAATGAAAACCTAACATATCAAGTGTTTGTCGAATGCTGCTGCATCAGTACTTTCATGGAAATTTACAGGACCGAATGTTCATATAAGAAAAGAAGAAAGGTCTCAAATCAACTATGGCTACCACCTTAAGAAATTAGAAGAAGAGCACAAATAAAACAGAAAACAAGCAGAAGGAAATAATAAATATTGGAGATAAAATCAATCAGAAAACAAAAAATAGAGAAAAGTCAATGAAACTAAATCTTTTGCAGGAGATCAACAAACCTCTACTCAGGCAGATAAGGAAACAAACAAACAAAAAACCAAAACAGAATATGGTACAAATTAACAATACCAGAAATGAGTAATGTGACATTACTTTATTAGAGCCTGTCAGTATTAAAAGAATGACAAAGTAATAAAAATAAAAAACTTTCATCAAACTAGAAATACAAGGAATATCTCCAATATGATAAAGCTAGAGCTAACATCATATGTAATCATGATAAATGAAATGTTTTCCCTATAAGATTATGAACAAGACAGAACGGACTGCTTTTATTCTTGTCTTCAGCACTGTATTGGAGGTTCTAGAGCAATCAGGTAAGCAAAACAAATAAAAGACATCCAGAAGGAAAACAGTCTGTAAAAACAGACAACATGATATAAAAGAAGTCGGCAAACTCCAACTTGAGAAGTAAATATCTTGTTTTGACAAATTAAGTTTTAGCAAAATAAAGTCATATGGTTAATTTAGGTATTTTGTATAGTTGCTCTCATGGTACCATGGCAGAGCTGATTAGTTTGTGATAAAGTGATAGCTAATGTCACAACTCTAAAATATTTTTTTTCTTTACTAAGTTAGCAGTTTGAGAGAAAAAAGATTTTATCTTTCGTTCACCTATAAAATCTGGTGGAATCCACAAAAACACCACTTGAACTAATGAGTTTATCAGCATAGTTGGAGGATACAGAATCAATTTTAAAAAATCAGAGAGTCCAAGGTAAAACTGGTAGGAGCACAAACTCAACTACTCTCCACAGAACAACGAGGAAGTACCTAATTTGTAGACAATGCTGAGGAAAAGCAGGATCAGAAACTACACAAATAGCATCAGCATTCAACTACATAAGGGTTAGGTGAAAACATCTGGTTTCAGAGCTACATCACAGTTTCAGGATCTTAAGTCCCAGGAGAAAAAAGTTACAACAGAGTGGGTGGAGCCTTGGAAAGAACTGAGCCTCCTAGAGATTAAAGATGACATCTGGCAATAGAGAGCATATCCAATAAGATCAAGGTCACTGAGCTAGGAGAGGGGGTACTGGCATAGGGCAGAAAGAGTCAGAGCTCCTGAAAGGAACCTGTACACATCACCACAATAATCAGAAGGCAGCTAGGGGAAACCCTAACTATGTCCCGCCATTATTATGATAGTCACAGAACCTGCCCAATGGCAATCCCTCCCCTAGGCCTAAGGGTACTTAAAACAGAGTCTCTGGAAGAAAGAGTCTCTCAGAAGGAACTTTCAAAGGTGATCTGCTAGTGCCAAACTGTGGCAGGGGGTGGAACTGCATCCTGATTGCCTATTGTGGGCCAATAACAATCAGGTGGTCTGTACCATTTAGACCTATGACACTGAAGGAGGGCTCTGCATACCCCATGAAAACTCCAACCTCATATGCCGGACTCTCAGATCTCAGTACAGGGTCCAACCAATGGTGGTACCACACAATTTAAGAACTCCCAATGTTCAAATAAAAATCCAGGTTTATTTGGTCCAAGTCGATACCCTATACAAGACCATCACTTCAGGGAAGCTTAATCCACAGAAATAAAAACAGAATGCCAACCAGAACAAAAACACAGAAAAATATATAAGAAATGATTAATCCAATTAAAACTCCCAGGGAAAATCACAATGGAACAGACATATGCAAACTACCTGAGGATAAATTGAGGGCAACAGTAATAAACCAATTAAGAAAACACAGAGGAAGAATAAGAGAATAACAGAAAATAAATAAAGATAAGAAATGAAGCAGCTGAAAACAGATGTAAAAAAATAAAGAACAAAATAGCTGAATTAAAGAACTCAACAAAAGGTACTCTAGAGTAGGAATGATGAAGCCTCCAACAGAATCAGTAAAATAAAAGATTGAGCAGAGGAATGCACTCAACCAAACAAGCAAAAAGAGTATAAAAAGACAAAAACATCATACAATACCTATGGGGAAACATTAAAAGGAATAACAATCACATCATAGGGGTCCAAGAAATAAAGTAGGAGAGAGAGACAGAAAAGGGGAGAAAAACTGTATTTGAGGAAATAACAGCTGTAAATTTCCATAACCTGAGAAGAAAGCAAGCCTTCAGACACAGGAAGATCAAAGAGTTCTAAATTAAAGAAACCCAAACAGATGTACACTAAGATACAGTGTACATCAAAATTTCAAATACAAGATAAAGAGAGAATTTGAAAAGCACTGGAGAAAAAATGAGTCACACGGGAAGGAGTCCTCATAAGAAAGTCAGGTGATTTCTCAATTGAAACTCTAGAGGCCAGAAGGGAATGGCATGCTATATGCAACATGCTGAAAGAAAAGGATTTTCAACCTAAGATACTACATAACCTGTGAGATTATCATTCAGAACTGAAGGAATGATAAAAATCTTTTCAGATAAGCAAAGGTAAAGGAATTCATCACCATAAAACCAGCTCTCCAGAAGTACTAAAGGAAGTTCTCTAAGTAAAAAGAAACTCCACATAAAAACAGTAATATAGCAAAATATAGAAAGTGGGAGAAAGGAGAATAAAACAGTTATGAGTACAAGCTAATTTGCTTTCAAATAAAAACAGGACATAAACATGGAATACTTAACGCTGACCAAAACAAATCTCCAGGAAAAATGAACACAAAAAGCGAAACCAATCAAAACATAACTATATTCAACCCACCTAAGAGAACAAAAAGAAGAACAAAGGCACTATCTGAAACAACACCCAGAAGACAAATTACAAAATGGCTATAGTTACATATCAATAATCACCCTAAATATTAATGGACAGAACTTACCAATCAACAACACAGAAAGGCCAAAAGAATTAAAAAGCATAACACAATCTTCTACTGCATTCAGTAAACCTATCTTCTTTCAAAAGATAAACATAGGCTCAAAGTCAATGGTTGGAGACAATCCAACAGTGGAATGGCAACCAAAGAAAAGCAGGAACAGCTATACTTATAGCAAATAAAACCTCCAACTAAAAAGCATAACAAAAGAAAGAGAGAGATATTACATAATAGCTAAGGGTTCAATTCAGCAATAAGACAAAAAGATAATTAACATAAATGCACCAAATGAAGGCACATCAAAATATATTAGCAAGTATTATCAGAACTAAAGAGAGACACTAGCAGCAACGCAGTAACAGTAGACTTCCATACCCTACTTACAACACTGGAAAGATCAACCAAGCAGAAATTTAATAGGAAATCAACAACCAATGAAGATATAAGCTACCACAATTTATGGGATGCAGCAAAAATAGCAAAAGCAGTACTAAGATGGAAGTTCACTGAAATCTAGTCTTACTTTAAGAAACAATAAAAATCACACATGAAAAATCTAACCCTACATGTAAAGCAACTAGAGAAAGAAAAATTTAAGCCAAAATTAATCAGACAGAAAATAGTCAAATTTCAAGCAGTAATAAATGAAATAGAAAACAAAAAGATAATCCAGATGATCAATGAAACTAAAGTTGGTTGTTTAAAAAATAAACAAAAATCGACAAAGCATTCACTAGATTCACCTAGAAAAAAAGAAAGAAAACCCTCACAACTAGAATCAAAAATAAAAGGGGAGAAGTTATAGCAGATACCACAGAAAACAAAACATCTTAAGTGACTACTATAAGAAACTATATACAAAAATTCAGACAACCTCGAGGACATGGATAGATTTCTAGAAAAACACAATCTACCAAGACTGAACCTAGAAAAATTGGAACACCTGTATAGAACAATTGTAAGCAATGAAACTGAAGACGTAATCAAAACCCTAAAATTAAAAGCCCAGGATCAGATGACTTTTCTAATGAGTTTTACCAAACCTTCAGAAGAATTAATACTTATTCACAACCCTTGCAACTCTTCCAAATATTGAAGAACAAGACACTTTCAAAAACTTGCTGTGAAGCTAACATCATACTAATACAAAAAGCAGACACATCACCAAGTAAGAAACAATAGAGCAATATGTCTAATGAAAATGGATGCAAAAATTTTCAACAAAATGTTAGCAAATCAAATCCAACAATACATCAAAAGGATCATTCATCATGACCAAGTAGAATTATCCCAGGGAAGCAGATAGTTCAAGATACATAAATCTATTAATGTAATACACCATATCAACAAGAACAAGGAGAAAAAACACACAATCATATAAATAGATGTGGAGAAAGCATTTGACAAAATCCAACACTCATTTATGATAAAAACCTTGCATAAAATGGGGATAAATGCACACACTTCAACATAATTAAGGCCATATGATAAGTCCACAGTCAACATCATAGTCAATAGCAAAAAACTGAAAGCATTTCCTCCAAGGTCAGGAACAAAGCAAAGCTGTCCACTCTCACCACTGCTATTTTACATTTTATGGAAGGTCTTAACTAAGAACAATTGGGCAAGATAAGCAAAAAAAGCAATCCAAATTGTAAAGGAGGAAGTAAAACTATCATTATTTGCAGACTTGATTATACATATTGAAAACCCTAAAAGCTCTGTCAAAAAACCACTAGAACTAATCAATGAATACAGTATATTAACAGGCTAAGAGAATCAATACACAAAAATCAATACATTTTTATATGCAAACAATACACTAGAAGAAAATGAAATGAGGGAAATGACACCATTTAAAATAGAAGTTAAAAAAATAGAATACCTTAGAATATACTTAACAAAGGAGGTGAAAGACTTATATAGTGAAAGCTATAAATCCTTCTTAAAAGAAATAGAGGAGATACAAAGAGATGGAAGGCATCTCCTGCTCATGGCTAGGAAGAATCAATATTGTTAAAATGGTCATCATACCTAAAGAAATATACAGATTAAACACAATCCCCATCAAAATCCTATGTGCATATTTCAAGAAAATAGAACAAAAGTTCTTAAAATTTATATGGAATAAAAGTCCCCCGATAGCCAAAACAATCATGAGTAAAAAGGAAATATCTCCCCCAGACATTGAACTATACTACAAAGCAATAGTGATCAAAATGAATAGTACTGGGATAAAAACAAAGGCACAAATCCATGGAATAAAACAAAATCACTAGAAGTTGACTCACTCATATACGGTAAGTTAATTTATGATAAAGTAGCCAAAGGCATACAAGGGAGAAAAGAAAGACTCTTCAATAAATGGTATTGGGAAAACTGGACAGCCACATGCAAAAGAATGAAGCTAGACCTCTAACACCATTAACAAAAATTAACTCAAAAATCACTAAAGACTTAGACATAACCAGAAAACATAAAATTGTTGGAAAACAACATAGGAAAGATATTCCATGATATCAGTTTTAAGGAAGTCTTTAGAGACTCAACTCCAGCATCAAGGGAAACAAAAATGAAAATAAACAATTGGGATTACAACAAACTAAACAGCTTCTTCACAGGGAAAGAAAACACTACCAAAACAAAAAGACAACCTACTAACTGGGAGAAGACATTTGCATTCCATATTTCTGGCAATGGCTAAATATCCAAAATACACAAAGAATTCATTAAACTCAATAACAGAAAAAAAGGCAATCCAATCAAAAAATGGGAAGAGGAATTAGAGAGACATTTTTCCAAAGAAGACATACAAATGGTCAACAGGCACATGAATATATGTTCCTGCTCTCTGGCTATCAGGGAAATGCAAATCAAAACAACAATGAGATATCACCTTACACCTGAAAGACTGGCTATTATCCAAAAGTCTGGAAACAACTAATGCTGGCAATGATGTGGCAAAAGGTAACACTTACACTCTTGGTGAGAGTACAAATTGGTGTTACTTCTATGGAAAACAGCATGGAGATTGCTCAAAAAGTTGAATATGAAAATGCCAGATGATCCCAACATTCCATTTCTGGGTATTTACCAAAACAAAAAAAAACTAACAAGAGATTTGTGAACCTCTATGTTTACTGCAGCCCTATTCATAATAGATAAGAACTGGAAACTACCCATCATCAGATGAATAAAGAACAGATGGTGTATATATACACAATGAAATACTGTGCAGCTCTTCAAAGAGAGGAAATGTCATGTAACTCAAAATGGAAGGATCAGGACGGGATTATAAGTGAACTAAGTAAAAGAAGAAATCTCACTCATAGGCAGAATGTGAACAGATAAAAAAAAAAAAGGAACAGATTAAACAAAGCCAACCCCTTGGACAACGGCAATAGAACAGAGGTTACCAATACTGATGAGGATGTGAGTGGGGAGGGTAGTTGTTGGACCACTGTACAATGGACAAAAGCTCTTCATTTTTTGTTGGAGAGTAGGGTTGTTGACATATATTTGAGGGATGAGGAAGCTGTACATATATCTGAGGGATGAGGAAGCTGTACATATGGGGAACCTACACATAGAAGTTTAATTTGTAAAACAAAGTTACCTCAATAAGCTATTATTTTAAAAAATCAACTGTATACATAAGCAATGAACAATCAGAAATAAAAAGTTTAAATACATTGTTTATAACTGCATTTTAAAAAAGAAATATGCCTAAATATAATTTACTGAAACAAGTATAATTTTTGAAAAGAAAACGTCAAGCTGATTCTAAAATTCATGTGGAAATACAAGAAATCTATAATAGCAAAATAACCCTGAAAAAGAAGGACTCAAATGGTTAAAACAGGTGATTTTGAGAATTATTATGTCTACAGTAATTGAAACAACATGATATTGGTGTAAAGACAGTCAAATACTTCAACAGGATAAAAATACAGTACAGAAAAAATAAAATTAAAATAAAGTTTCTTCAGTGAATGGTACTGGAACAATTGAATAGCCAAGAATTTGGATCCGTATCTTGAATCATATGCAAAAAAGAACGTATGGATCACAGATGTAATAGAGATTCTAAAATGAAAAGAAAGCATAGGGAAAAAATTTGTGTGACCTTGTATGAGGCAAAGATTTAAGTGCACCCTGGTAGAGTAGAGGTTAGGTCAATCACCTCTGAAGAAGGGCAAGCCACATAACCCAGGGCTCTAGTTCCAGGTCCAGTGGGGAAACAACCAGTATGAACAACTAAATAAAATAAAATTCTTCTTCCTTCTCTCTCAAATATACGTATACACACATATATATACATATATAAATATATACATATACATATATATACATATAGAGAGAAATTTCATTTCTTTTTTTTAATTTATATTACTTTTTTCATCTTTCAGATTTATATGGTTAAACTTCTGATACTATGTTGAATAAAAGTGGTGAGAATATATATATGTGTGTATACATATACATATATATATCTTAGATATGAATGCCAAAAGCAAAATTCATAAAGGAAAAAATGAATAAATGAAAATTCTCTGCTCTTCAAAAGATACTCTTAAGAGAATGGAAAGACAAGTCATAGACTGGAAGAAAATACTTGCAAAATTATAGGTGATATAGAAATTATATCTCCAATGCAGAAAAAATTCTCGAACTTCAACAAATAATCTAATTTTTAACTAAAATTAATTTTTAACTAAATGCTAAAGATTGACAGTTCAAAATAAACAAACATGGCAAAAAAGAACATCAAAATATGTTCAACATTATTAGCTATATGAGAAGCATATTAAAATCAAAGTAAAACATACATTATACACCTATCATAATGACTAAAATTAAAAAGCTAACAATACTATATTCATGAAAATATGGAAGAACTGGAACTCTCATATGCTGCTGACAGGAATGGAAAATTGTTTAACTACTTTAGAAAGCATTTGTAAGTTTCTTAATAAGAGAATATAAAGGGAGGGGATGGGAGACTTTTGGTGGGTGACAGATATGTTAACTATCTTGATTATGGTAATGGTTTCATATGTGCATAAATATGTCAAAACTATCAAATTACACACATTATACATGTGCCATTTACCTAAATAAAGCTGTTGGAAACAAAAAGCTTTAGGAAAAATCAAGACAGTGGCTGAGACACAGATGGAAAGACAGATATAAAACGATACAAGATATTTCTAGTGAATTATGACCTTTAACCTTATAGCAATAGTAAGCAACAGATGGGTTTTTAGGAAGCTGGGTGACAAGATGAGATCTAATTTCTTTAATGTATAATAATTTTAGATGCAGTGAAAACCAAAGTTTTTGGAGGTGAAACGGCAGAGAAACAATTTCGAGCTCATTTCAGTATTCTGTGAGGGAAAGGAGTGGAGATTATCATAGGTATTTGGGAGTATACAATAGAACTCTTTATTTAAAATATATTACTGAGATAAATATCACTATAACATATCCATGCTCAAAGGTGCAGTACTAGATGGTGCGTGTATACCACTAAACACATAAAAAGTCTTCATATTTATACAATAGTCCTACCTTTACAATCCATGCCAAGTTGTTCAATAAGCAACATAGAATTCTTATAATTAGAGTAAGACAACTCACAATCCTCTGAAGCTGTTTCAGATGACTGAATTAGGTCATTAAGTTCATCCATAGAATTAATTTGCTTTTTGACCTACAATTAAATAACATTATTTCAAAATGTCCCCTAGATATGCGGAAAATATACTAAATGTATAAATATCTTTTTATAACAGCAGAAACACAAGTACTTCTTAAATTGATTTTTAATCAAAAGGATAACTTCAATAACTAGTGTTTCTAAGCTACTGTGTCAAAGTAAACATTGACTTTTTTTTACTATACCTCTTATAATGTGAAGTATTTTTTGCTAATGAATAATATTTTTGATCATTTATTTTTTACTATACCTTGTTCCTTTCATTGGATATTTTCCTGATAGACCTAAAGAAAGACAAACTTATTTCAGGCAAATATTAAGTACTTAAATACATACAATAGTAAAACTACAGTTATTTCTATAAAAAATTCTGAATTTATAATTAATTTTCTAAAAGGGGTTAAATAAAAAGGTAACATTAAAGAACAAAGAAAATATATGATCCTAAAAGATTTAATATTCTAAATAAAGAGAGCTTGAGGTATCTCCTCTTTGGAAAACAGTATGGAGAGTCCTATAAAATGGCTATATCATTTGATCCAGCAATCCCACTCCTAGGCATATACCCAGAGGATGCAAAATCCATAATCAGAAAAAATATCTGCACCTCGATGTTCATATCAGCACAATAGCCAAGACATGGAAACAACCTAAATGCCCATCGGCAGATGACTAAAGAACTGTGGTATATATGTTCAATGGAATTCTATGCAGCTATTTAAAAAGGAAAAAGAAATTGTGCCCTTTGTAACAATCTGGGTGTAACTAGAGGGAATCACATTAAACAAAATAAGTCAGAAGGAAAATACAAGATGGTTTCACTCACATGTGAATATCATAAAATGAAACAAATTAACATACAAATACCAACAACAACAACAAAAAAAAACAGGACAGAGGACTGTGATACTAAGGGAAGGAGTGGGAATGAAAGGAAAAAGGGAAAAGATAATAGTAAAGGACACTGGAACTCTGGTGGTGGTTTGGTGCAAAATATAGACTGAGATGTAATTTCAATATGCTAAAGTGAATATAGCATTATGGAAAAAAATAATAAATATCATTATTTTTAAAAAGAAAGAGTTTATGGACAGACTGAAATATTTTCTAACTCTTCACATGAAAGGTGTGCCAACCCCTAGTTTAGCAGATCAAACTCAATGTGTTTTCATAGCTTTTACTCAATATACTGAAATGCTTTTATATAATGTGGAGAAAACTGCCAATATTCAAGTTAAGTTAAAGGTCCAATATTTGAGCATTTGTGCATTTGAAGCAAAAACAATTACTAGCAATGTGATATTTAGGCTATCCCCAACTTTTGATGTGACATTACTATAATATTATCAACATAGTATATATGTAACACTCATAAATATCATTAATATACACAAATAATCTATATCTTTAACATACATGTCATTTTATATATAAATATATCATTTATTTTTATCTATGTATGTATATATATCATTTATTTATATATGTATGTATATATGTATATATATACATATATACATACATACACACACACACACACACACACACACACACACACACACACATATTTGGCCCTTGAACAACATGGGAGTTAGGGAGCCCTGAACCTTCCACCCATGCAGTCAAAAATCCTCATGTAACTTCTGACTCCTCCAAAACATAGTAGGCTGCTGTTTATTAGAAACCTTACTTTTTTTCCTTCCCTGGCCCCAGGTCTCAAACCTAGGTTCTTGAACTTTACATGGCCTGCATTTTAGCCACCTTAGCCACCTGGGCCACAAGGGTGCAACAACATATTTTTATGTTCTCTATGATACATACTGTGTTCTTTCAATAAAGTATCTAAAGAAAATAAAATATTATTATGAAAATCATAAGGTAAAGAAAACATTTTTACAGCACTGTAATGTATGTTACCATAAGTTGATGGCATTTGTTTAGAAAATGAATTGTCAGTACCTATAATACAATCTTCTATGATACAAAACATTGTAGATGTTAAACATGGTTATCAACAGGACACCGAAAATGAAAAGATAATGTAAAAAATAAAGATGCATTTATTTACAGATATAATGATGCAAGTATTGATGGCAAAGAAGCAACAGTATGATTGCTTTATGATAACCTAATGTAATTGATACGGCGCTGCATGGTAGCCTTGCCTATAGTCTAGGGACACTAATCATGTTTCTTGAAAACTCTCCAGGTATCAGTTAACTCAAACCTATGGTGTTCAAGGCTCAACCACATATGTGTATATGTCTGTGTATACGTATGTATGTCTATGTGTATATATGTATATATACATATATACGTGATCTTCATATTTAATATATGTAACAATATATAGTAAATGTCATTAGAATATAGGTATATTTACATAAACCATGTTTTCCTGTATGATCTAATCCCAGAAGTGAAGCTGTTGAAATAGAGATGACTTGTCTAAAATTTTAAAAGATGCTGCTAAATTACGCTTCAAAAGGATTTATTCATTTCCTTTATCGACAGTGTTTAAGAACGTCTTTTCTTCCTCACATTTGTCAACCCTGCTTATTTTTTTTAATATTTATAATTATGTGTTAAAAATTGGTATGTCATTGTTAATTTGTACTTTCTCTGATTTCAAAACTAAGATGAGCATCCTGAATAAAAATATAAAATTTGATAATCATGATCGTAACTCAAATTAGAATTTATTTTATATAAAATAATAAATGCCTACTGTTAAATATTGCTATAGATTTACCTATCAAAATCATCATCCTCCTTAACAGGAAAGGGCTGGTTTTCTGTTTTTCCCATCTTTGTTTGTTGATTTAATTCAGCAGTTGCAGCATCATAAATGTTCTCAGATATTTCCATTTCACTACATTTACTCTTTTTTTTTTCTTCTTCAACCTTTAAAAAAAGTTTTAAATTAAGGAAAATTATTACTTTATTTGTTAAGAACATATTTTTTTTCATTAATTTTACATTTGATGTAGTCTGTCATACAGAATTTAATCTATAAAAATGGTGTGGGTTTACCTTATTTTTATCACTAACAAGTCAGTGGAATTTTTATAAATTCTGCTTACTTTCTGAGTAAAAGCAGAATTTTCCAAAACTTCTAAAAGGGCTTTCTTAGTTTTGTACTCTTATTTACAACCACTCTTCACTACCAAACATTTACACACACATACCACTCGACTAGTAAGACAAATAAATCAAGGACAAAGACACAATATATGGTCTTGTCTGTGTTTATCACCTGGATTTTGCATTAAAACAGCCAGATTTAGATGATGTGGAATTAGAGTGTTTTAATAACAAGCTATTAAGCACTATGCTATTCTGTCCCTCATTGTTTTTTTTAAGTTTTTTTTTTTTTAAATTTGGATCCAGGGGATATCAAAAAAGTAATGGTGTTCAGTAAACTATATGAACCAGAGTTTGCCATAAAACAGTGAGCAAACTGAAACTGATTGTTAGTTACTACAGAATTTTGAAAAATGAGTAAAGCTTCCTAAATTTCACATTCAATAGCCATGTATTTTTAAAACTAAAGAGTATACAAGACAGAATCTACCTAAGCCCCATTGTTTACTGACAACAGGAGTATACCCAGAAGGCTAAATGATTTATTTGTCCAAAGTTCCTAAAGTGGCATTGCCTAGCCTTTTGTGACACCAAAAGAAATGAAAATAAGTCAATACTGAATCAGATAAATTGCCACATAAAGTCAACAAATTAATCAGACAAAAGGTAAGTGTGGCCTTGGCAAAGTAATTTAATGGCTTAGTTGGGGAAGAGGGTTCATCTACCTTTTCTTATAAAAGATAATATTTTAGATTTTTGTCTATCTTTAAATTCAGTACACCTCAAGACTGAATTTTCTCCTTTGGATTTAAATATTGAATTTTTGCATATCAAACTTAGAATATTTTATTAAACAACATAATGTAAAGGTTTGACTCAACAGAAATACCTGAGAGCGGTAATAAGAAAACTAACTGGAAGTATATATATTTATTATAAAAATAACTCAAAGTAGTCATATTGGAATTCTAAATTCCAAGGGTTTAACTAAAGCAGATAAAATTGCACATACTAAAGCACAATATTAGTTTAGCTGGGAGTGTTTGTTTTGATTTCTTCTCTCATTTCTGATTTTTTTTGTTTATGGAAATGGCAATTTATCTGTAAATAATTTTTTTTAACTCTGGAACTTATTTCATTTTTTAAGCAATTTCCTTTATGCTCATTCTGGTTCACATGTTGCATAAATTAGTTTCCCAGTTCATAAGGAAGAGTAATGGAGAGATTTAGGCTGATTACAGAACAAAAATTATGAGAATGATTTCTTGAACTATTATTTAGATAGTAGAAACAATATGTTTCTACACATAAATCCATATTCAGACAACTCCATCTTATACATGAGATTTTTTTATAAGTGGAAAACTCAGAATGAGTCAGATAACTGATAAAGAGAAACAAACAAGAAGTAGCAGCAAGTGAACCTCTACCTCTTTTTGAAGCTGCACTTTCTCTTTTTCCAACATCAGGAATTCTACTTGTAACATGCCTATCTCATTCTTAAACTTTTGCATATCATGCTGTAATTCTTCATTTAGAAACATTTTTGATGTTCTGTGACTATAAGGTAGAGAAGAACCCACATTTTCTAATTTAAGGTCCATATTTTTATAGTTATTAGCACTGCAATAACCTGCAGAAAATGGCTTCTGGAACAAGACTTGTATTGGTTCTGTTTTCTTATAAGTGTTGGTAACAGCAGAAATACTGTGCCTTTTTACTTTAATCATGTGTTTCATTTCATTGGAGTGGGAAAGCCACGAATCAAAAATAATTTTTGGGTCACTAGTCTGAGGTATATACTCCATGTTTAATTTCCAACCAGTGGTATTTTGGTTCATGTTTTTTGTCATTTGCATATCAAACTCTTGGTCTTCTTTTACTTCCGATGTAAATACTGGGTTCCTTATTGTTTTATTTCCTGGATCATTATACATAATCTCATTTTTGTCAAAAACAAGGTCAATGTCTGGTTTGTTATCATTTTCATAGTTTAACTTATTTTCACTTAAATAAAGCTTAGAAGATGACTGGCAAGCATATTCTGGAGACCCAGAGTATGAATGAGGTGGAAAGACATTTTCAAGACTGGATTCTTTCTGTTCAGGAAATGCCTGAAATACTACAGAGATAGACACTCCAAATGCATCTTTCCCCTCACAATCAAGTTTATTATTTGTCAAATTAAAGGGTAGTTCCTTTAAGTTTGCTCCTTCTTTAGGGTCATCATGTAGTGCCTTTTTCTCAGGAGAGGTAGTAATTTTGTATTTTTCACAAATTTCACCAAACTTCTGCTTTAACTCATTTGTGATAAGCTTTAAATTATTTCTCCACTCTAATTTGCCTTGTATGATGCACATTTCCTCATACTTTTGCACACAAGGAGATCGCGAACATACAGTTACAACCTCTCTAGCACATTCCTTATTTAATTCTGGTTCTTGAGAAATTGTCTGCAGGTGCAAAAATAGAAGATTAGGTAACTTGGCCTGATTTTCAGATGCCTTTTCTGTCAAGGTGCATATTTGTAAAATAACTCTCTCCTTAAGTAACCACATATAGACAAAAAAATGAGAAAATAATTAAAATTTAGCTATTAAACTCAATCTATGCCTATCTATTCCCAAATCACTTGATTGTAATGAAGAATTGAAAAACAACTTGTCTTATCCTGAAACAGGAAAGATATATTAACCAGAAAATCTAATTTTATCACTTTGAACTAAATTCAATATTCGATAAATCTATCAAAGCTTAGATTATTTTTTAATATTACAAAGTCTTCATCACTTCTGTTTCACTTCATTATGCCTTAGGTGAATCCCTTTAGTGCATTTAAGGTAAATTTTTAAGATTAAATATGTAAAATAGGCAAATTTTAAATTATAGAAGCCAAAAATCAATAAACATCAGAAAGAAAAATTTTCCTGTTCTAATATATTCCAATATACACTAATGACAGTAGAACGAAATATGTAATAGTATTAACTGATTATCTACACTAAAACCAAACAACATAGAAGTTATTGTTTGTACTAAACATCGAGGGTCCCATCCTGGAAGGTGTAATCCTCTTAATCAGTTGATTTTATGACCTCAAACTCTCCCTGGATCTAGACTCTGGTGTCAATTACATAGAGACCACAGGTCAAATAAATCTTTAATCATGGCATTAGTGACAGACAAAATGAAACTGAAAATTCTGAACTAGCATATATGAATTCAACTCAAGGGCCACGATTGTTTGATTATTTTTCATAATTTCAACTGCTACGTCATTTGATTCTCTAAGAAAATGATGTAAGGAAATTTTAAAAATGGAAAAGCAAAAAATTTTTTGCTTAAATTCTAAGGATAAAGTTTAGCAATAAGTTACTATAGAGTCTAACAATAGTTTAAATATTAGAACTAGTTAAAATATTTAAAAAACTAAAAATAAATAATAATATTGACTCTAAAAGACTAGTACACAAACTAATTTCACTTGGACTGTGCTATGTTATTAAAGCATAGAAAATAATATTATACCATAAATTTAAGTTTTTACATACCTGTGTGTGGTGATTTTCATTTCCAACAAGCTTTTCTTGATCTTCCTCTGATGTCATTTCTAAAACTAATTCTGCTGACAAATCTATATATTTAGTTAAAATGAATTACTTAGAACAGTTAAAGTCATAGTCTTCATAAATCAGAAATAAAATAACAGCTTATTTAAATAAGCTTAATTTTAATTGAATATTTACATCTTTAAGAAAGACTTCTAATTATCTAAAACTTCAAAATCATTCAAGAAATAAGCAATGTCGCCAGGTTCAAGGCACATAAATATCTCAAAGATTCATTCACAATTTCATTTACCTAGCATCAATGAATAAAAGTCAGAAATAAACCAAAATGTACAATGTACAAAATGTAAAAGTACAAACTAATCACACTACAGACTCTACCTCATAAGAGTACTTTTGTAATGACACATCAATCTTCAACCTCAACATTATTCGTGGTATCCAAAATTACCGCACTTTTTATGTCTTTATCAGTATATATATTCTTCTTTAATCAGAAAGGTTTTCTTCTGTTATTATGACAATTTTCATTTCCTCTTTTCAGACTCACCCTGTTATGATAAGGCCTCCTGACTATTATCTTTCACAGATACATGGTATCTTTTTTCTTGGGGCAACCTTAGCATTTTAGGATTGATTTTTCTTGTGTATCTCCCCCATTTTAACTGTAAAATATCTCTTTAGATGTCTATCCCCTTTGCTACAGAAGACTGCAGGAGACAATCTCTTAATTTATGTTTGTGTAAATAATATTTATTTTACTCAATGACTGAGCTCCTAAATACTAGGCACAGGGTTTCAAGAATGTAGGTAAAGGTGTCAGGAATGGCTTTTCTAGAGATAATGCTTGAGCTGAGATTTTATCACATGAGTTAGCCAAACTTGAAGGGATAGAGGGCAGGAAATAGGGGAAAATGGGCAAAGGATACAAAGGATGTAGCAAGACAGGGAGAAAAGCATACAAGAGGGTATCTATTCTCTAAATACAGAGACTGCTCAGGAAGGCAGCAATCAGGAATGCTAAAAAAGGGGAAAGAGTAAAAAGAGCTAAAGAAAAAGAGTTATCATTCACAGGTGGAATTAAATATACAAAACAAAGGAACAGATGAAACAAAACCAACCCTTGGACACCTTGCAATAGAACTGAGGTTACCAACAGGGAATGGAACAAGATGGGGGCGGGGTGAAGGCAGTGTGCAAATGGTGGTGGAGCCCACTGGACAATGGGGAAAAACACTTGGTGGAAGGCAGGGTGTGTTGACATGTATATGAGGAATGGGGACCTATACATATGAGTTTATTTTACTGTGTAAAAAATTGTAATTAATAGGCAGAAATCAATTTAAGAAGGCCTAGTATGTAATTTTAAGATGCCTAGACAACATGTTTTGAAGAGTGATTCAAGGTCATATTTGAATTAGACCTTGAATGCCACAGAGACACAAATGAGTGACACACAGACAGAGAATAATAGACGGCAAAAGAAAGATGATGCAAGCCTTAACTGAGGGAATATTTCCAGAAATATTTAGGACACAAAATTATCAAGGCCCAGTACAGAACAAATCTTTATTAAATGAATAAGTATATAAATTCTAGGTACCTGGCAAACTAGACCCTGCTCATTAATTTATAAAAGGTATGAAGTGGAAAATAACCAACATGAACTGTTTTAAGTTGAAGTATTTATTTTGTAGTTTCCCCATTTCATAACTTCCTATGTTGAGGACACCTGTATACAGAAATTCTGCTTTAAAAGTCCTGCTTTTTTGATCTACCAAACTCATAAAGAAATAAAAGCAAACAAGTCACTCACATAGCAGGAAAATAACTTTAGATTTATAGTTTGTAGTCACTACTCTAGGACATACTTGTCTTTTGTAAATATAAAATGAATTCTACCTGCAAGGAGGAGAAAAGAAGACAAAACTTTAAGGGTGAAAATATATTGCATGACTTATTACTAAGGATCTGATCAGATGAGTTAATTAAGGACACTGAATTAATTGGTACACAGAGTGGAACAATTACAGATGTAGTTAATTAATGGGTATCCTAGTAGAATTACAGTTGATTTTCCATATTATTTTAAAATGATACAACACTCCCTAGAACCAATATTCCTTGAGAACTATTCATTAAAACAATGAAACAAAATAATAGACATGTGTACACCTCTGAGGAGGAGGTACTATGTATCAAATGATCAATGGTTCCCACTCCTGCTGGGATATATATATAGTCACAGAAATACATAGTCACAGAAATTTCAAGAAAAATTAGATTATTTGGTTTTAGAAAGATGCTTTTTTAAGTTACACTGGATATAGTATAACTAATACAAATAAATTCAGAGCTATAAGAATAAGATTAAGAAATCACATCTTATTTCATTAGGATATCTTTAGACCTCCAACTTGTTTTCTCAACTACTCTCAAAGTTCTAATATAAAACCAGTTGAACCCTAGATATGGTTTAAAACCAGTAGTTGTCATTAGAGAATCTAAAGAACTTCCAAGATCTGTCTGATCAGAGGGTTCAAGAGGTCAAAAATATTTTCACAAAAATATTAAGTGTCATTTTCCATTTTCACTCTCATTCTATCTTAACTACATGTGGAGTTTTCCCGAAACATAATAATGTCACAGCACTAGTGGCTAATAGGCCATAACATTAATGACAAGTGGAATGCATAACTGTGTATATTTATATTCTAAATCTTTCAATTTTAATTTCTTATATCATAAATACCAGTAGACATAAACAAAAGTTCTTTGAAATTATCAGCAATTTTAATATTATAAAAGAATGCAGAACCAAAAAATGTTTAGAATTATTGTTTTAAAAGATTATGTGTACCAAATATTCATTAATTTATCCCATTTTTAATAATCAATGACACTGCACACAAAGATACTAATGAGGACATCTATCTTAACATCAGCAGTGAAAAAATAGTATGATGAAATCATTAAAGTTAAAAGAATTAATGTTATCAAGTAAAGCTTTATTCTAGGTAAAGGTCAGAATGCAAATAAGCATTTCTAAACACTGGAAAAACTTAGGATCTAATGATTAATCTCTGGGAATCTCTTTAGAGACTCCAAACTGGGAACTTAGAATATTAAAATATGAGTAGAAACATGTGAGTCAATTTTTAAAATCTCTCTTATGTTTCTAAATATCATTCTGTAAAGCATGGATACCAATAATGATATCTGCATTATTTATGCCAAATCCTTTGATTAAATTTGGAGGAAAAACAATTAGATAAAACTGTAAGCATTACAAATATGTCTAGTGTACTTTTTTCTAGAGTTTAATTTGTATACAAAATTTACCTGTATACAACATTTACCTGATTGGGATGTTTGTCCATCTTTCATGCCTACTACTTTGTTAGGAACAGACTCTTTCACTTCAATGTTAGGCTGAATAGATTTTAAAAACAACTAGATTAATAAATGATGTACATTTCATACTGTCTATAGTTAATAATTTAAGATAAAAATATAAAAGTTATTACCTTCAAGTGAGGATATTTTTCAGTTAAATCTAAAAAGCAAAAAGGGACATAACATCAATTATATGTAAATATGAAAGCCCACAAGAAATTCATGCATAGTTAGTATGAAGCTGAACCCTCATGCTTGGCTTTGGAAATGATTGCATTATGATGGTGGTTAGGGGTTTGCCTGTTTAATTTTGGTTAGGACAGCAACATGACATAAATGTGAATATAAATGTGAATCAATTAAAATGCTGGAGAACAAAAAGAAACATAGGTTAAAAAGGTAATAAAATAGATTATGCTTTAACTGGTTATATGTAAAGTAGAAAAGTATACATGTAGCAATGTGAACATGCTGATTGATGGGTAGAAAAGTGATCTTTAATCAGAAGAAAAAATCATGACCCTGAGAGAATAAATGTGAAAGCTGATGGTAGACTGCAGCAGCCTTTTTTAATTTAATACATCAAAAGCATTTATATCATTATTCTACAAATATTTATCAAGTTCTTCAATTTGTACTATAGCGTAGGAAATACCCAGTAGTAATGACAGTTCACTTGAATGTATAATTCATATCTCATTAGAGAAAGTTTTATAAATTGATAAGCTTGGATATACACTTGTAGAATAATAGTTAATAAAAATATTCATTTTTTCCATACCCATGTGGGCTACTGGAATGCCTACATTTCTTGTATCCTCTAGTTTAGCCATCTTAAAATTTCTTGATCCACTCATGCAAGAAGGTATGTAAAATACATCTAAGAAATAATGAATAACAAGCTTTCAATATTGAAATATGGTTATCAATATGGAAAAATCTAAATGCCACACAGAGTTGTTAGATATTAAAAACCCTTTAGATTCAAAATTGGTGTAACAATTATAAAAATTGATAATTTTAACATTTTAAGAAACACATAGAGAATAACTATTTTTTTTTGTTTGTTTCCAAAATTAGTTTGGTCTGTAGGTTATTTTTTATCTAATATGATATACCATGTTAGCCTATAGAAAATTTTTTAAAAGGAATGATACATGCAGAAATGAAGACATGTAGGCAGGCAAGCTGGAAGAGAGAAGAGAAAGAAGCACTTTATTTTATTTAGCTGTTTATCCTGGTTGTTTCCCGTCGGCCCTGAGTCTAGAACCCAAGTCTTTGGGACATATGTGGACTGTGCCTTGATGGGCTTATCTGCTAGGCCACAGGGGCTTACCAATAATTTTTTTTTTAAGTGAAGAAGGGAGACGAAGAAGGAAGGAAGGAAGGAAGGAAGGAAGGAAGGAAGGAAGGAAGGAAGGAAGGAAGGAAGGAAGGAAGAAGAGGGAGGGAGGGAGAGAGGAAGGAAGGAAGGAAGGAAGGAAGGAAGGGGAGGAAGGGGAGGAAGGAAAGAAGGAAGGGGAAGAAGACAGCTTTATTTATTTAGATGTTCATTTGGTTTTTCATCATGATGTCAGGTCACAAACACTGGACCCTAGGCTGTATGTGGTTCACACACCAGCATCTCAGCTGCTTGTGTCACAAGATGGCACCTTCATAAAGAATTTTTATGAAACAAACTATTATATCCAAAAACTAGCTTAGAAAAAGTGCTCAATGTTTCTATATATAAATTAACCTCATTTGAAGAACAAAACCATTACACACATATTTTTGATGCCTGATCATATGAGGAAGATTAATGAATGACTAAGACTTATCCCAATCCTAGCATTCCCTCCTGTTCCCAGTATACTGTGGAGCAACAATGATCCAATCTTTTGTTTCAGTGTAAATATACCGAAACCATCTAAAATGAGTTCCCTCAGACATACTCATCAACTCTAAAATCACTTAGTTACTACATTTCTTTCCTCTCTGTTTCTCTCCACTAACCACTTTCTCTTCAAAAGTAATCTCTACTGTACTTACAATAATGGACAGATCAACCAGGCAGAAAATTAACAGGGAAACAGCTACTTTAAATGACCATCTGGAGCAAATAGGTCTAATAGACATACTGAGCACTTCTCCCAAAGACTATACAGATTTCACTTTCACTCAAGCGTTCATGGAACATTCTCAAGGACAGATCATATGCTGGGACACAAAACATCTCTCAACAAATTTACAAAGACTGAAATAATACCAAATATCTGCTCTGACCACAATAGCTTAAAACTAGACATCAACCACAAAAAGAAAGCTGGAGGACAACAAATTAATAGAAACTAAACAATATGCTCCTGAATGACTCTTGGGTAAAAGAGGAACTTAAAAAACATTTAGAAACAAATGAGATAAAGACACAAGCTACCAGAATCTATGGGATGCAGCAAAAGCAGTACTAAGAATAAAGAAAGTTCTTCACAATCCAGGTCCACCTCAAGAAATAAGAAAAATAAAAAATAAACGACCTAACTCTACATTTAAAACAACTAGCGAAAGAAGAACAATTAAAGCCAAAAATCAGCAGAAGAAAGGAAATAATCAAAATTCAAGCAGAAATAAATGAAACAGAAACAAAACGACATTCCAGAAAATCAACGAAAAAAGTCAGTTCTTACAAAAAATAAATAAAATTGACAAAACTATTAGCTATAATCATAAAATAAAAAAGAGAGAATGCTCTTATAACTAGAAACAGAAATGAAAGGAGAGAAGTTACAACAGATACCGCAGAAATTCAAAACGTCATAAGGAACTACAATGAACAGCTCTATGCCAACAAAATGGACACCCTTAGGAACAGGGAGAGACTTTTAGAAAAGTATAGTCCCAGAAGATGTGGAAAACCTGAACAGAACAGTCACAAAGAAACTGAAGTAATCAAAAGTTTCCCTAAAAATAAAAACCGAGGCTTCTCTAATGAGTTCTATAAAACCTTCAGAGAAGAATTAACACCTATTTTTCTCAAGATCTTACAAAATACTGAAGAACAAGAAACTCTCCCGAATACCTTTTATGAGGCTAACATCACATTGATACCAAAAGTTGATAGAGACATCACCAAGAAAGAAAGTTACAGACCAATATCTCTGACGAACATAGATGCAAAAATTTTTAACAAAATATAAGCAAACTAAATCCAACAATGCATCAAAAAGATCATCCATCATGAGCAAGTGGGATTTATCAAAGGGATACAAAGAAGGGTAAAATATGTAAATTTATTAGTGTCATACACCATATATTAACAAAAGTAAAGAGAAAACCACATGATCATATAAATAGATACACGAAAGCTTTTGACAAGATCCAACATCAAATTGGTGCAACCCCTATGGAAAACAGTTCGGAGATTCCTCAAAAAACCGAAGATGGAAATCCCACATGCTTCCATCATTGCACTTCTGGGTATCTATCCAAAAGATACAAAAGCACGTAGCTGCGGAGATTTATGCATCCCCATGTTTATTGCAACCCTATTCACAATAGCTAAGATGTGGAAATTACCTAAATGCCCAATATCAGATGAATGGATAAAGAAGATGTGGTATATATGTACACAGTCCTTAGGAGCAATGAAATCCTGTCATTTAATCAACATGGATTGATCTAGAGGAGATTATGCTAAGTGAAATAAGTCAAAAGAAGAAAGATAGATACTAGATGACCTCACTCATAGGTGGACTATGAATAGATAAAACAAAGGAACAGATGAAACACAATCAACCCTTGGACACTTGCAACAGAACTGAGGTTACCAATAGGAAATGGGGATGGAGAGGGCAGCAAATTGTCATGGAGCCCACCGGACAATGGTGAAGAACACTTGGTGATTTGTTGGAGGGCATGGTGTTTTGACATGAAGGAATGGGGAACCTATGCATAGGAAGTTATTTTAATGCATAGAATAATACTACAATAAAAAATAAAATTAAAAAAGTGAATGAAGCATGGTAAATAAACAGTTGATAAATATTAATAATTTTTAAAGTAATCTCTAGATCTGCGGTCCTGATTTTTCCCCTTTCACATTATTTGTATTATTCCCACCACACATCATTCCTCTTTATTTAGCAATAATATCTTCTATCTCTGATTTCTATATATATTCTAAGCTATAAATATGCTTAAAAATAAAAATAAATACTTTTCTTGACCCAGTTACGTATTAAACTATCCAATGTCTCTTCCAGATTTCTCTAAATCAAAGTTTGCTCACTTGCTGCTCAGGTCTGAGGATCTGCAACACTGGCACCACTTGCAAGCCTATTACAAAAGCAGAATCCCAGATCTACTATTCAGAATGTTTTTTTTCATTTAATTTTATTGAAGGAACACTGGGTCATAAACATAGGTCTAAGTTATACATCATCATAAATCGATACATATATGAGTATATATACATATATATATTACATTAATCTGTTGCCAATAGTCCCATTTTACCCTTCACCATATCATTGATCCCTTTTACCTGAGTTGCCCACCTTATTTCTTTCCCCTTTTCTGGTATCCATGAATTTGATTCTAACAAGGTTCCCAGGTAATTCATCAGTTTTAGAAACTTTGGCCTATACTATATCTGCCTTTACATTCCTTTATCTTAACTTGCCCTTCTGGAATCTAGTCTCAATTTCCCTCATGACCATTTCCCCAAACTGAAACTAAACTAGAAATTATAAACTTTCCAGTGGACTTTTTATAGGGTTACAGTGCAGTAATCTCCCCAGAACTAACTCTTCTCTCTTATTTCCAATTCTATTATTTTGGTCTATATAACACAAACCTATGAAGTAGCAACATTTTATCTAACATTGAAGTATATAAATGTATAGCTGACCACATATCATGGTAGATTAAAAAAAAATGCAAGTCTCTGCACCATCAAGTACCTCAATCTTCAATACCTTCCCAACAAAGAGAAAAACAGTTAAACTAGGAAATTTTCTCTTCTTCTCAGACAAGTCCTGGTATTGAAAACTCACTTTATACTCCTGCCACATTTCAATTATTTCTCCTTAAAAGAAGGAAGATCCTTATTCAAGGAATTACTTTTATTTTACCACCTTCCACTATATATACTTGCTTTTTTTTACTCCTTCCCTCCATTCATCCCTCTTTTCCTCTTCTTGTCCTCCTTATATTGACTTTCCTTAGATCTTAGAGTCTCTTAAAATTCAACTAATCATTTAGCTCCTTTAGATGTACTCTCCAATTAGTCTGCTGCTAACAACTGATAAGATACACAAATTTATTTCATTATTTCCCTTTTTCTTCTTATTCTTTAATTGACAATTTTCATTGACTATTACATGATACACCAGTATTCATATTTAAATCAACATTGTCAAATGACATTTTTTAATAAAATAGAGTTCTTACCTTCTATTTGTCCATTTAATGTATTTTTCCCACTTTGATCTACAGTCACAGTTAAATGATCAATATAGTTCATAGGAAGACCCTCAGAGATACTCTGTTAAAATCGACAGCAATCATGAGTTGCATAAAGGTTTCCTAATCCCTTTCTAAGGAAATATATGAATTCCCTACATTAAAAGGAATTAATACTTTAATAGTAAATATATATTGAAAACCAAAATATTTAAATAGAAAACCACATAGCTGATCTCTAGATAAAATCTTTCATCCTCATTTACCTATTGACTGAGCATAGAAGGCTGTAGTTAAATTTTTTCATAGAAAAAAATACTGATTTGCATACACATTTCAATAAGGAACTAACTTCTAAACACTTAACTCTATTTTGCATTCCTCAAAATAAAAGAATATTCAAAAATATGTATTTAACATATATTTAAGCAAATTATTTAATAAATATACTTGATATAAATATTTCTAATGTAAGAAATTATTTTAGTGTTATAATAAGATACATGGCATGCTAAGAAACTATGCATTATGCTATGTTGGCTATAAAAAGTTGCTTCATTTAAGTAAATAAAGGCTCAGAAGACTACTTATATACTAAAATCTTGTTAATAAGAAAACTGGTTGTATAAAATAGCAAAGTAGTAAGAAAAACTTTAAGGACATGCCCTGGTGGCCTACAGGTCTCATCCCACATACATCCTAAGGTCCCAGGTTCAAGATCTGGAGCCAGGGGGACAAAAAATGTTAACAACTAAACAAGAGTAAGGCCTTCTTAAACAAAAAAAGACCAAAAACTCAAAATTACATGTAAATAATTACAAAGTATTAAGTAGTTAGATTTTTTTTTTTAATTAACCCTTTTTTTTAAAGGAAAGGTGCAAGTAGGAATGAAGTTGAGTAGGCAGCAGACAGGAAGAGAGAAGAGGAAGAATCATTTTTATTTATTTTATTTAATGTCCATATTGGTTGTTCCCTGGGTCCCAAGATGCAAAACTGGGATGCATGTGGACTGTGCTCAGCCAGACCTAACCGCTACTCCACCAGGGTATACCTGTTAGCTTCAATAAGGGAAGAATAAGAACATTTATATATGAAATATCCACAATATGACAGGCAATTCTGTACATTTTCTTTTCTATACACAACACCTATAATAAAAATGATTATGATGATTGTTATCTCACTTTCTGCATCCTGGTCATTCCAAGAGAGTCAAGTGAAATAGACAGCTGTGATCCATTGTTCTCTCTGTCCAGAATGTCTTCTCCTAAACCTTTAGCTGACTGATGCCTTTCATCCTTCTCTTGGCAGTTTCTGTCAGATTCAAAGATCTTTTGACCTACAGTAAGTAGTTCTTTAGTTTTCAGATTAACTTAACTTCAGGACTAAATTGAGTCTTTATTACGTCTCAGCCTTAGTTTTTTGTATTAAACTAACCTGGTTTCATTAACTGAATCTTGCTAATTAGCAGAATTATATTATGCAGTAGTATTATATCTAGCACATAACTATTTTTATGAACTATAGGTTAAAAAATATAAGGAAATCATTTTGATAGAGAAATGTGGAGATGAGAAATTAAAGTTTCTCCTATGTTTTAACAGCATCCAATGCTTTTATTTATTTATTTTTTTAAAGAAAGGTACAGGTAGGAATGAAGATGAACAGAGGCAGGCAGGAAGGCAGAAAGAGAGAGGAGGAAGAAGCATTTATTTCTTTTATTTAGTTGTTCATCTTGGTCATTTGCACATTGCACATTGGGGCCTCAGGCATTCGAACCAGATCCTTGGGGTGTATATGGACTGTGTCAGTCAAAGGAAGCAGTCAGTCGCTAACCTACGAGAGCCTGACATTATTTAAAAATAAAAATTACTCACTTTTATCCCATTTGCCTGCCCACCCTACCCCTTCTGAGCTTGCAAACATTTATTTGCTTTTCTTGACTAAAAGTCTATTACTGTTTAATTCAGTTCCTTTTTTAAAGACTTTTTCTAATTCAATTCACTTGTTTTCTTGGTATCTCTATATACCACATATAAGTGATATGATATAATGTCTGTCTTTCTCTTTCTGGCTTATCCTTCAATAAAATTAATTAGAAAAATAAAATAAAATAGCAATAACAGTACAAGACAGTACCTCAGAATCCCAAGGTGATTCTATATCTTCCTCTTCTCCTAATCCTAAAGCTGACATCATATCTATGAAATGTAATCAGACATACATTAATGAGAATATTTATTGCTATGAATTTTAAATACATAGTTCTGTCTATTTATAAATATTTCAATAAAAGTAACAGTAGAAAAGAATCTCAGTGAGGTGAAGCATTTTGAGGAAAAAAATGTTGGAAGTTAAAATACTTAGGAAGATAGCAAAAGAAAAACACTTAAAAGAAAGAGATATTATATTTGGATCTACATATGTTAGATTTAGTTATACCACCATTTAAGCACAGAAAAAAAATCATATTCATACTCACCACTCCTATTATTTTTGTGTTCTCCACCAGCAAAAGTCAAATTGTCATTATTTGTTTGCTCTTGTGGAGCACTTTCAGTAACATAAATACCATTTTCTTTTCCAACTGCTAGCTTTGGTGTTCCCTCCTATAAAAATAAAATAAAACAGAAGTTCAACTTCAGAAAAGATGATATTCCTTCACTTGCTCATGCGTTCAGTCAGTAAGACAGCATCATCTACTAGATCTATCCAATCATAAGCAAGAACCTGGGTGAGGTTGGAAATGTAAATAAAAGGCAGATACTGTTTTACAAGTGCAGAGATAAAGGAGAAGAAATAAGAACAGAAAAGAATCATTCACTAGGTCCTACCATTGCATAAAGTACACTAAGGATACACTAAAGTATACTTGTACCTGGGAAGCTCAGGAAATATTCCAAAGACAAGACTTTATCTTGAAAGATATACAAAGTTCAGAGGGAAAGTATGAAGGGCATTCTAGAAAGGGCAATCTGTACAAAAGGATGAGGTATGAAGCAACACACTAAGTGAGGGTACCAAAGTAATGGGGGTATACTAGAACATAGTTATGGGAACTGAAAGGCAAGGAATCTGAGGCAAAGCAAAAAAAGTAAGTGCCATGTGCGTCTATGATCTTCCCTTTCTCCTTCATGTAATGGTGAGTCACTAAATAAGGCAAGGAGTTAAATATTCAGAAATATGTTTTTAAAAGGTTGCTATGGAAGCATTGTAAAGGTAAAGGGGGGCAAATGAGAGAAGCATATTTCAAAATATAGAAAAGAATGTGAATTGCATTAATAACATGAAAAATGATAAGCCCATAAAAATTACCGAACTTGGTGCTTATCTGAATATGGTAATTTCAGGGAGGGTTGGAGTCCAGAATTTTTCCTGCCTCGGTGTTTCAATGATATGATATTAACTAAGTCAGGAAAAAGAGGTGGCAGAGTAAATTATAAGGAATCATGCAAGAGGAAAAGGTCAAAAACAAATATGAAGCACTTTGGGAACTTAGAAGACAGATTTGGATAAATGCATTTGGAGTAAGAATGACTACCTTAGTCAGGAAAGCATATAATGTCAATAAGATAATATTTGTAAAATATACTACATTGGTATAGTTAATACAAACCCATACAAAACTCTAAAATTTTGAAAATTAAAAGAAGAACAAGGGGAAAAATGAGTATCAATGTTTCGATGACAGTTGGGCCTGGAAAAACACAGGTTTGAACTATACAGATCCACTTACACTCAGGTATTTTCTATCGAAGGGTTCCACATTCATGGATGCAACAAACTGAAAATGTCAGTATCATGCATATCAGGGACTGACTATAAATTACAGATGGATTTTGTTGTACCCATGTGACTTAAGTAGATAAGGAGCAGACTACATAAAGCCCAAGGACCCAAGTTGAAGACCCAGAGCCAAGTGGCGAGGACCAAAGTATTATATATTGATTTGGACTCCATGGTGTCAGCATCACTAATCTGTGTTGTTCAAGGGTCAATTGTATATATTTCAACATTTGTTTCAAGGATATAAAATATATTTTAATGCAGATGTGCATATACTTCTAGAATATTATATCAATAAACACTTTTAAGTTAATGAAAAGATTTCCTTTATGCTACACAGTAGTTAAGTGGTTGGTAGTTAAATGACTGGAGAAATAATCTAATATTAAAAAATTAATAATACTATAATTATCCAAGTTAAAAATTTTAAAGTCTTCAAATACATTTATGATTAACAACCAGGACACAATACTGACTTGAGAAAGAAAAAAACTGAAAAAATCAAGTCTCAAGGTGCTATGAAAAAATTTAAGTGTCAGGTATAATAATTTTGAATATTAAAATTGTTTCCTAATAATAATATTAAATGCACCTATTGTTGGAGATACCTTAAAAAGTAAAAATCTTCTTCTAGAAATAATTTTTATACTCCCTGTTAGAAATCTTTATTTCCTTATGATTCTGTAAGAACAGGTAATTTATACTAGGAAAAAAACACAAGTTGTAATTTTATTCACGTGATGTGTTCATATCTGTCCAATAAAGATTATTAGGAAACATCTTCATTTGCATTTGAATCAATTTCTACAATGGATTATGAGATAAGAGTTCCTGCTCTCATTTTACCCATTACTTTTGTGTTTTATAATAATCTCTCATCTTTAGACTCTTACTGAATCTTTATATTTACCTTGCCCATCTTAAATGAATTCTTCCCCTTCATCCTCTTCCTCATCTTCATAATCATCAAGAAATTTTTTCTAGTTGTTTTCAGATTCTTTCCTTTCATAATGGTGTATCTGAGAATTGTTTACCCACACTGACCTTCATAAATCTACATACATACCTCTCTTGTTATTATGCTTGTTTTCTATGAACTTCAGGACTTTCATTTCTTTCTTGGCTCCTTTAATCAGGTATGTGAAAAAGCATGGGGGCAAAGGTTTAAAAAAACCTTACCTTTGTTATATCAGGGGTTGCTAAAGATTTGATAGGTTTTAGACTTGATCCAGTTGATGGAAACACAGGATGAGAAAAGTCCTGGACTTTGACTGATGATTTAGGAAGAATTTCAACCAAATCTTCATTTTCACTGTCAAAATTATTATCCTCAAATAAGGGTCTATTTTCTGATCTCACAATGCCACATTGCGTTTCTACTACAGTAAAAACAAAGTAAAGAAATTAAACATATATGTAATTTCTGATCACAAGAATGTACAATCTTTAAAAAGCTTACTGTTTTTCTTGGATTGCTGAGAAGCAGTTATTAGTTTTGTTATGTTTGGTTTCAGAACATCCTATGAAAAAAAAATAACAGCTTTAAGAATAACAAGTATCAAGTCTAATAAAATAATTATAATAACCATTATTATTGGATCTAACAGAAAGCACACAGAACAGAGGTTTTAGAGTCATTCAGATATGGACTAATATCCTGATTTTGATATTTAGTAAAATCCTACATAATTTCATGGGGTGAAAATTATAAGAAATGACATAGGTAGCCCTAAAATTTTACTTCCCTTACACCTAACTATAAAAATACTAATGTCTTTTTTTTTAACCCAAATAACCTTAAACAAAATTTATCCCTAGATAGTTTAAAGTATTACTGAAATAAATCAAAGTTAAATTTAAATGGTGCTCCCTGGTGATTTAATGGTTTTGCCTACCACCTCCACTAAACACCTGCCATATACATCACAAGGACTTGAGTTCATGTCCTGAAGCAATGAACAACTAAATGGAATGAATAGATGCTCTTTCTTCTCTCTCTTCCTGTCTGCCTGCCTACTTGCCTTCATTCCTACCTGTACCTTTCCTAAAAAAAAATTTAAGCTGATAGATTTTTTAAATCTTTGTGCAAATTTATTAACATGAATTATCTCTTGTGGAAAATATAACTAGTTTTTAGTATTATCTTCTTTAGATGGGTTGAAATTAAAAAATGTGCAAACTGCTTCTAATCTGTCAAATCACTATAAAGTCATTCCATTAGTTGAATATGGTCATCTATCACTATCTGAATCTGATATTTATTATTAGAGAAAGAAAAAATAGAAAAATACGTTGCTAATATATCAACTTTGCACTTGAAGAAAGAATCTGTTATCAGGATTCTAAGGAGAAATGTAAGGTTTGAAAATACATTTATTTAATGAAACAGACTATAGCTGAAAAAATGATGAGAATTTTTATTTGAAATTCTAAGCCCACAGTTGGAGAATACTAAAAAATACATGTAACAAGCTTTCTTATTTATCACTATTTCTTACTTATTTCATTCTTATTTATGACATATTTCTTCAACATAACTCAAGTGAACTTATACATTCTACCCATTAAGGGGAATATAAATATTTCAAAGTTTTAGAAATTCAAATATATTTATATGAGATACATTGTATTACATTACTTTACCATTCTATAATATATAATTCCATGTCATTTTATCACATTCAAAATTATTAAAATCTTCTTTATGCAAAAATCAAGGTGGACCAGGAACTGCACATTATGTTTCCTAACCTTCATTAGCTTCTCAAGATATAGGAGCTCTAAACTGATTATACAAATAACTATAAAACAAAAATGATGAAATTTAAATCTTTGGAATGAGATACAAGAACTCTAAATAGATAATTTGGTAAATTATCTAAAACTGGAAATTTTACCATATGGTTATTAAGAATTTCTGCTTATAGAACTGGTTTTTTCTTTTCTTTCTTTTTTTTCTTTTTAAGGAAAGATGCAGGCAGGATTGGAGGTGAGTATCAGGCAGACAGGAAGGGAGAGGAGGAAGAAGTATTTTTTAATTTTATTTTTATTTTGTTCTTCACACTGGTTATTTCCCCCCGAACCCAGGACTCAACCCAGCGGTATGCGGCTTGCTCCTTTGGAGGCAACTGACCTAACTACTGTTCTACCAGGGCACACCAGTGTTCTTTTAGGTAAAACAATCTTCAATTAAATGAAGATTTTACACATACTTTTCTTGAAACAATTTAAAGAACAAATCAATTCCTTTGCAATACTGATTTTGAGAAAGAAAACTCAAATTTCTAAATTTCCATTATTCCTAATATTTCAGCCTAAATGCAAATTCTAAGATAGAAATAGAGGGAAAACTCTCCCAACAACTATATAATAACAATAAGTGTCCAAGAAAGAAAAAAACTACATAATATATACTACACAATTTTAGAACAGAAAGTCATCAAATGACTCCATCATTTATTACTATAAGGCATTAATATTTAAAAAGCCATGTTATTATGATTTAAAAGGCAAATTAAGAATCCTTATTCTGATACACCCTGGCAGAGTAGCAGTTAGGTCAGCCACCTCTGGAGGAGCATGGTCCACACATATCCCAAGGACCCAGTTTCACAACCTGGGTCTGGAAGGAATAACCAATGTGAAAAACTAAATAAAAATAAAATAAAATGCTTCTTCCTCCTCTCTCTTCCAACCTTTCTGCCTGCTCACCATCTATCCTGCCTATACTTTTTCTTTAAAAAAGAAAAGAAAAATTTTATCCATGATCAACTTTCCTGTATTCTCCACTATAAGAAAGTTTTTCCCCAATGTAATTTTTCCTGTCACCATGTATTTTCTAGTCCATCCTTTTGTTTTGCCCCTATTTTTAGGATTTACTTAAAGTAAATAAATGAATGAACAACGAATGAATAAATAAAGTTGGCATATTTCTCTAGGCTTGACTAATCAATTGCCTACTACAAACATATGATGACTGATAGAACACTGCTAAATTTTTAGTAAATACTATACAAAAGCAAATTCAAAACAGAAAAATTAGCTTCATCTGAGAGCACAATACCTTGGCTTCAAAATCTAAGTCTTCATCATCTGAGGTAGGCCATGAATCATCAATGCCAGATTTGTTGGAAAGTCTTTACAAATAGAATATATAACAAAATGAGTGATTCCATTTCTAGATTTAAAACAATCAAGTGAAAGGCATTTACATTTTAAATGAAGTTTCTTGATGTAATTAAAATTTGGCCTCTATTTTTCCAAAAAGCATTTAGTTTTCTACTTGTGCCCCAACTCTCTGAAACTGTGAAACATCTGCTAGAGACCCATTCTTAGCTCCCATAACAAGAAATGGCAGGCAATATACTGGCAGAGTCTGAAAAGAATTTGTTTCCACCAGAAGTCTTAAGGCTAAACTGAAAATGCAATTAACAGCTGAAATAACCATTTTGTTACCTGAACTGGAACAAAGCTGATTATCTGTTAAAACAATGTAGAAAGATATACTGTCCCTTTTCCATTGTCTGTCCCTGGTTCAAAGATTAATCTATGTGAGTCAAAAATGGCAATCTTGGTCCTTCAGCATGGAAACCATTTATTAAGAAGGCCCCATTCCTTCCCTTTAATACAATACAGGGAGTTCTCTGAAATGCTAGAAGTCAAATAAAAAAAAGTCAAAGAACAAATTTATATGGTACAATTAATATGTTACACTATTCCCATAGAGAGATTAAATGAAACATTACAAATTATAAAGTTAAATTATTTTTCCTAGATAGGCCTTAACTTATTCAGGTCCATATAAACTACAATCTTATAAAAGATTTCATAGATAAACAAATGAGAAACTGCCCTACAAACAAGAGTCCTGGTAGTTGTGCCTAAAAGTGTTTCTTCCCATGACTCCCACTCACACAGCACTCTTTTATAGGGACCAATGACACTCTCTAGTCTTTAAAATCTTCAGCCTAAGAAAACACAGATTCCTGAAACAAGAATCATATGATCAGGAGTAAGAGCACTATATTTACCTACTAGTGTTGGATAAGTTAAATGGAGCACCAGTCATCCACTCCCAAAATACAGGCATGCTATAGCATGTTACCCAACTGAAGCTCTATGACTAATCTGACAGCCAGTCCTACTGCTACCTCATCCTATATGTACATGTAAAGGACACCAGTGACTTAAGAGAGGTGGGAATGAGGAGACACCTGTCTTGAGCCATAGATCTCAGTAGTTCACTAGTACTTGAGGGGATCTAAGTTGCTTAAATTGGGGTGAAGGAAGATACCACATTCCTATTTGCTATAAAGAGAATTTTCCCAGTGGCTAGTTAATTTTACATATTTTGAGAAAAACACTGAAGTTATGCTAGTTACTTCAGTTAAACAAACAAAAAGGCAGCAACCTGCTAAGGGCTCTCTTGTACCTTCTATTTAATATGCCTTATTAAACAACTCCCAACAACCTGTGTCATTCATTCCAGTAATTTGTATAACCTGCAAAACTAATACTCTGATCTCTTTTCTAAAACCCTTATTCTATCCAGTCTAGTTTTGTTCCTCTTAAAATTGAACTTCTGCTAATTCCATCCTTATTCTCTTCATTATGTATCCTAGACCCAATTCCCATATTTCTGTTATTAAAATACTTACCTGTAAGATGCTAAATAAACAAAACAAACCAAAATCTAATTTCTGACATTCACTATATCCAAATAAGACATTTAAAGCTCGTTGAGTCTTAAATTCTCTGTTTGAACCACCTCTTAGCCAGGATGTTAAACACAGGCTGAAGTATTAAAGAGTGTTCTAATTGATTAAATTTTAAGATTCTTTAAAATCTTAAAATTCTATGTGTTTTTGGTTTTGTTTATAAAAACACAGAGAATACCTAGCTGGCAATAACAAAAAATATATAATAAAGCAAAAGAAACGCTAAGAAAAGCAGAGAAGTAAAAAAAAAAAAAATCAAGAAAAGATTGCAAACAAAACTATGAAAGAGGGAAAAAAAAAAAAGTCCATTAAAGCAAACAAACAAAAACCCAACTTCATAGAATTAAGCAAGGGTACTAGCCTGAAGAGGAACACAAAACAGGTAAATCAGCTAAAAATAGCCTCTAACTAGATGCTGAATTTAATTAACCTAACATGGCCTACATTACACTTACAGAAAATCAATTCATCCCAAGAAGTTTAAAATAACATACCTAAGAAGACTTGCCTGATTAGGTTTTGCTAATACAAAACCTGTGGTTCTGTGAGCATAGCTAATTGAGATCTTTCTTAAAAATCTCAAGGTAAGAACAAGTTATTAGTTACCACTGCAATTGTCTAATGTTTCAGAAAAAAATGCTTCTTAGGAAAATTCTAAATCAAAGTTTACACAGAAGTAAATTTAACTTTGAGTTGATCTGATTTGGATCTGTATCTTCATGCCCCTACCACACAAGTACTTATCAATCTATTGTGAGGGACAAGACAATGACTTTGCGAGCCATGGAGGCTGACAGTCAATTAATGGGAATCCTGGGTCAATTTAATCACTCTCCCTGAACCACAGTAAATAATTAGTAAAAAGTAAGCACATTAACTTTACAAAGCTATTATGATGACTATATGAGATAATAAACATCTACTCCAGAGTAAAACACTCAACAAGTATTAGTTTCTCTTCTCTGCATTCTTAGTTAACATATAACTTTTAAATCATAAAATCCTACCTGCTTAACATGTCTTCTTCAGAACTTTCACCAACTATTCAAGAAAAAAGGAAAGCACATTTAAATCAACAATAGAAGAAAACAGAATATTAAAAGTGCAAGACTGACATTTTGTTAAAAAGTAATGTATTTCTTTGGGATCACACATGGAGACTCTACTAAAATGAATACAAATTATACTATTGGCAATTAGCAGCATTAATGGCAATTAATGCATTCAAAACTCTTTTCCAGGGAACACTTTTTACACTGTTGATGGGAGTGCAAATTGGAGCAACCCCTATTGGAAAAAGTATAAATATTCCTCAAAAAATTAAAGATGGAAATTCTCCATGATCCCACCATCCCACTTCTGGGTATTTATCCAAAAGATACAAAAACACTAATTTGCAGAGATTCATGCATCCCCATGTTTATTACAGCCATATTCACAAGAGCTAAGAAGTAGAAACTACCAAGTGCCCCATGTCAGATGAATGGAAAAAGAAGATGTGGTATATATATATATATATATATATATATATATATATATGTATGTATGTATGTGTATGTCGTATGTGTTTGTATATATATATATATATTTTGTTTGTATATATATATAGATATATATAGATATATTTAATGTAATACTACACAGCCTTTAAAAGCAATGAAATCCTGTCATTTGAATCAAAATGAACGAGTAAGTGAAATAAGTTAAAAAAGAAACAGATACCAGATGATCTCACTCAGATAGACCGTGAATAGACAAAACAAAGGAACAGATGAAACAAAACCAATCCCTGAACACTCGCAATAGGAATGAGGGTACCTATAGGGAATGGGATGGGGGCATGGGAGAGCAAGTGCTGGTGGAAACTACTGGACAATAGTGAAGAACACTTGGTATTTTGGTGGAGGGTAGCATGTGGGGACATATATCTAAGAAATAGAGAAATTATGCATATGGGGAATCTAAACATAAGAGTTTATTTTAATGTATAAAATCAAAGTTACTACAATAAAAATATATTTCTGAAAAAACTCTTTTCCTCCTTTGTATTTATAAAATGCAAAAAAAATTATCATCTTTTGGTAACTTAAGTCAAAAGCTATTTACAATGACCATAATCCAAACGAAATACTGAGTTTGACAGAAAATGATATCATTAGCAGAATCAGTATCCAAAACAAACAATATAAAACTTAAACAGCAAGATTTTTCTAGACATCAAACATTAGGAACAGTTATAAGAAAGTATAATTATTCTGTTGTGAAACAACACCCTTTCTTCTAGCTCTTTAGTCAAGAAAGTTCCATTTAGGATGAAATATCCAATCAAAAGGAAGTACAGTCTATAGATGCTGTACTTTGCGGCATGTTTACACAGAGGAGACACCTTCTCTGGTCTTATTTTTAATTTCAAGATCATTATGAAAGACTTTAGGATTCCAGTTACATAAAATATAACTTACTGAGACCACTTCCTCCATAGCTAGAGAGTCTATCTGGATCCACCCCATAAAGCAGGATGGTCCAAACAGTTAATGCTGTATAGTAAGTAATGTTTGATGTCTTTGTCTCAATCCTACCCATTTTGTGGCAATGTCTACAGAAAACATGCTTTTTCAACTTGTAATGCACATGTCATCAGAACCTATGCTAATAAACAAAAATAAAACCCACAAAGAACAAACATATTGAATGACTACAATTTGATTATCTTAGAATTTTTTTTAACATTTAAAAAGATATCCACAGTATAATTCCAACTATATGACATTCTGGAAATGTCAAAACTACGGAGATAGTTAAAAAAAAATCCATGTTCAACAGGGGTTAGGGAGAAGGGAAAGATGAATAGACAGAGCATGGTTGGGCAGTGAAATATTCTGTGTAATACTAAAATGGTCGATACATATTACTATACCACTGTCAACACCCACAGAATATACAACACCACGAGTTCACCCTAATGTAAATATGGGTTTTAGGAGGCAACAATGAGATGATGTTATGGTTTGCCATAAATGTACCACTGAGATGTACAATGTCGACAGTGAAGGCAGCTGTTCATATATGGGGAAAAGGAGTACATGAGGATTCTCTGTATTGTCTGCTAATAGTTGCTGTGAACCTAACACTGTCCTAAAAAAAAGAATCAATGTTTTTAAAAAGGCATATATTGACCTGCTATTACCATATATTAATACATGAATGCCATTTTAAGACACAGTCATTATGAAAATTAAGGTAGAAATTAAAGTAACAGAATATAAATATTATCTCATCAAGTTTATTATATGAAAATACATAAAACAAACAAATCCGACTGCATACTCTGATAGGAAAATAACTAGCAGATATGACTGAATATCTTGTTTCATAATTTATCATAGGGATTTAGCACATTAATCAATATTGGGTCATCACCATAATTAAAATAAAATCTAATTTTTATTCTAATTATAAATCATAATCATTAAATTTATCTAAAATTATACTAAATTATTAATCGTAATAAAAGGACATATTATCTACTATTGCCATAGTAATATATGTAAAAATACATGTCAAATATTTATCAAAAGTATAACCAGTACAGTAACCTAATACGGATGATACAACTAAAATCAGAACCATGTTATATCCTAAGATTACATGCTATTAAAATAAATTTTTAAAACAACACCAAAAATTAAGTCAGGGCTATACTTTTGCTGAAAATATTTCATAGTGCAGGTCTGAAAATGTGATCTTTAGAAAGTCCTGCTTGATTGGTGCCTGGAAATCTGAATTTCAAGGGGGAGTCCATAATTCCCTAACACATCAGAGTGGCTCACTGTCCTTAACCTGTTGGTACAAACAATCTGGTTTATGCCCATACTTGCTTTCCTCATGGGAATCAGGAATTTAGGTGCATGCTAAGTAAAGGGTGCCTATATGACTAGCCTGTAACACCTCAGGTACTGAGTCTCTAAAGAGATCTGGTACCAGAAGACAATACTTCACATGTGTTATACTTTGATGCTGGAGGAATTAAGCTCATCCTGGTGACTGCGCAGGGAGAGCACTCTTAGAAGCTTGTGTCTGGTTTGCTCGAGATTTTCCCCCATGCACCTTTCTCTTTGCTGAGTTTGCTTTGTAGCCCATCACTGAAATAAATCACAGGCATGAGTCAACTACAAGCTTAGTCCCGAGTTAGTTCTCTAGTGAACAGTTAACCTGGGTTTAGTTTGGAAACTCTAACACGATATGTAACTCTTATTTTGGGGTTGATATGCTATACATGATTACAGTCAGAAGGTTATTTCACAGAATACCTTTTGTTGGTTTTGTTTTTCTGGATGTTTGCCTTGGAGTTTCCTCTAGTTCTATGTCTATTTGAATAAAGGCATAAAAGAAGTAGATTAAATAGAAAATAACATAAAACAAATAACAATCCTATTTTAATCAGAATAAAAAATAGAGAATTCTAATGATCATATGCTCTATAGTATGAAAGTTCCCATAAAGAAAATGAAAAGATTACATAGTTAAATTTCTCCAATTAGGCTTGCCCTGGTGGAGCAGAAGTTGGACGCAGTACACATACAATCCAGTCCCAGGTTCCTGTCCCAGGACCAGCAGAAACAGTCAAGATGAACAAGTAAATAAAAATAAATGCTTCTTCTCTCTTCCTTCCTGACTGCCTCTGTTTACCTTCACTCCTGCCTGCATCTTTCCTTTAAAAAATTTCTCCAATTAAGCATGGTTTAATTATTTTTATAATATTTATGAATTAATCAGCAAGTCAATCTGTAATTATAGAAAAACATAAATATAATATACCATATAAGAATGTACTACTAACTATGGAGTTCTTTTTGATTCTAATCTTTGTCTTAATTTCTTACAAAACTAAAAACAAGAGTCACCTATTAAAGGCAGTTGACAGAACAAGTCAAAAAGAAAAAAAAAAAACTACATCCAAAATGTAGGATGAGTTTACCCTAAGAATAGTGGATTTGACCATTTAGGATCAATAGAACTTTTAATTCATTTTAAAGAGGGGAGTGAGTTATAAAGAGATGGTTACAAAGTTTGGATCTCTAGGTAAGCACATATCCTCATTAAGCTGCAGATTAGTAATTTCTAAAAAAAAACAATAACATAAAAGTACTTCACATTAAAACTATTCCAGATAGGTGCATCCTGGTGGCACAGCAGTAAAGTTAATCACCTCTGAAGGACACAAGCCACTACCCTGGGTGCGAGTCCTGGGTCTGGAGTGGGGGGGGAAACCAGTGCAAACAAATAAATGGAAACAAAAATAAAAGTGCCTCTCCCTCCTCCTCCTGACTTCCTGCCTACTCGCCTTCATTCCTACCTGCACTTTTTCTTTAAAAAAAAGAAAAAAAGACTATGCCAGATAAAACTCAGTTTGCAGTTGACAATCATGAAGATACTTTAAACATTGGCAGACTACCATTTAGCATAAGAAAGTAATAGAATATGGCATGTCCTGGTGACCTAGTTGTTTAGTGCACCCTGGGTGTAGTCTGTACACACCCTTTCTTTAAAAAAAAATCAACAGGACATAATCTTTGGGTTAATGACCAATTACCTTAAAAGGAAATACACACATTAGTCAAACACACAGATATTAGAAATGTGTTCTAATAGTTGTAGATCCCAAGACAATTTTAATTTTCAACAAAGATGAAATTCACGAGAAGTAGGAAGCAGAGATATTACAAAAAGGCAAATGAAAAGAGAATGAAGAGAGATAGCAATAAAAGATCAGGTGTTTGTTTTTTTTTTTTTTACTGACTTCACTAGAATTACAAAACTAAGAATTTATCACCTATTTTCTCACTGGTATTATAGTAGTTTAATGCAATAAAATATGTAAAAGATGACAGTTCCTTAAAACTGCTGGTCTGGAAATAATTTCTGATCAAAACTTCAAATGTTAAAATGTGGCTGTGTCACGATGATTCCATGTCAAAAGTCGAGTCTGAGAGAGGCTTCCAGTTCATGCTGCCAGATATGTTTTGTTCTCAAGGACATGATCCACTTAAGGATTTCTACAAGAAGCAGGTAAAGAAGAAAACACTTTTGCTTACATTTAACTCCTAGGTTTTGACATTGCTGGGAAAATGTTGGCAAGGGTATTCACGAGTCTAGACCATCTTCTATGATCTTGTGTTTAGAGGTGCTATAATTACAAAAAATTATGCAGCTATCTGAAGAACGGAGAACCTACACACATATGAGTTTATAAATTATGCAGCTATCTGAAGAATGGGGAACCTATACATATGAGTTTATTTTAATGTGTAGAATAAGCTACAATAAAAAAAATGAAAAAAATTAGGCAGAATCTTGGTAGATATGATTATTCTTCCATATATGGACATCAGAAGTACCAAATATGTAAACAGTAGATTTTACAAATCTAAAATTGTTCTTTGAAATAGTTACCACCAAAGAAAGAATCTTTAAAACTTAAATTTAATTTACTTTTCAGTAATTCTGTTTGATACTCCCACACTGAAATTCCTTTTCTTACATTTTTGTGATATCACTTCTTCTGATTCCTCTCCTCCTTTTCTCTAGACATTTCTCAGTCTCCATTACTAACTCCTCCTCTCTCTTTTTTTCCTTAAGAGAAAGGAAGGCAGGCAGGAATGAAGACAGACAGGCAGCAGACCAGAAGATAGAAGAAGCAGCATTTTGTTTATTTAGTGTTTCCCCACAAGTTCAGGGCCAATGACTGCTCCCCAGGCACTAGCTTAATACCTAAGCCACCAAAGTGCACCTTGACCCTAACTTTTTACATTTAACATCAGTAAATCAAATTATTTGCACTTCATCATATTACTTTCCATCTCGACTTTATATTTTACTTTAAATATTTTATTTTACTATAAATGTAAATATTTAATATAATAGTCAATACAGAGATATATTTACATATTTTTTAAATTTTAACTACCATTACCCTAGTCAAAAGTGGGCTCTTAACCGATGACTTTCATAGAAGAAAAAGCCCACCAAGTATTATTACTATTGCTTGTATGAATAAAATATTTTAAGTAAAATAAATGAGAAACACATAAGACCTCAGCAAAAACTAACATTTTAAATTGACTAAACTGAGCTTTCTGACTCAATTTATTTTGAAGTTAGATGAGGGAAAACTTCATAATGGACTGATATTGGTCCAAGAAAGCAAAACTTTCCTTTGTCACCCTGTCTCTTTCAGTGATTTCCTTCAATCCATTTTCTATAAGAGGGTCGGCAAACTGTGGCCCATAAGTCAAATTCAACCTTCCATCTGAAGTTGTAATAAAAGTTTTACGGAAGAACAGTCATCCCTTTTCATGTACATATTGTCTAAGACTGCTTTCCTGCTATAAATGGCAAGGTCAAATGGATGTAACAGAGACAACATGGACTTAAATGTTTGCTCTCTGGCCCCTTGCAGAAAAAACTTGCTAATTCCTACTTTAAACTACATGCCAATACCCTAATACCTCTATTTTGATACTCTTCTGTTCAAAATGGTCCAATGAATCCCTGCAACAAATACCGCTACTTCTCTCCACAATATACATTCCCTAATTCTTTGTTCTTGCTGAAGACTAACAATTTGGGGTCCCTTTTCAACCTCAAAAAGAGAAATGAGCATTTTAAGTTAGAGTAATCACATTTCCATTTACCAATGACTCATTTAACAACAAGCATATGATGTAACCCAGTCAAAAAAAATGTTAGTGGAACTCTCCTATAAGATTTTTAGTTTTCTTCTTGTTTACGGAAACATGTAAAGAAAGAGCCCTTTCAGCATCTGCTATTGTCATGTGAGAATATGAATATGCTTGGAGCAGTTACTAATTAGGAGACATAAATAAAACATACAAACCCTACAGCTGAGAGAGGGACAACTGGGATCAGATGACATCACTGAACAACCCAAACTGTCCTGGTTGCTATTGCTTTAGCCACTTGTTATTTAAGTCACCTATTGTTTGCAGCTAAAAGCATTCAAACTGATAAATTTCTCAAGCTCTACAGGGTAAGACTGACTCCTTACTATAGTACTAAAAAGGTTTTCATAAACTTGCCTTACTCGGGTATTCCCAGCCATTCCATAGCATTTTTTTTCACCAACAAAATCGAATCGTTCACTCTATCTGCAAAGTTCATTTGTGTATATGAGTCTCTGTACTGCTGTTGCTTCTGCTGAACAAGGAATCTTGATAGGCATTCCTCCTTACAAAACACTGCCCTGCCTCTTTACTTGGCAAAATTCTAACCACTCTGCAAGCTTACCTTAAATTCTATGAACTTTTTTAAAACTCTTAAGTCTGCAACATGGACTTAAAGTATCTGGGACATATGGAACACTAATAAAAAATAGTAAGTAATGGCAGTAACAAGCTCCTTTTGGGCTCTGGCACATAGAAAGCATTGAATAAAGTAAATAATAAAAATGATAATGATAATAAGCACCTGGAAGACAGGAACTATACTTTTTAAATGTTTGGATTCTGCAACACTAGAGTTAGGTTTAAAGGTTTAACACCTAAAAAACACTTAACAATTATTTGTTAAGTGGACAATTAATAGGTGAATAAAAGTCTTCTTCAAGGTGCACCCTGGGCTTAGCAGCTAAGTTTGCTCAGTATGGTCCACATATATTCCAAGGACCTGAGTTTGTAACCCAAGCCTGGGGTGAGGAACCACCAAGATTTTAAAAAATCAAATAAAAATAAATACATGCTTCTTTTTCATCTCTGCCTACTTGCCTACTCACCTTCATTCCTGCCTATAACTTTCCTTAAAAAATGTTTTTTCTTATAAAATTCTTATTAAAAACAAAACACAGAAATTAACCAGGAGAGCTCTATGATTAGCAAGTTGAAGTCCAAAACTCATAATTGGGTGTTTTATAACCAACTACAGAAGTTCTTTCACAAGGGACTACTAAGGGACTACTAAGTTAAAGAGGTCATCATCTGGCTCAGATAACATAAAGCACTAGATGTCATAAGGGCACAGCAGCACTTTTGTTACTGTGAAATATTTGTACTTTCATTAATGAATTAAGTTCAGATGGGTTATTGGAACAATTACTATGAAATCTGGTAATTATCTGACTAATAACAAAGCATCTTGTTTTAATAAAATTACAGCAATATGAAAATCATCTAATAAAAGAAAAAACATCCTGCTCTAATGAAGTAAATAATTCTATTTTGACTTACAAGAAATGGAGTGGGTAATAGTGAGGCCTTACTGGTATGATAACATGTAAAATAACTTGTGTTTTTCAACATGGCATTACTTTTCTGACCTCTATATTATCAGTAGGTATCTTCGAAAAACAATCTCGTTAGTATTGGTGCATACTGGCTAAGTTTTGCAGTTCTTATTACTTTCTATTTGTTTATAGTACCAGAAAGGTATTGAGTTCCCAGTTTTAAAGATATAGTTCTACTTTTAGTGAGATAAATCATCATGTAATAACTGATATCATTTTATTAAAAATAATCTAATGTAAAAATTAAATGAAAGATCTTTTTATAACAAGTTTCAATTTGTTGAACAATGTTACAGAAGAAACAATGTACTCACTTAAAAAATTTTTTCTTGTTTACACATGGTATCATACAGGATTTTAGGGGTTATAACTAAATAAGTGAGTTTCTCTTGAGGAAGACTGTCTCAGATTTCAAATTATCTATCATTAACTTCTTAAATAATACTGAAAACCAGATTAAGAAATTTATTAAGAAAGAAAAATATACATGTAATGTATTGGTTTTTTTCAGCTCTTTCATTATCAAAACTTCCTTACTCTTGCTTTCTTTATCTACGGTAGGATCACTCAGAGTAATTCACTATCTGAAATCTTACCTGGATCACTATTTTCAGAAGTTGCTCTTGGTCTCATTACTTCTTTACATTCAAAAATTAGTTGGTGGCTGCTATGAAAAAAAGGTAACAAAAATATTACCATTTTAATACTGATATGAAGAACATTTACCTAATATATTAAATGCTTTAAAGTATTTCAGATATCAGATTTAAAAACTTTATCCCATATACTTTAAATTTAGAAGTTCTACAAACTTTTTATAAGGCATGTAATTAAAGAAGGAAAAAGGTAGCATAAAGTAGTCATGAATTAAAAGTAACATATTAAAAGTAACAAAAAAAGTAATTAAAAGTAACAAAAAATTAACTAGCATTAGGCTGACATATTGGACAGTGTGTGGAACTAAGCAGAAATCCTAGCTCTATAAACAACAGCTAGTTTTCTGGGATGTTACTTCTCTTGGGCTCAATCATCTACATAACAAGGATCTCACTTCCTTAATTCACAATATTGTGGAGAGATTTAATGAGATAATACATCAAAAAAAATACTCAAAGAAATGGTGAAGCAATGGAGTAATTTTTTCTTGAACTTTATTATTTTAACTATTTTGGAATCTCAAATAAAACCCAATGTGCATTTTTTTCATAGGTTCTAACATTTAAATGTTTCATTTTCAAAAAATGTTATTTTCTTTGGTTATTTGTTGGTCTTTGTGATTTATAATTCAGGGTATTTCAGCTATTAAATAATTTGCAACCAAATTTTTCTAAGTATCATACATATATCTCACTGAATTAGATGACATAATTGTGCCCAAGAGCAGAAAACTAAGAAATCAAATATGGCTTGAATATTATTATTCCTTCTCTATCTTTTCAAACTCTGAACCAGCAAATCTTTACTAAATGAGGCTTAATCTGTAACTTCATCTTCAGTTGACCTGGAAGAAATAACCTACTTTAGACATGGATACTGATGAGTCATGGACGGGGCTTAGCTTTCTTAATGCCAACTAACCTACTTTAGATTCAAAGATTTCTGCTGTCTTCCTTGTGAAACAGAATCTGAAAGTATTTTGAAACCTGAGGTAGATACAAGTCACATGGGATATTTTCACTGATACACAGAAAATAGAATACTTAGGGGAACAAACTTGATTATGGAGTCTCAGGCAAGTTGGTACCCTCTACTCTGTGAAGGACAATATGGAAGTTTCCAAAACCTAAGAAACGGTGCTCCAAGGGATATAAAGATGCATTGGGTTACAAATCTGGTAATAAAAAAGAAAAGAATGTCTGATCTCTTCCTGCAGAATTATTTGAACCATTCTGACAACTTAGAATTTTATCAACTATCGCCTGCTAGGAAAAAAGACAATTCCTCAAAGGGTAACTCACTATGAATGTCTGGGCTAAGATATGGGTTCCATGAGGTTTTTTGAGTATAGGAAGAAGGGTATGTGTGGCTTAGCTAGGAGGCCTGATGCCAGAACAGCGTCCTGGTACTTTTGGAAAAGTGACTGCACATAAAGAATGGTTCTGTGAACAAAAAAAAACCTGTAACTTTAAAATGTAAGTGGGGAACACCATGAAGACTGAGGAACCTGGATCAGCAAGGGCATCCTGAAAGCCCAGGCTGACCAAACTGCAGGACCACTTTCAACAGCAACACTCAGCAATAGATTCAGTAGAAACAAAAGAATGATCGGCATGTCCTTTTTTCCGCCTCCTTCTGACCTGTGAAAGAGGACTAGCTCCATTGGATTTATGGAACCCATTAAGTTCTTGGAAAATTCAAGGGGCAGAGTGTAGAACATATGCCCCAGAGGAAAGTACAGGGTTTTCTGCTAAAATGAACATTTCATGCCCCAAATAACTAATTGGTAAAATCAGACATATATGATGTGATATTATTTGTAACACAACCTTAAAGGTTATGACTGGAATGAAATGAATAACATTAGAATGTGAAGGATAAAGGTCTTTAAAGTCCTGAAAGAAAGAATCCTGTAACTGACCCACCCTTGTAGCTCAGGTGGCTAAGATGGATAAAGTGCAGGCCATGTAAACCCAAGGACCGATGTTCAAGGTGTAAGGCTGGAGTGAAAAACAAAACAGAAAAAAAAAAAAAAGTACAATTTCTGAAAAAAAATCACTTTGTAAAAAATAAAATGGCACACCCCTGTGGGTCAGTGGTCCTTTAAAACCCGGACACCTGTATTTCTGACCTGGGAGTAGGGAAAGAAAAACCAAACCAAATCAAAACAAAAAGAATAATGCAACCATTGCTACTTCTAACTAGCCTATAGATTCTTGCTTGGTTTCTAGTTGATGGCATGGATAAATGCACAGCCATTTTAAAAAAATGTCAAAGTCAAACTCTGAAATCTTACCTGCTACATAAAAACTAACAGTTAAATATTTTATACTTGTTTAGTAAAAACTATTAATTTTAGTGTAGTTACATATTAAAACCACTAATAAGAGCATAGTTTTCTGTAGTCCATCCATAGATATCTTGAAAAAAGATATCAACACTTTGCTGAAGAAGAAGCCTGGTTATATTTGCTGCTTCAGAATTTATAGCAAGCATGAGATATGTTCTAAAATAACAGAAGGATAACTTTATCTTTATGAACTTTAAGATATTTAAACAGTCAAATGGATATACTTTACCAAGCTAATACCTTGCCTGTCTGTGTAGAATTGACCATTTACATATTCAGTGTTCATCTTTGTAAATTACTTCCAGGGTTAAAAGAAAGCTTCTTGTCCCACTGGAATATCACAATATAAGTTGCTAATTTAAAGATCTTGATGGATAAGAAACTATGTTAATGTCGCTTATGTGAAATAAGAGATTTAAATGGAGAATTTCACCAAGTCTTAGTCTGATATATTATACTTCAAGGTCAACTAAAGGTTAGGTAAATAAAAACTATTTTCAGATTAAAATATAATATTAGTAATAATGGTAATAATAATACAGCTGTAATTAAGATGCTTAGAAGTATGTGCTAGGCACAAAATTACAAATTTTATATATGTGTATACATATAATTCTGTATTATAAAATGTAATTTTGTATTATAAAATTAATGTATATGTATATATATATACACAATGTTACTTATATATACAATGCTACTTATATATAACCACTGTTGAAGGGTTTATTATTATCCTTCTTATATCAGGAAATACAATTGTAATAATGGCTTCCAAGATCACATACCTATCAACTGGGAAAGTTAGAAATTAATAAACCCATTCTTGTGAGATCTAAATAAACCTTTTTCTTTTGATTGCCTATGTATCATTCATCATCATTAAAGAAAAAATTTACTCAATAAAAGTTATCTTTCTCTCTTCTACCCATACCAATTAAAAATAACAACATGAAATTTAACTAGACATGACCCGGGATAAAAACTGATAAATCTCATAGTATCTGGCACTAGTAACAAATAATCACTTGGAAAATCACTTCTCCGCCTTTTGGTTAAGATTAAATATAATAATAATCACTTGACAATTTTATTATCAATTACTGAGATAATACTAACAACATAATATTCTTCAAAGAAAGTAATTCAACGTAGAGTCAACCAAAATTCAAACTCCACTCCTATTTATCTTCAATATACGTCTTTTAAGGAAAAATATTTAAGAAGTAAAGAGAAGTTAAAGAAGTATTACAAAAGAGAAGTTCACTATTGTATCATAAAGTGAAAGTTAGAGTCCATACTTTATAAAATTAATAAAATCACTGTAGTTAATGTAAGATCATATGATCAAAAAAACCAGAAGTAAATGGCATCAATCAACATTATAAAGGACTATGAATCCTGCTATACAGTTCTTCCTAGTGCCCAATCAGAATAACTGTGCTGATATTTTTCACTATATACCAATAATTATGTTAATATTCTTATTTTATCTTTCCGATTTGAGTTATGTTACTCTTTAGAACAATACTAAAATTAAGAAAAAAAGAACCACTATACCTTCTCATCTTATCTACTGCATGTGTATTTGCTCCTTTTGTAACTAGAAATTCCACCATGTGCTTCTTGTTTTCACTTACAGCAAGCAAAACTGGTGTGAGTTCATCCTGTAAAATAGTAAAAACCATTTGTAATTTACAAAATGATATGCCTTCAAACTGAATTACAAAACATATATTAGAGATCCTCTGAACTTAAAAACAGAAAGTAAATCAGCAGTGGCCCTTCCTCATCACCCCTCTGTACTTCCACACGCTACTCCTCTTAAAAATGCCCTTCTTCTCCTTCCCAACAGGTTAACTCTAAAGTCATTCTGCAAAAGTCACTTCAAACATTCATTGATTCCAAGAATCTTGCTTCCATCACAGCATTATATGGTAGTTATTGTAATACTCCCCATCTAAACCAAGAGCTTGTCAAGGCAGGGACTATTTTTGTCTCTACATCTCCAAACTCTAGAACATTAACAATAAATGTTTTAAGCATTTTTACTGAATAATCTATGTTACTATCTCTGAAGTATACTTCTTGAATTATTGTCCACATGGTATGTACTTTACAAAAAGTTTTATGCTGCAATAAACATATCCTATGATCATCTATATTTGAGAACTATTATAAAACTGTGCATTATATCTAGTAGTGAATAAATGTTTAACTTTGTTTCATCTCTTTTTGACAAACATTAACATTTGAGGAAACAAAATACAGAGATAATTTGAAGAACTTTCCAATAAAGGAAGGTAAAGGTTCTTTTCAGATTATAAAAACTTGCTTGATTTTCTTCTATCAAAGGCATCAGGATCCCAGATGTAAACTTTGATTGTTTATTAATATGCAGTACATGGGTTTTCTCCTATTATGAGGAGAAATGATGACAGATGATAGATTTTTATCATAGCTGTTAGCTCAATAAGAAATTTTATACTTGGCTCTTGGTACTGTTTATGTGCTCATAGGTGAGGATTTGGTACCTCTCTTTTGTGAAGCAGCCGCTGAGGAGACCCTGGCATTCACCATGGCCAACAAAAAGCCAAAGAAAGGTATCATAGACTGAGAACAAGGATCATATTAATTTGATGGTAGCGAGTCAAGATGGTTCTGTGGTGCAGTTTACCACTTAGCAAACTAATGAAAGCCTATTGTGAGCAGCAGGGTTTGTCAATGAGGCAGACCAGATTTCCATTTGATGGGCAGTCAATCTAAACAGATACACCTGCACAGCTGAAATGGAGGGTGAAGAATTAAGTGATGTGTTCAAGAGCAGACAGCAGGTGTCTACTAAAAATGGAACCTGCCACTATACTACAGACCTCTGTTCATCCAGACCAAGAAGACATTCTCAATTAGAAAACCACAATTTGTTTCAACTACATCCTGACTACTACAGTATAGTTTTCTCTGTTCTTTCATTTTACCCTTCTCTACTCCTTTATTGTACACAAAGCAACCAGTGTATGGGCACGAGCATAATGCATTTTTAAACTAAATGACCGATGGTATATTTTGAGTGATATCAAATGTATATGGGATGGGGAAAAATACTGATTCTGTGTCATACCCTATTTATCCATGAGTGGCATGCTCATTTGCCTCTTATCTTCTATAATCAAGAAAGTTATTTTACTCTCAGTGTTTAACAACAACAAAAAATTCTTGCATACCTTGCTCAAATGGAGAATTTCAATGTTTTTCATTTATCATTGTAAAACTAAGGACAATTTTATAACTTTTTTGTAGGTAGCTGTTCCATGTAAGGCAATCTGTCTTTAAGTAAGGATAACTTATTCTAAAAGTAAAACTCCTATGGAAAACACTATGGAGATTCCTCAAAAAGTTGAATATGTAAATTCCATAAGATCATGCCATTCCACTTCTGGGTGTTTACTCAAAAGACACAAAAACACTAATTAGCAAAGATTTATGCATCTTCATGTTTATTGAAGCCTTATTCACAATAGCTAAGAATGGAAACTACCAGCTTACCCAATGTCAGACGAATGGATAAAGAAGATGTGGTACATATATACAACAGAACATGACACAACCCTCAGAAGAGATGAAACCCTGTCATATGTATCAACATGAATGGAACTAGAAGGGATTATGCTAAGTGAAACAAGTCAAAAGAAGAAAAATAGATTCCAGATAACTTCACTCATAGGTGGAGTGTGAATAGACAAAACCAAACAACAGATGAAACATAACCAACCCTGAAATATCTGCAACAGAACTGATGTTACCAAAAGGAGTGAGTGGTGACAAATGGTAGTGGAGTCTACTGGACAATGGGGAAGAACACTTGGTGATCTGGTGGAGGGCGTGGTATGTTGAAATATATCTAAGAAATGGGGAACCTATACATAGGAAATTATTTTAATGTGTAGAATAATTAAAATTCTAATTAAATAAAAGAAATTTATTCTCAGTTACAGAGCTAATCCTGAAAACCTAATGCATTATCTACATTTTTAATTCATTTTTATTCTGGTTTCCAATTTAATTGTACTTAAAATTGTTTTCTATTTTAGGTAAAATGCAAATTATAAATTAAAATACGGAAGCTTATCAACACATCCCTGTGACTCAGGAGGCTAAGGCAGCTAAGGTACAGGCCATGTAAAGCTTGCAGACCTGGATATGGTACACCAAGGATGGCAGCAAAATAAAAAAAATCTAACACTGATCCAGATGGATTAATTTTAGGATGATGAAACCTTCCAAATCACTTGCATTTTTATGGAATAATGTTGAAAAAAATACATATTATCTGCAATATGCAGAACCTATTCAATATATAACTGTGATTAACCTAACAAGGCTTGCAGACATTCCAGTGAGAATGACTATTTATAGTACATATAAAGAAAAGTTTTTCGAAAATCAACTTACAAATTCTAACTTGAAAAACACAATCCCATTATAAAAAGATTAATATAAAATACAAATTGTGCTATAAATTAATACGGACTATCTTGAAAACCTTGAAATCTTTATATAATATAGTATACATAAATATATTAATAAATAAACAAAATATAGTATAAAAACATACTATAAAAATTATAACCGCTATGCTTACAGAGGCAGAGCATAGAGGTGATCTGAGTAAGTGAAGAATCTAAGCAGGGGCAGTATGAAGTGGAGAACCCGTGCCTCGTGTAAAGGGCAGGCTCTGCACTGAATAACAAACAGTAGTATAGGCTCAACAGATACTGGATTTAAGTAAAAGAATACTGAAATTAAGATTTCTCCATGACGCTCCAAAATTTTTAAATGATGACTCAATTCATGAAAGCAAACTAAACAGATCTAGGAATACAGCCTATAGCCCACTTGGGTTTTTTTACATTTGCTGTGCTTCCAAATATTGTGCATAAATCAAATATTTGTATGTAAAATCTTTAATTTCTTAGAATCCTGTGTTTGGAAAAAAAAAAAAAAAATTGAGCCCCAATATATAATCCAAATTGCTATTAAGACTCATAATACTCACCTTCAAGAATTTTTCCAATACTTACTTAACTATAATTTGTATTTAATTCGCCAAGACTGATAATCAAGTGGGTAATTAGCTCATAGGACTGATGAAACTAAATTATTAAAACAATCTGTAGGTATGCCCTGGTGGAGTAGCAGTTAGGCATAGTCCATGTATATCCCAAGGTCCCTGGTTCATGTCCCAGAAGCAGCAAAACAACTGAAATAAAAATAAAGTGCTTCTTACTCCTCTCTCTTCCTGCCTGACTGCCTCTGGTTCGCCTCCATAACTGCTTGCACCTTTCCTTTAAAAAAATTAAAAACAATCTGTACAGTTTTCAATGTTCATTTTTATTTATTTATTTTGGTTTTCCTCTCCCTTGGCCCTGGGTCTTAAACCCAGTACTTAGCCTGCACCATAGCTTCCTCAGTTACCTGAATCACAAGGATGTAACTCTTTTTATTTCCTTCATCTAGCCTGGGTCTCAAACCCAAGACTGTATATATGACCTGTACATTAGCTACCTTAGCAGCCTGAGCCACAAGGGTGCACTATCAATGTCTAAAACTGTCATTCTAAAGATATACAGAAGGCTAGCAGGTATAGAAAAGACGCTCAAAATCAGCGATCATTAGGGAAATGCAAAACATAATCACAATGAGACATCACCTCATATCTGTTAAAAAGACTGCTGTCAAGACAAGATAAAATTAATGATGGTAAAGATGTACAGAAAAGAAAACCCTTGCTCACTGTTGGTGGGAAGGCAAATTGGCACAGCCACTATGAAAAACAGTAAAGAGGCTCCTTAAATAATTAAAAATGGAAGTATCATGTGATATAGCAATTTCACTTCTGAGTATTTAAAGAGAATGAAATCACTTTTTTTAAGACAGGAAGGAAGGGAGAAGAAGCAGCATTTAAGGCAGGTAGAAGGAAGGGAGGGAGGGGTAAGGAATTTACAATTACATTCAGGAAAATCCTAATAAACATAAATAAAAAGATATTTATCTTTAATAAAGGTCCTTAAGGGGTCTTATTATACTTATTAAAAGTCTGTGTTTAAGCAAATCTCTAAAGATTCTCTTGAATGTCAACAAATGATCGATAGTTGAAAGAAAAAAATGGTATTATTGGCAGAACCCTGTGACTCAGGCAGCTAAGACACAGACCATGCAAAACCTACGAACCTGGGTGTGAAACCTGAGGCTAGAAGTAAAAATTTTAAAAACAGAAAAAGAAAAAGGTGTTATTCTTTAAGTCAACAGATATTTCCAGTAATACTCCTTTTAACTTCCCAATCACAGAGATGGAGACAAGGAAAAGTCCCGCTAACAGGATGGATTGAGTCAAGATGGCAACCTGGTAGGGCCTGTCAGATTCTCTTCTCCACAAAACTACAAATCACTATTCTTCAGACACAGGAGGTATGAAGGGGTTGGCCTGGGGCTGCAGACACTGGCAGTGATCGCCACCACAAGGATAGGTGAAGGCGCTGAGATTCAGAGTTGCATGGCGGTTTCAGGACTTCCAGCCTGGGGAAGGGAGAGGGGTGTCGCAGAGAGATGGAACCACTGGAAGAACCAAGCCTCTCAGGAGTCACTCTGAGGGCAGAAGGGCAGGAGGAAGCCTGGGAAGCAGGACAGGGTGGGAAGAGAGGTGGTGCCTGGCACAATGCAGAAGGAAAATCCCAAAATTATACAAGGCACCGCGAAAACTGGAAGGCACCTAGGAGACTCCCCAGCCCCCAAGCCCTCCCACCATATTGCTCCAGAGCTGCAGGATCCTGCGTAGGAAATCCTGGCCCCAGGCTTAAAGAAGATAGTCCCAAAAGGAAGGGATCTTCACCACTACCCACAGAGCCACCCTGTGAATGGAAATGGAACTGCAGCCCAGTTGCTGATTGAGGGCCCCTGACAAGATGGTCATTATCATTCAGGGCCGAGACATTGGGGAAAGTCTCTGCATGCCTCACACAAACTCCAAACACACAGGTTGAACTCTCAGGTCCCAGTGCAAGATATACCTAAGAACATAAACAAATCCAACAAGTGGTGACACCATGCAACTCAAGAAGTTCCAGTGTTCAAACCAAAACACCAGGCTTCTCTGGGGCAAGTCGATACCCTACACAACGCCATTGATGCAGGGAAATCTAACCCACATAAACAGAATGCCACACAGAATGAAGACACAGAGAAACATACACGAAATTAGCGATCCAATTAAAACCCCAGGGAAAATCTGAACACAACAGACATGTGCAAACTACATGAGGATGAATTTAGGGCAAGTGATGAATATACTCATGGAAATCAAGAAAACAATAAAGGAAGAGAAAGAGAACAACAAAAAAGCAAAGAAATGAAGCAAAATAGCAAAGAAATGAAGAACATGACAACTGAATTTACACTCTTTGCCAAAATAATAGTTATTATTCCTGAAAATTGAAGTGCACTTTGCTTTTAACAGATACTCCGAAGGCAAAAAAGCCAAAATCAAAAGCTCTTCATAGTATGTCTCTTCAAATGCCAAATTTACAAAATAACCTTCATAGTTCTGATTGTCTTCCCTCTTAAGTTCTGGACAAAGAGAGAGCAATAAATTTTATATAAATCATTTTTTTAAATGAAATAGAAACTTGTTAACAGCAAAAAGAGTTCTATTAAATTATAAAATAATTTTATTTTAAGATAAAGCCTATTTTGTTTTCCTATGTTGTTTTATACTAATTAGAAAAAAATGGGCAGGAAAAAATATTTGAGAGAAAAAAATTAAAATCACCTTTAATCAATTCAGTTTTTTTCACAAATAACTGCCATCAAAGCTTAAATAAAAGCTATACTTTCAATGTTTTTTTCAGAATGTTATCACTAAAACTAAAATCTTAGACAATTATTTCAAAATATCTTCATTCAGGGAATGTTTGAGCTTCTAAATATGTCAAAGTGACACTACCCACGTCATTTAAGGGTGTGCCTGGTGGGCTGCAGAGCAGAAGGAAAGAGATGTACAAAAGAGAAAGCAGGAGAACCTGGTCTGCCATCTCCTGTTCCCCATATGCAGCTCTGACATCACTGAGTTGCCACTGAGGTTGTGCCAGAGCTCCTCTCTGATACAGGACAACCCATGGTTGTTCAGGGTTGGCAGAGTGGAAAACAGCACACATGGATCCCCTTGCTCATTGTCAAGACATGACCTGACCCTTGAGATTCAGCACCCTGGGGTCCTAAGTGCCAGGGACCTCTGCCTGCTGCTTCTCCCTGCCATCTGCTCTTACTCAGCACCCTCTGTAGGGACCGGGTCTCTGTTCCTCTTCCTGCCTATCCCTAGCAGCACCCATTTCCTAAACCTTTGTATAAACCCCTGAAAGTCAGCCCCACTAGGGGTTCCCTCCACCCCACTCTCCCATCCCTACACCTTCAATTCTTTGTGGGCTCCGAGCCTACCACTCAGGTTCTAATGAGATGTTTTTCCTTCTGAGGTAGAAAGGTGGCTGGGAGACAGAGCATTGCCCTTTCCGTGTTACCACCTATCCCTAGATCTTCCTAATCTGTTTCCATGGAGACTGGACCTGATGAACAGAAGTCTGTGTGGATAGAGATAGATATATACATAGGTAGCCAGACAGACAGATAGATGATCTATATATATGTATATAATGTTTCGTGGCTTAAAGAAACAAAAACACATAGATTTCAAATAGTCTGTAAATAAAATTGGTTGCTCTGTACCTTGTTTCTTGCTCCTATTTCTGCATTGTATAAAAGCAGCTTTTCTGCTATTGATATATTCTGACCAGAAGCAGCATAGTGGAGAGCGGTGTTACCACGGATGTCCCTCAGATTTGGATCAGCGCCATGTTCCAGTAAAACAGCTACACATTTCTCCTCTTGGCTCTGGACTGCCTGTTAGTATCGTACCAAGAAATACATCGTAAATTCTAGGAACTCAAAGGAAAGATTCCACAGGTTTTACCACATGGTTATATTTAAATGAGATAAAATCATTTTTATCCTAAATTAAATTAATCTCTGATGATATGTTAGCTCCTACATACCTTAATCAGAGCTGTCTGGTTTTCGTTGTCAAAGAGGTTAAGCTGGCATTTTCTCTCTACTAGGAGAGTTACCACTTCTAGATGGCCATTGGCACAGGCCAAATGTAGGGCCGTCCTATGAGAGTGAGACAACTTATTAGGAAATTACAGTGTTTCACCTCAAAACATACAATTACTCAAGTTACCATAAACATTAAATAGTATGCTATTTCTACATCTTCAAAAAAAAGTTTCCTTCTAGAAAAGGATACGTTAGCTCTTGTTACTCACCACATAAGTGAAGAAACAGTCTATTTAAATAGAAAGAGCATGACCTTTGAATTCAGCTCAACTTAATTTTGAGTCCTATTACTATTACTACCAGTTTACAAAGACAGCATTTAAATTGAGTGAAATGATACAATTATACATACTTTCCAGATATGTTTTAGGAATTAGAACACTGTACTTCAATGATTCTAAAATGCTTATTTTCTCACATTTAATAACCCTGATTTTGGGATGCAATTGATAAATTATAATGTTTTACCACTATAATCGATTGCATTCAACTTTTTTTCTTACCAGCACATAAAATAGTGGACCGTCATACAATTCATGGTGCCTTAGATGAAGTAAAATGTGATATAAACAACAGGTTTACTGCAGTTCTAGTTATTAGGTTGGCATTAAATAAACTGCAGCTGTTAAAAAGTATGGAAAAAGAACTAAAATAACAAAGCAAAAAGAAAATTTCTTTCAAAAGGATTACGGAAACTCAGGATTTATGTAAATAGAGACGGCTCACTTCAATATTTACATTTGTAGATAATGTGAAAATTGGCTATTTCCAATGATTAACATTAGTATTTAATATTATTTTAAATGTTCATAAATGAATAGATACAGAACTCAATATATAACATATATATTATATATGCTTTATATACATATATATTAATGCAATTTATTTTCTATTATTGGTTCTGACAAGGTCACCCAATCCTCTAATATAGTTAATAAATTTCAAATTGTCTAAGCAAAATCTGCCTTTACTGTTTTTAATTTTCATAAGTACACAACTAAAATAATCCACAACTGTTTATAAATTATATATGTCTATAATTAAAAACAGGTATATAAATTGATAGATAAAAATATTTACAGGTACAGAAAAAGAGCTTCTATTTACTTCTGAAGAGGTGAAAAGTTGTCAGAAGATACCAATTCTCAAATATTTTCAAAAAAAAATTTTAACCCATGCAAATTCGTATTTCTTCTCTTCCTCAGAATTATTTTATTAATAATAAGCTTTTACTACAATTGTATACATTTTCAGTATAGAATTCACTGGGCCTTTTTTTTAAAGGAAACAAAAATTTAACTTACAATGCAAATGCTAAGAAATAACAAACTTTTAACACATTTTGTTTATATTGTTGGCCTGTATAATCAAGCTGTTTTTTTCTCAGTGATCTATTAGACTACATCTTTGCATGTCAACATCCATCTGTATCTATGACAACTTCAATGGCTACATTGCATCCTATGGATATACTGAAACTTACTTACAAAACCCATTAAATATTTTTTTCTTAAAAACATCTTGCTATTTTAAGCAATACTGAGAGTAAAATTGTATATTCATTATCTCTAATTATTCCTAAAGATATTTTAGAATAATTGATGGATAAAGGGTATAAATATTTTTTAATTATCACCAAACTCTATTTGGAACGTCAAAAATAATTTAAAGCAACTGTGTAAGTACCATTGCGCCTCATCCTCACAAACTTTGTAGATGGAAAACGTTATTTGATTGCTTTTTTAGCTTAAACTCTGTTTCCTGCCTGAGACACTAAATCTATGCCCACTGGTTAATTGTAGATATGCATAAGAGTACTTTGCTCTATTTCAGATTTGAGCCTCATGTCTTTCTTGATTTCAAAGAATTCTCTGTAAAATGAAGATATATTTTCATCTGATACAAATATGCTTTAAACATTATTTACAAGTACACTGCTTTATTAATGTTATAGTTTGATAAACAGAAGGTTATAGTTTCCATGTTACTAAATCAATCTTCGGAATTCTTGAAGTCCTTATAGAAAGGTCATGGTCAACATAAAAAATATATAAATAAACATTTGTGTTTCCTCTGGTACTTGTATCATTTTACATATTTAAAAATGCAATATGTATTCCATCTGAAACTCTTTTTAATTGAGGCAACCCTGAATAACAACACTATATAAGTTTTAGGTGTGCAGGTTCAGTCTTCAGCAAAAACAGCACCCACGACTAAACTTCAAATAATCTAGAACTGTTCAATAGTGTGAATTATTTTTGTGAGATAAAAAAATCTAGCTTGTTTCCACTAAATAGCAGGTTCTTCTCTATCATCTATGAATAATTCATTTTTTCTTATTAATAGGAAATGCTGTCAATACCAAGTTCTAAAGTCTTGCATACATTTATGCATTTGGGCATTTTCTATTTTGTTCATTTATCTGTCTTTCAGCTGTAATAACAAATTATAAAACTATATAGCACATTTTGACATCTAGAAAGACAAGTCTTTGACTACTATCCAAAATTTTCTTAAGTTTCAGCACAAAAAGATAACATGTAACTCGAAATTTTTAAACCTTGATACTATTCGATTTATGTAAAATGTATAAAGATAAGGCTCACAATTTAAGAAAAATGAGTCTTCTTATTCAAGAACACAGAGTCATCTTTCCACTTCAAATTTCTCTCCTAAGGTCCTTCAGAAAAGAACATATATACATAGGCGTACAATGGCATAAAATGGATATTGGCAGAAATTTTAATCTCAAATTTGATTATAAGAATGATCGCTCTCATTACGAACTTTTCTACAGTATTTAACATTATAGTATAAAATGAGCACATAAGAATAAAATATTTACATACTTAATTTCTTTTCTTTCTATTATTATGTTAATTCACTTTAAAATTGTCATAATTACGAGTAGATTCAACACCAGCTGATGGTTTTTGTTTGTGTTGCTCAGAAAGGCAGCCTGGGCTATAGACCTCACTAAGGTGTCCACAACTTCAAGCCGCGGAGCTTCAAGAGGAGACAGTCCAGAGCCTTGGGTGACAGGGGCTGTGGTCTCCACCTGACTAAGCCGCGAGAGTGCGCTCTTCTCCCAGGTCCGCCCGCCTACCTCCTATTACCTGTTCATCTTGTCTTTGTCATTCAAGCCATTTTTTCTGAGAAAAAGAAGCTGTTGCACTTTCGCTACATTGCCCACGACAGCAGCTTTGTGGATCTTTCCGAGATCTTTGTCTCGAATGTGGTATCCAGGCAATGAGTTACTACTATTACGGTTCTCACAACCGGTTCCCGCACCTTCCGTCTGCGGACTGATCGAGGACCGCAAGGTCGATTCGCCCTTCCTGCTCCCAAAGCCAAAAATCTTCTTCATAGTAGGTTTTATGGGCTACAAAAACACTTCACTTCCTCAGACGTATGGTCACCGCCTCCTAAGCCTAACAGTAGCGCCACAAAGAAGAAACCTGGTCTCCCAGAATGTCCAGCCGGCTAGATCCTTGACTTCAAATCTTAAGGCCCAGAATAACCGCAGCCTAGCAATGCCGCTAAATATAAATGCGCTTGCGCGGCTCGGCAGCCAGACTCATTCGCGCGTGCGCACAGAGGCGGGGGCTCGGGAACGGGTCGCCTATCAGAGCGCTACAGCTTCTCAAATCTCAGCTGTTGCTTGTGGGCGGGAAGTGATTCCATATTCTTGGGAAGCTTAGACTCGCGCTACTGGAAGCAGCTTGCAAACTACAGGGGCTAGAATACCAGGAACATCTAGATGCTGCAGCCTTCATCTACCAGAAGAAAACCCAAAGAAAATTTCCAAGTCTACTTATTCCTCAATTGATTGCTCTTTGCACCACAGGACAGCTCCATTGAATTCAGGGGAAGCAACTACGGAACGCTGTTTTCCTGGTTTCCGACACTGTAGTAATGTGCAAACCAGCGGAGAAACAGTCTCCATAGGAAATGAAAATGCCTTTCCTCGTGCCTCGAAGCCCCCTACCCTTTTGGACCAGCCTCAAGTTTACATTTTCTTTATTTTTGTTTAACTTAAAAAAAAAAAAAAAAAAAAAAAAAAGGTGCAGGAGAATGAAGGGGAATGAAGGCGATCTGTGAGTAAGGCCGGAAGAGACAGAACGAAGAAGCATTTTTATTTTTCTTGATCGCCCCTGCCCCACCTCCCTCCAGCCAAGGGAACCCAGGTCTTTGGGATGTATGCAGACTGCGAAGGCCTGTGGAGACTGACTCTGCTGTTACTTCACCGCGGTTCACCTGCTTTGACTTTTTCCAATTAAATCATTAATCCAAGACTTACTTTGAAGCATGGTGTAAAATTTAAGAAATTTGTTAAAAAAGTTAATAAAACAACAGCTATTAATTTGACCCAAACCACCTAATTTAAAATACTATTTTCTCGTAGTTCTCAAGTTTTTTTTTGATCCTGGCTTTCGGTTCTGTTCCACTGAATGATCTGCTTTTTGAACCCCATTCCACTAGTTTAGCTTCCTTATAAAATATTTTACTAATGAACAAAATTCCCTTATTCTTTTTCAGTATTCACTTAGCAATGTTTGCATATAAAATTTTACTTTGCCAAGTTAAAAAATTCTTAATTTTTATTGTGTTAATTTTAACTGAGATTCATCTCTCAAATCAGTGTATGAAACATGTTATGTCTTTCCATAATGTGTTGTGCCTCCTTTATATCAGGTTCCTTTTTATCTTATATAAATCCTGCACACCTCTTGATATATTTATATGTGGTCTTTTTTTCTTATTTCTTTAGGTACAGTGTATTTTTCCATGATAATTTGTAATTTGATTTTAATACCCATGTATTCATTTCACATCCAGAGTGAAGAACTTTTTTTTATCATCTTGTAACAGGAAGAGTTGACAGCTTGTGGCAGGTACTTACATGAGGTACAAATTGGAAGGTGAATATTTCACCAGAAAGATCTGATATTGAAAATGGTCTCTCCACAATTTTTTTTAAAGGTAAAGAGATGGAATCTTTTATTGAAATAATTGTTTAAAAAATTTAGGCATATTACAGTTTTTTCCCCCCTTAGTTTCAATTAGACAAATTTGCAGAAATTAGCTATCTGGGACATCTTTTTTGGTTTTTCCTTTATATTCCGTTCCTTTATTCACCCAAATCTATTTCCCATTCCTGTATCCAATCCTCACTAAATTTATGCAATATTATCTCCATTGTTATGACATATCCCCTATTTTTTAAGATCTTCAAAACTTAAAACGTAAATGTTTCCCCTTGCTTTCATCTTTTTCTACAACTTATTTCATTTCCTAGGAAGGCAAAATATGTTCTCTATAATCCATAAAAACTGGTGTAAAAAGATCTTATACGGAAACTCCTTTTAATGTAGCACTTGACTCAGTAATTCCAACTTGGTGTTGTTGAAGCAGAAACTAGTACAAAACCAACTAATCCAACTGTCACCAGGTTCTTATTTACGATTTCAAGAGTTAGACAAAATAAAAAGCAACATAAACCATTATACAAGGTGCACCAGTAAAACTGTAAAATGTGGCAACTACGTTTTACAAGACAATTGCAGATGTTTATTTAGGTATTTTTCGGAAGCCATGTAATGCCGTTTTGTTTTGTAGGCTAAATGACTTGACGAGAAATTGTTTGAAATTAATGACTCAGAAGTGGAGTGTCTGTCTGTAGAAATAGCTACTGGAATGCATTTAAGAGCTCTAGAAAGTACTGTAGACCCTGCTGAGGAGGCAGGCTCCAAGGATGGGCATCTTCATTGGTGAAAGAACAGTAAACAAAAACATTTCGCAGGTCTGCCCAACTTAACTAGACTGAATGGTTTTGGAATGTGTTGTTTCAGCTGTGATCACAGTAACATTTGCTTCTCACAACAGAAATTTAACTTTTATCTTTTACTTGCCTCTTCAGTATTCCCCAAGATGACCTGAGACCAGCAAAGACTCTCTATAATACCTGAAGAGAGTATATCATAATCTCTATAATCATCTGAAGAGAGACTGACACTTTCTGATGCAATCTGACATGAACTGGGAATTGTGACTAGAACCTGAAAAGGGGCTATAATGTGGGAATGAGCCCCTTCATCTGTGTGGACTGTGCTGAGTACTTATCAAATTGAATTGTAGGTCAGATTGGTATGGCTCTATGTAACTATGTAACTCAGACATGGTAACTTCACTCAGCATTGGTCATTGCTGTCTCCTGAGTTCTATCCATTCCCTGGGTTCTTGAGTGTTAAGTCCTGCATCCCTCCAAAATGCTCCACACATTCTTGCTAATTGGTATTAGATTCATCACACTCAATTTCCTTAAAATCCAATTCCACTAAGTGGTTCACTTAGCGGTGGGCAACGCAGCTCCAAGTTCACCTGGTGCCCTGGTCTCGCACAAAGAGGAGGAAGGTGAAGTTGAGGATGACGATAACAATGAAGACAGTGACAAAGACCTTTTTTTTGCATTGTACCTAAAATGGATCTCTCTTAATAGCTCACTTTCTCTTTAATACTTGGAACAATATCTGGTGTTTCATAAGCACTAAAGCAATGTTTGTCAAAAGAAATGTGAAGCTTCCAATCAAAATGGTAACCTGGTAGAAGCGAGACTCACATTATCCCCACAGAGCAACTAAGGATTCGACAATTTTCCAGAAACGAACACTGAGAAAAAGTGGGAACAAAAGCTATAGACATAGTGGCAAACGGCAGGGTAAAAAGTCAGGATTCAGAGCTACACAACAGATTTGGGATTTAGGATTCATGTTAAGGCCCTTGGAGGGGAGTGGAATTGCAGGAAGAACCAGCCCTCCCTGTAATCATGAGAGCAGCAGAGAGCCTGCCCAGTGGGACCAGACAGAGGTGGAGGAGAGATTCCAGGCACAGAGCAGGAGGACCAGTGCCCTGCTGATCTGAATAGGAGGTCTAAGCAAGTAAACTGCACAAGAGTGACCATGATCAGAAGTCAGCTACAGGACTGCCCCACCCCAACCCTACCCCCCATACTACCCTGAAGGCGAAGGACTTGCAAACCAGAAATCCCACCCTCAGACTCAAGTCTTCCATAAGGAGGAACTGGCAAAGCTACCCACTAGTGCCACCATGAGTTGGAGGTGAAACTGCATCCTGACTACTAATTGTGGTCCAACAGCAAAGCAGTATTTACAACTGGGAGCTGGGACACTGGTAGAAGGCGCTGCATCTCCCACACAAACTCCAACCCCATAGGCAGAACTCTAGGGCAGCAACAGAGGGTCTGCATAAGAACTTCAAAAAATTCAACCAGTGGCGATGAAAAATTCAAGAAATCCCAAAACAAAGTAAAAAAAAAAGTTAGCAAATGACATCCAGCAATGGTATCAAAATGATCATCATCCATCATGACCAAGTGGAAATTTATCACAGGGATGCAAGGATGTTTCAACATATGTAATCTATTAACACATCAACAAGAGCAATGAGAAAAAAAAAAAGATCATTTATCAACAGATGCAGAAAAAGCTTTCACAAGATTCAACACCCATTTATGACAAAACACTCCATAAAATGGGGAAAATATATACCTCAGCATAATAAAGGCCATATACAACAAAACCACAGTCAGCATCATAGTCAATGGAGAAAATTGAAAGCATTTTATCTATGGACAGGAACAAGGCACAGCTGTTCCACTCTCACCATTATTTAACACAGTATTATGGGTCTTAGCCAGAGCAATTAGGTAAGACAAAAAAATACAAGGAATCCAAATCGAAATGATACAAAACTATCATTACTTGCAATAACATTTTATATATACATATATATATAAAATCCTAAAAACTGTCAAAAAAACTACCAAAAATAATCAACAAATACAATAAAGTGGCAAAATACAAAATCAATGCACGAAAATCTTTTGCATTTTTATACGCAAACAACATGCTAGAAGAAAGTGAAACCATGAAAATCACACCATCTAAAAAAGAAGTTAATTAAAATTCCTGGGCATATACCTAACAAAGGAAGTAAAAGGCCTGTATAATGAAAATTACAAGTACTTCTTAAAGAGAGGAGGACACAAAGAAATGGAACATCCACTGCTCATGGTTGGAAAGAGTCAACATCTTTAAAATGACCATCTTAACCAAGGCAATATACAGATTGAATGCAATTCCCATTAAATTCCAATGGGCTTCTTTCCAGAAAAGAGAACAAAAAAAATCTTAAAATTTTCTATGGACTAACAAAAGACCCCAAATAGTCAAAGCAATTATTAGGAAAAAAGAATGAATCAGGAGGGATTACCCTCCTAGACATTGTGCTATATATACTACAAAGCACTAGTGATCAAAACAGCATAGTATGGGAATAATAACAGGCACAGACCAGTGGAAGAGAACTGAACCGCCAGAAACGGACCCACTCGCATAGTCAGCTCATCTACAACAAAGGAGCCAAAAGCATACAATGAAGAAAGGAAAGTTCTTTCAATATAGCGTATTGGGATAACTAGAGAGCTACAGCCAAAGGAATGAAGGTAGCTCTCTCTCTAACACCGTTTACAAAGTTAACTCAAAATGGACTAAAGACTTGGACATAAGACCAGAAACCATAAAGTTCTTGGAAGACAACATAAGAATGACATTCCATGACCCCAGCCTTAGGGGACTCACTCCATTAAGGGAAACCAAAAGAAAAATAAACAACTGAGACTACATCAAAAAATAGTCTTCACTAAAACCTATCTGGGAGAAGGTATTTGCATTTCATATTTATGACAAGCACTTAATATCTAAAATATACAAAGAAGTCATAAAACTCAGTAACAGAAAAAAAATGGAATCCAATCAAGAGAAATTGGAGTGATCATTTTATGAAGAGGATATACAGATGGCCCACAGGCATAAGAAAAGATGTTCCTACTTGCTATCAGGGAAATACAAATCAAAACAATGAGTTATCAACTTATACCTGAGAGACTGGCTATTATCCAAAAATCTAGAAAAAACAAATGTTGGTGATGATGGAATAAAGGGAACACTTTTACAGTTGGTGGGAGTACAAATTGGTGTAACCCTGTAGAAAACAGTATGGAGATTCCACAAAAAATTGAAGATGGAAATCCCATTTGATCCCACCATCCCACTTCTGGGTAGTTACCCAAGATACAAAAACACTAATCTGCAGATTTATGCAACACCATGTCTACTGCAGTTCTATTCACAATAGCTAAGAACTGGAAACTATCTACTTATCCAAAGTCAGATGAATGGGTAAACAAGATATGGTACATACACACGAGGGAATACTACACAATCGAGAGGAGATGAAATCCTGTCATTTGAATCAACAAGAGTGGATCTAGAGAGAATTATGCTAAGTGTAATAAGTCAACAGAAGAAAGATATCACATGATGTAACTCATAGGTGCAATGTAAATAGAAAAAACAAAGGAACGTAACAAAACCAAGGCTTGCAATGGAACTGAGGCTACCAATAGGGAATGGAGTGGGGGTAAAGAGCAAGTGGCGGCAGAGCCCACTGGACAATGTGATGAATACTTGATGTAGTGGAGGGCAGTGCTAACACATATTTGAGAAATGGGGAAAGTGCACCTATGGAGAACCTATCTATACACGATTTTTTTAATGTGTATAATAAAAGTTACTGCAATTAAAAAAAAGAAATGTTAAGTGGTAACAGTCAACACATTCACATTCTTCTCTTTCCTCATTCAAAGAAACTTACCCGCTCCTCTCAAGTTCCAGATTCCCTGATCATGAATAAAAGATCTGCTTCTAAAACTCCAGAATATCCATATAAAGTTATGGATTAGGAGAATAATGGACCCTCTCCCTCTTCATCACTTCTGAAAATTTTTTTCATGAAACTTATTCTCAAATTTATACAAATTCCTAACAGCCATTATATTACCATACAGTATAAGACTGCAACAGATCATTTATATATCACTAAACTGTCTGTTGTAAATAGGATAGGGGAATCACATTCCTGCCCAAAAGAATGGTGATGTGTCTATGACAGAAATGGGGGAAGGGGGGAAGGGGAAAATGTACATAGAAATTAAATCCTCAGTTGAAACATATCAACTCTCTAAACATCATTAGGTGTTATTTTTTTTCTGATCAAAAGTAAGTTGCAACATTAAAATGTTACAGACATACATTAAGAAATATGCTAATGACTCACTGGATTTAAATGAACATGAATACAAAGATATCTAAAAATAAGTATCAATCAACAAAAGTAACCAGGTTACATGTGAAACTGGCATTATGATAGTTTTGAATGGATAGCTTTGAAAAGTTTACAAATTCTAAGATACTTCTTAATTCTTAAGAGTTTAGATTGCAGTGTGATTCAAAATAAGTCAGGGGAGATCATGTTTAGCATAAGAATTTGACATACAGTTTTAAAAAAAAAAAAAAACTGATAAAGTTGTATAAAATTATTTAAAACAACCATTTCAGCACTCTGGGTGGGAATCAACTGAAGACCTACAGTAAACTCGAAACTTTTATTTATGGAAACCACATAAGTTTAGATAAGGGTGAGTATGTGGTATTTCCTGTGCTGTCATATCCCATGACAGGTCTACAGATGCAGGTTCAACTGAGTGAGGGGCAGACTAAGAACAAGACTTGTTGCCACCGTCAGATGGGACTCACTTCACTTGATGCATTATAAATTAAAGTGATGATATTCATGGTAAGCAAATGAGAGCTCTCCAGTCTGAGGTTGACATCTTGTTTGGAGGGGAAAACAACAGGTGGAGTAGCTGGGTATTTTACTGAAGTTCTGGGAGGGTAAGAGAGCCATATGCAAGTGCTTCATATACTCCATATTTACCAGACGTATAGAGAGCAGAAAATGAATCAGGCTTAAGCCACCCACCCACAGAAGGATGCCAAAGCTTGCACACATGCACAAAGGAGAAGCAGTAAAGCCCATCAGAAAATAAAAACCGAGACAGACAATCAAAATGATCTGAACACTCAGTGTACTTAGCCAGCTGGCACACAGATCCATCATAATAGTAAAGACCTGACTGATGGGATTTGAACCCCACTTCTGTCCAATCTTTGATCAAACACTAATATATAGAGGTGTATACACACACAGACACACACACACACACACACACACACACACACACACACGGCAGCAGCCATCAAAAAGCAAAATCTTTTTTTAAAAAAAATGAGACATCAGCTGCAACATTAGTGCATCTAGATGCAACTAGACAGACTTCACAAATTTACCAGTCAAGTTACTAAATGAAACAACCCCTGGGGAGAAAATCAGAATCCATAATCGCTACACTGTCTGAAGTTCAACAGACTACAAAGTAAAGAAAGAAGAAAAGTGTGACTCTCATTAAAGAGCACTTAACAGAAACAGATGCTAACTACTTGAGTTTTCAGACTTCAAAACATGTTCAAAGAACTAGAATTCATGCTTAAAAGATTAAAAATATCAATGAAAATTATGATAAAAGACCAATACAAACTTGGAGCTAAAAAAACAATACCTGAAATTAGAAATTCAATTTGAGATAGCAAAACAAAGTTTCAATGAACAGAAATTATTCAATATGAAGAGGGAGAAAAATAAAAAAAAATGAGCAAAGCCTCAGACACCAGATCAAGATAGTCTATCAACACATGGGTTAAAGAAATCCCAAAAGAGAGAATAGAACAAAAATATATATTTGAAAACATAATTGCCAAGTTTCTCAAATTTGATGAAAAATGCTACCTTATATATCCAAGAACGTCAACAAGTCCAGAATAACACAAAGAAAACCAAAGATATCAGTAATCTAAGAAAAAAATATTGAAACCAGCAAGAGAAAAACAACTCACACAAGAACTAAATTATTAACAGCGGGCTTCTCATCAAAATTAAGTAATAAAGGCCAGTGTGGTAACACATTCAAAATGATTAAATTAAAAAAAAATATCAGCACACAAATGAGGCTAAGGCATTTGAACACAGATCATGTAAAGTCTAAGGAACTGGGTTTGAGATAGGGAGCTAGGGAAAGAAAACAAAATAAAACAAAAGCTGCCAGCCATGTTTACTATTATCCAGCAAAAAACTGTTCATTGTGTTTTATTTTGATTTTATTTTTAGAGGAAGAAAGGGAGAGGAAGAAGCAGCATTTAAGGAAGAGGAAGAAACACCTTTTTTCAGTTGTTCACTTTTAATTCTTTACCCCCACACCTAATAAAGAACTGGAGTCCTTGATGAGAATCTGGGTCACACACTGTGGGCTCTGTCACCTGGGTGCAAGGTGCACCAAAGTATTTATTTTTAAGGCAGGAAAAAAAGAGGAGAGGGAAGCACTTTTATTATGTTTATTTAATTTTGAGTAATTTTATAATATATGAATTATACCTCAATGTATCTTAAAAAAAATTTTAAGTTGGACTAGTTAAGACAGGTAAGACTAGAGTTACGTATATGTGTTTTTATAAACACAGGAAAGGGAGAAAATGGGGGATATGAATAATACATGGCACAAATGAAAATAACTGGTGAATTTGGATCAGAGTGTGCAGGCATTCCTTGTGTTATTCTGGTGATGTTTCTCTGTATTTGAATTTACATTAAAAATGTAAATTATCCTTGAAATGGTCAAAAATATTTTGTATGCTTCTCTATCAACTTATTCAATGAAGACCATATACATATAGCTTAAATGTTATTAGAAAAGTGTAGGTAACTTTAATAAAATCACTCCAAGAATATAATTTGGTTGTGAAACCAACACAATGTTCTAAAATATTTTTTCTACTGAGTTAAATAAATTCATTCTTAAATACTGCAACATTCCTATTCACAATAATGAATGAAAAGCAAACATAACTTCCCATTTCTAACACAAAATAATTCAAAAGTTCACTCTAAAGAGGACTGATTTGGGGATTTAATTTTGCTTTTGATAGCAAGCATAACTATATAATTATTCAGAATCCAAGGTGTGTTAAATTATTTAACAAAATACTACTGCTCTGAAATAAATTTCATTAGACAGAAATGCTCTTTTTAAAAGACCATTGAAAATGCAAGCTCCGTTTTTAAATGTTATTGTCATTTAAATTCTGATTGTATTTGTATGCTTATACTTACTTCTTTATTCTTACATCTCTGAAACCATGTTATTATACATGGTCAATCTGGAGCATAATTAAGTGAATTCTGATGATTTCTCCATTGATCTAAATCTGGTTTAACAACAGCCAAACAGCATTATTTTCTTTCAGTCAAAGATAAATGGTACTATTTAGAAATAAAGACACTTTACTTTCCTAAGTAAAAATACTTCCCAGGAGCTAAAGGCACAATTTTTATTCAGATCCACTGGAGTAGCAAACCATAAAGTTTCAACTTAAGAACTGATTGACATTTCTCAAACAAGCTGTTTTCAATCCTGACGGTTCTTTATTTTCTTTAACATATTTGCTATGGATTTCAAATCTGCAATAGTTGTCATCATGAAAGTAATCAAAATTAGGTAAATGTGATAAAAGATTGACAGTTTCATACCTTGAGTGACACAAAGTCAAGAATGGGGAAAAAAAGACTGTTGCAAAAGAAGACTACCAAAACGCTACTTATATTCCTGAAACAGAACCTGCAATGCATCTATTACAAAAAGTGTTATCATCTCACTTCCAATTTCTTCCCCTCAAGAACAATTTGAATCTCTTTGGCATCCAAAGTCTCATAGGTCAATAAGGCTTCTGCTAGATTTTTGTGCTCTTTTGCATGAGTCTTCAAGATATGTTTTGCTCGTTCATAGGAATCCTGAAACAGAAAAGTAGAGATATGAGAGGCAGGAAACTTCAGAGATAAAAAGGGTAGGTAGGAAAGATCTCTTTGTACCCTAAATATTACATTTGTGAAATTTGTTTATTTTTATTTATAAAACAAAAGTATTTAAAAGCTTTCATTCTCAAAGATAACTCATACTTTCAATTTTATTTTTAATCTAAAAATCTATTACATAGATAATGGATGACTACTTTGACAAAACTACTTAATACATGTGCGCTAGATAAGAAAGGGAATTTGTTCAGTATAATACAGCCAGAAATGAAAAGACTCATTTTTCTTTTACTTGGAAACAGACTCAACTGTGGCATTTTAAAAGTTTTCATGTTTACTTTTTTTGCAACTCAACATAAACGTGTCATCTAAACTATTCAATTATTTATCAAAATAAGATTAAATTTATAAGTTCGCCAATAATGGTATTAATAATAGTTCATTTTTGGTAGTGTCACATTTGTCTGTATAGTGTCAATGTCTATTTGAATATTTCATTACATTTTTACCCTTATAAAACTGTGTGGAAATTGCAAAAAAAAACATTACCAAAAAGCATGACTCATATAAACATAAAATATTATTAAAAACAGACATCATTTGTATGATACATCCACACCATTAATACTACTTGATAACTGAAAGGAATAAACTATTGATGTACACCTCCACTTTGATGAATCTCCAGAGAATTATACTGAGTTAATGCTCTGTTACATACTGTATGACAATTAAAAAAAAAAAACAACAGGTGAAATGTGAACAGACAAAACAAAACCAACTCTTGGACACTCAAAATAGAACTGAGGTTACCAACAGGGAATGGGATGGGGGGAGTGGGGCGGGTGATGTAAAGATACTTGGTGATTTGGTGGAGGGTAGGATGTGTTGACACATATCTGAGGAGTGGGGAAACTACACATATGGGGAACCTATACATGAGTTTATTTTATTGTGCAAAATAAAAGATACTGCAAAAAAAAAAAACTTCATTAGACATTCTCAATAAAATCATCATGCTCAAGTGAAATAATAAAATTAAAAGAAAACATACAAAGATTGCAGGAAGGAAAATCTTTTTAATATTAAAATGCACTATCCCTTCAATAAAATCAATGACTGAAAAAATACATACACAATATTAGAAATTGATAAGATATTAAAGATTTTATAGCTAAAATTAAAGGTAAATAGTAACTTTAAAAATGAAGGGTAAACTGGTGTGTCCTGGTGGCCCAGCGGTCTAGTACTTATCTTGTGCACAGTCCGCATGCATTACAAGGTGCTGGGTTCAATACCCAGGGCCAGGGGGAACAACCAATGTGAACTACTAAATAAAAATAAAGTGCTTCCTCTTCCTCTCTCTTCCTGTCTGTCCTCCCTACTCATTTTCAATCCTGCCTGCATTTTTCCTTTTAAAAAATAAAAAGTGGGGGAGGGGGATGAATAATTTTAAAAAACTGTTGGAATGAAACCTTTATAACATGTAGGATTTCTATAGGTTTTTGTTTCTAAATGTTCATATGTATCTGAGACTAAAATGCTAACTAGTAATCATTTCCCCTTATAAACGAAGTAAGCTTACCATCTAGTGGAAAGAGTACCTTCCCAATCATCCTTTCAGAAGGAAAGGACCCAGTTTTTGCTATTTTTTTCTGAGTTTTTAGAAATATAAGAAATGAGTATTTCCAATACTCTAGAAGGACTAGGGTATAGATAATTTACTCAGAATGACATTTAATAAGAAAGAGAATGCAGATTTTGGGAAAGCAGAGAAAGTTCCCTCATTTGAAACAACTTTAAAACCTTTCTATTATATGAACTTTCCAAATCCTCAACCACTCTAAAGTATTTCTTCTACCCAGGGTTAATAAAAATCTAGCCCTCCTGGAAAGACTTTCTCTAAGTCCTCAAGTGGAATTTCATCATTTACTCTTATGCCAAATACTTCACAACAAAAAGAGGAACACTTCCAGACCATTACTCTATTATCCTCTACTATGAAGTACTGCTTGCTCTTTTTAAGTTATCATTTGACTATACCCTTACCCAATACTATTTATACTGCCACCTACTGCCGTTATCACAGCACTCATTCAGTAAAGACTTCTGATATTCACCTCAGTCTTACTCTCAACTCCAAGACATTCCATTCCAAGACTTGATTTCATACACATCCAAATGGAATGCCTACCTAACCCTAGCTCTAGAACCATGTATCTCTCCCAACTTGAAATCTTCACTAAGATGCCTCAAATTCAACATATATAAAACGGAACTCATGATCTACCTATCGTTCAGTCTTAGTATGTCTTCAGTGTTTTCTCAGTAAATGTCACAACTCCAAATTTGCATTAGGCAGAAATCTAAAATAATAGCTTTATATTTAGATTAACTGTTCTGTGACCCCCCCAGCCCAAAAAAAAAAAAATCACACAACATGTTGATTCCACTACAGCAATATCTCTTGAAGTCACCCACATTTCTCAGTTTCTACCTTCACCATCCTATTCCAAAAACCCATTATACCATAACTAGGTTACCAAACATGGTATCTACCAATTGATCTCACTGAATCTACTCCTCTTACACATCTGCTTAATCTAATCTGTATTGGACACTGCAGTCAAAAATGCTTTTGTTTTAATGAGACTTCATCAAACTAAAAAGCATAGGCGCAGCAAAAGAAATTATTATAAAAACAAAAAGAGAGTAAACCAAATGAAAGGAGACATTTGCACATCATACTTCTAACAAGGGGTTAATATTCAAGAAATACAAAGAACTGACAAATCAACAACAAAATAAATAGCCCAATCAAAAAATGAAAAGAAGATCTGAATAGATACTTCTCCAAAGACATATCGATAACTAACAAGTATATGAAAAAATTCTCATCATTTATTATTAGGGAAATGGAAATCAACACTATGAGATGTCAACGTACATCTGTGAGAATGGCTATATAAAAATAAAAACTAGAGAAAGTGTTGGTGAGGGTGTGGAGAAAAAGAGAATCCTTATACTGGCACAGTCACTTTGGAAAACAATATAGGTAACCCTCAAAGAGTTAAAAATAGAATGACTATATGACTCTGCAATTCCACATTTAGATATCTATACAAAGAATACAAAAAATTACTAATTTGAAAAGATACAGGCATCCCTATTTTCATTGCAGCACTATTTAAAATAGTTAAACAATGGAAATAGCCTGTGTGTCCATCAACAGATTACTGGATAAAGAAAATAGAGTAATATATATGGAATGGAGTATTTACTATTCAGCTATTAAATAAAAAAGATAAAATAGTGCCATATGCAACAACATGGATTGAATTAAAGAGTATTATCCAAAGTGAAATAAGTCAGGAGATAGACAAAAGCTTATTTCACTCATACACGGAATATAAAAAAAGCAGGCATATCCTTGTTACTCAGTTCAAAGACCCAGGTTTAGGACTCAGGGAGGAGAGGTGGGAGGTATAAATTAATATATAAAAATTACTTTTTCTCCTTTCCCTTGAATAGGAATGAAGGTAGGCAGGCAGGCAGGTAGGGAGAGACAAGAGGAAGAAGCAATAATTTTTAACCATCTTTTAAAACTTTAATTTTTCCTTTCTCCAGTCCATGATCCAGTACCCAGGTCCTTGGGCATACAGGGCCTGTACCTGACCCACAGAGCAACAGAGGTGCATCTGGAGAAGCATTTCTATTTGTTAATTATTTTTGGTTGTTCTCCTACCCCATCATGAACCCACATCCTTAGGCGATACATGATTCACATTCCAGTAGCCAAATTCGTCCTGAGTCACCAGGGTACACCGCTAACAACCTATTTAAATCATGGCTGCAATGATGTATAGATACCTTTATTATATAAAGTGACATTTCTAAACAACAGAGGTCTTTGGTTATCATTTGGTAAGCACCCAAGTATTTAGGCACATTTGACTAAAAAGCTAAATAAGGATAGAAAAATACGCTCATTACCCTCAGAAGGATTCTGATTTCTTGCTCAATAGCTGACTGAGTTTCTGGACTCAGCTTCCCTGTATCACTGTAGGTCATAACTCCAAGCTAAAACAAATGGAAAGAAAAATAATTTGAATAAACAACTCCCAAATGCTAATATATTATGATCCTATCATAAGAAAATGCTAGCAATGAAAAATGTGCAGAAATACAAAATGGAGGTTAAAAACAGGATGATATACAATATAAAAATGCTATTGAGGGCAAAAAAACTTCATCATTCTTCTAAAAATTTAAGATTAAAATTAAGTGTGAAGAACAGAGAAAACTTTAAATCACAAGTATAGTTCTGAGACCGTCTTAGACAATCTTGGTCGCTATTCCAAGTCTGGAAATCCATAGCCCACAGAGTATTAAAATTGCTTCAGGGAGTCATAGTGATAATGTAGAAATAAGAATTATGAAGAGTAAAATCAGTAAGCTCAGAAAGTATTCATGCCGTATGAATAGAAAAGACTGAAGAATTTATCTTAATGGGCTAACTCATGAGTTGATGATTGTTACTGTCCAAGCAGTTAGAATAGAGAGAAAATGCTACATTTTACTACTCAGAAAATAACATTTTGTTTACAGTAATCTCTGTCAAATGTGTTGGGAATGTTTACAGTAATGTGTCAAATGTGTTAGGAATGAGATGGGAAAACTAAATGTCATCAATGTAGAATGAGAATCCAACTTTTCACAGAGGTATCTGGCACATCATAAATTGATATATGAAGAAGGAATTAAATTTGCCATTACCTTTTCACTCATTCCAAATTTGGTAACCATGCGCTTTGCTATTTTTGTTGCATTATCAAAATCACTAGAAGCACCTAAAATCAAAAATAAACAGAGTTCGATTTTTTTAAATATTTTTAAACCAGCAAACACAATTTGAACTAGAGCTATTCTTTACAACAACCTGTAGTAATATGATCAGTTCCAAATATAAGCTCTTCTGCCACTCTTCCTCCCATACTAACATCCATTTGTGCAAGCAGCTGAGCTCTAGTTTCATTCCATCTGTCATTCTCAGGCAAGAGGGAAACCTAGACAATTGGAAAAAAAAAAATTCAGACACCATTTTAGAACACTTTATATTAATAACCAGAAATAATATCATGATGTGAAAAAGTCAGATTATTTGGTAGAGATAGTCATCAGATGACAAAACCAGCAATTTACAAAATTATTCATAAAGGGCATTTTATAAATTAACAGGTAGATAATACTATAACAGGACTGTTATCACCAGATTCACAAAATGTTTAAAATGTCTATTATGAAAAAGATCTGAAAATGAAATTTGTATTCAATGAGAAAATCAGAAGAACTAATGAACCAGTCATCACTTTGATATAGTTTCCTTAGGGGGAGGGGGATAATAAATACATTTCAAAAATATAACTTGCTGTCATCTTGATTAAACATCATAGTATAAATACAATATCAGAAATATTAAGAAAACATTCCTTATAAGTAGATAAATTTCAGAGTATCTGATTTCAAGATAGTTCAGGAAGTTAAAGAAGATAGTATCAACAAATTAGGCAACAGCCATTATTTTCTTAGAAGTTTTCATCAGTAATTCCTATATAAGCTTCTAGGGGGCACTATTTCAAAGAAAAGAAAAACTACGAAATACATACATGTCCAAGTGTTGGCCCTCTTGGCATGATTGTAGCTTTGTTGATAGGCATTGCATCTTTTGTGTAATATGCAATAATAGCATGACCAGATTCATGATACGCTGTGATGGTTTTGTTTTTGTTATCAATCTCCACACTTCTTCGTTCAGGTCCTAAGGATAAAAATAGAATTAAGAGATGACTCAATAAGGAAATCATATTTAAATGAAATGAAACTTGCTTTCCTTAAAGTTATTCTTAGTCATTCTTAATCTAATTTTAATAATTTTAACAGAGTAAAAGTTTAAAAGAATAGAAGGTATTCTATAACACATGTAAACCACACCAATTTGTCAACTGAAAACCAAAATTCTAAGTACTATCAACTTAACCCTTATCTACAGGGAAAGCTATTTTCTTCAGGAAAAAAAAAAGTTACAGAGAATGTCCTAATTAACTTACTTTGAAGTCAATTAAAAATTTATAATCAATTTAAATACTGAGAATAAGTAAATTTATTCTAATCAGTAGTATCAGGTAAGAACACAAAAACACTGTAACCATGTATCAAGAAACACAAAGAATATAATAATTATATAAGCATTATTATAAACTAATTTGTCGTGTTACAGGCCAAATTTTATTGCTATTTGAGTAAGTATTTTTTTGTTCCTATATCTTTTTTCATAACCTTCTCAAAAATAATTTCTCTCCTAATGAATAGTAAAAGACAGGTTAAAAAAGAAAGAAAAAGCCTACCCATCAGAATTTTATCTTTGGAAAACTCCAGTTCCTTCATGGTAACCATTTCTTTTCCATCAACAGCTGCCTTTAATGCTGCTTGGTTCACCAGATTCTCCAACTCTGCTCCAGAAAAACCAACAGTACCCCGAGCTATGATTTCTGGATCAACAGCTATGTGGATAAAACACAGTATTAAAATTCCCAAACTAACTCTTCAGAAAGAACACATATTCCAAAAAGAAAAAGGAGAACAGCTATCTTGAACTATAATTTAGCTATCTTAATGAAACTTACTTTACTGATTTCAAATGAAAACAAATTCGCTATTAAGTGCCATTAAAATTATCACTGGGACAAATCACAGAAGATCATATTCACTTATTAACTGAATTCTCTAAACTAAACTTTCTTTAGAGTCAGGCTTCAAATCATAGGCTCTCCTGGATAAACACTAATTTTAAAGTATGGACTTTTTAAAAAGGACATAGAGGGAATGAAAAAATACATATATAAAGGCACTGATATTTTAAGATATTTATTAAGAAGCAAAAACAAGGTGGATTGATATATTACTATTTTAGTGAGATTAAAGCAACTGCACTATGAAATTAAACTTACACTGATCATATTTTATTTTATTGAGATACCATTTCAAAATTTCTGTTCGACCTTTTACATCTGGCCTTGGAACTGTAACTTGCATGTCAAAACGACCAGGACGTATTAAGGCACTAACAGGAAAACACAAAAAGAAAATATAAATTAATAAGCTGATTATGCTGAAGGTCAGTTAAACAGGACACAAAACACTAAAAAGACTGAAAATGGCAATACCAGGCTAAATGGAATTTTGATAATTCTTTGTAAAACACGGCTAAAATAAATTTCAATAACCAAAGAAGATAGAATAATGGTTATAAACAGGACACAAACCTCAGAAACAAAAACATGCAAGTCAAAGAACAAATAATGTTATAGCAGTCTATTACAAGATTTGCATATCCATCTCAACAGCTACATAGAGAACGTTAGGCTAGAGTCTTACACAAATTACTATATCAAATAAAAATGAGTAACTTCCATAACAAAATATAAATCAACTAAAATTATAGTAATTTTTAAATGTACCAAATCATCTCACATTTCGTGATGTTGATGTTTTACTAAACTATAATTCACAAATCAAAGAATTTAAAGTGGTTACTTCAGTGGTTTTTAATGTATTCAGTTGTTCTTCTAACTCCACCATCTAATTTTATAATATATTCATCCCCTCAAAAGAAACCCCATATCCACTAGCACTCAGTCTCCCTTCTCAACCCTTTTATCCCAGCCTCCAACAGTCATTCACTCAGTTTTGTCACTACAGTTTTGCTTATTCCTAATATATCATATAAGAGGAATCATATGTTTTGCGATAGGCTTCTTTTGTTAGCATGTTGTTTGTTTTATAAAACAAATTAATTTTCATTTTTTAAGGTGTGACAGCAGGAATGAAAGAAAGTAGGCAGGCAAGGAAGAAGAGAAAGGATAAAGAAGCATCTTTATTTAATTTTTATTTAGTTGTTCACACTGGTTGCTTCCCGCTGGGTCCAGGACTCGAACCCAGGGCTGTGGCTTGCTCCTTTGGAGGCGAATGACCCAACTGCTGCTCCACAAGGGTGTACCAGCATGTTTGTTTTTAATACTTTCATTAATTTTTTTGCTCATAATGCTGTATTAATTTTAGAGTACTGAAACTGCATCTCAGTCTATATTTCACACCACAACCACCACAAGAATTCTAGTGACCTTTACCATTTTCCCTCTTCTCTGGCCCCACCCCACAACCACAGTCCTATATCCTGGTCTTCCTAGTATGCTTTTAACATTTATCCATGTTCTAGCATTTATCAGTACTTAAAAAAAATTTCTTCTAATACTTACTTATCTAATGCTTCTGGGAAGTTTGTGGCTCCTATGATGATAACACCTTCATTCGGTTTGAAACTAAAAAAAGAGTAAACTTTTACTGAAAATTAACAGCACACATATAAAAATGCTTTACACAAAACTGTTTATCATTACACGTAACAGTAAAGAAATAGAATTGATTTTTCTTATGTCCAAAATAACAAAATATCTCTAAGTTGTTGTTTAGAAGGACCAAATGTTCAGCTAGCGTTTATGGCAATAAAACTGCTATAATGAATCACCAAAACACCTGTGATTATACACCTTCACAATATTTGTTTTATTTATGAACACAAAAAGCTTGAATACCTAACTACTGAAAAACATTTTTGAAGTTTATCAATTCAAGCTTTTGTTCCTAGACTTACTATTGGTTCAAGAAAGTCTTAGGTGACTTTCAAAGCAACCCCACCATTTGCTTTTCTTTTAAAAAGAGAGGGTAGAAGGCAGAGGAGGAAGAAACATCTTCAATTAGTTGTTGTTTGGCTTCTCACCCTGGCCCCAGGTCTTCAACCCAGTCCATGGGTTTATACATCCGTGCACCAGCACCTATCTCAGTCATGAGAGCCACATGGGTGCATCCCTTTTTCGCTTTGTATACTATGAAAACTGATGCAAATTTGCAATGTACTTCAACAAATTGTATGGGGAAAGGCAGCCTTCCTTTTATATTGACAAATGGATTATTAATCTTAACAGGAATCACTGCTTTCCTACAAGTATAATAACTGAAAACCGGTATAATTATCACCAATTAAGTCAATACATCAGCAGACCCTGGTGGTGTAGTGGTTAGGTTAGCCACCTCCAAAGGAGCATCCATGTATATCCCAAGGGTTCATGCCCTGGATCCAGGGGAAACAACCAACATGAACACCTAAACAGAAATGAAATGAAAGGAAATGCTTCTTCCTCCATTTTTCTTGCCTGCCTGCCTGACTCCCTGCCTGATCTTCACTGCTGCTCACACTTTTCCTATAAAAAAGAGTCAATATGTCAATTACTCTACTAAAAATGGAAATACTGAGAAAGTCTATCTTGAGTTCTACATGAGGGACAACTCTGTTGCCATAAATATAACACATTTCATATTTTTAGATTAACAAAAATATTGCCACATTCCACAGACAGAGGAAGATTCAATTACCCATCCATTTCAGCAAGAAGTTGATTTATAGTCTGTCTTGAATATGGATGCATTGGAGATTCAATTCGCTTCCCTCCAACAGAATCTAATTCATCAATAAATATAACACAAGGAGCATTTGCTTTTGCTTCCCCTATAAGAAACAGATTCGATAAGTTTAATCAATTTACATTTCTGGAATATTTATTACTGACTAACAGGTTTAAGTTTCACTCACTCACTCACTCACTCATTCATTTATTCTTTTTTCTTTCCCCAGGTCCTGGGTCTCCAACCCCAGTCCTTGATTTGATATGGCCTGTCCATCACAGAAGTACCTCAAACACATTTTGGGGACACAACAGTATAAATACTAAATATTAAAAACCTGCTGGATTATTTTAAAAAATTCATTTGGAGAAAATATACAAAAGGAGGGGCTTTTTGGTTTTGTTTACTATCGACTTAAGAGCAGTCCCCCATTGAAAAAAACTGCACCTACAGAGTAACATAAAATTTTTTTAAATTGAGTATTCTTCCCAGCTGTATAAATACTATATACAATCAAGTTTGAGGCTAACTATTCTTTAATTACATACTTTTGAACTAATGAGCACAATTTTAAAAACGTTTTACAGCTCAATCTCTTCCATTAGCACTTTTGCATATACAGGGAAAAATTGTACAGCTCCTGTTTTGGTTTACCTATTAAATTACCTGAGACAAGAATCCCACAATCGCCATTTCAAGTTACTAATCATAATCAAGTAGCAAAGAAAGAATAAGAAATTCTCTTCCCCTAAATTTAAGAAAATTTAGCGTTGTAGGAAAGGAAAGATACATTAAAACATACTAAACAGATTTCTTATACGGCTGGCTCCCACACCCACAAACATCTCATCGAATTCTGATCCAGAAGCATAATAAAATGGAACATCAGCTTCTCCGGCCACAGCTCGGGCAAGAAGTGTCTTTCCTGTCCCTGGTGGTCCAACTAAAAGAATTCCTAAACAAAGAGGCAAAAAAGAACTATTTAAATTAGAAAATAAAACAACTGACATAAACCAATAATTATTATTTTACATAGTTCTGAGGTAAGGCACATCATTAACAAATATTTTGAAACACAGAAAAACATGTTTTATTAATGACTCAGTTCAGGATCCTCTCCATAATGAATAGGCCATATTATCAAATAAATACTATTTATCATATCAGCCGATACAGATAAGACAGAATTTTGATGAAAAGGAATATGAATTTATTAAACACTACACTAATAAGAGAAAACTCACATAAAAAGAGATTAAGAGGCTAAAGATGCAAATATATATGAACCTTGATTTGATAGTCTTCCCTAGAAAAATGTATTTCAAAAAAATTCAAAGAATAATTTGTGAAAATTTGAAAAAAGATGAGTGTGATATTAAGGCAAGAAAGAGTGTTTAATTCAGGCAGGAATGAAGGCAAGCAGAGGCAGGTAGGCAGAAGAGAGAGAAGGAAGAAGCACTTTATTTCTATTTGGTTGTTCATTTTAGTTGCTCCCTCTGACCCTGGGTTGAGAACCCTGGTCCTTGCCTTGTAGGTTGACTGTACTCTCAGTCAGAGGTGGCAGACTTATCCACTACTCCACCAGGGAACACAAAAAAACATTTTTTAAAGTTGGAATTAAATTCTTATTTACATAAAACTTTTTCATTTTTCAGACATTTAAACAGGCAACAAGGTGTATCTTGGTGGTCTAATGGTTTAGTCCACTGAAGTGCAGTCCACATTTTAAGGGTTTAAGACCTGGGGCTGGGGGACACAAGATGAACAACTAAATAAAACAAAATGCTTTTATTATTCTCTCTGTCTGCCTGCTTACCTTCAATCAGGCCTGCACCTTTCCTTTAAAAGAAAAAAAAAATTTAAATAAAGAAAAAATAAAAAGGCAACAAAATCACATAAATGCATTTTTAATATTAAACTATTTAAAGAAAGCACAAAAATACACTTAGCAGGCCTTCACTTGGGATGTAGTCCATATAAGCCCAAGGACCTGGGTTGAAGGCCAGAGGAAATAACCAAAATCGCAAAAATAAAGTGCTTCTTCCTCTTTACTCTTAATTCCTGCCTGCCTGCCTCTACAAAAATAAATGAATAAAATAATAATAATAATACGCTTAAGAGTATCCTAGTATTGCCATTCATCAATTTCTCTGGCATATATCTTGGCATCTGAGTTTTTTCTTTAAATTTGCAAAGTAGATTTTATGTTTGGAAAGAGGAAGAATGTAACAATTTTTAATAATGAACCCTAAACTAAAAAAGGTTTCATGCAAATATCTGTATATACAGCTGAAATTCTCAGAAGAGATACGGGGTGGTATCAAAAGAAGCCTTAAATAGAAATGCCCCTTTTCTCTCACTAATTCCATTTCCATAATTGGATTTAGAACCATCTGTAAATAAGTAAGTAAATCTACAATGTACTCTGAGGAAGTAATTAAGCACATGACAAATAATTAAGCAAGGATAAAATCTTGAGATATTAACATGATAATCAAAATGCTAAATGTAATAGCAAAACATTGGGAACAATTTTAAAGTTCAATATAAATGGCTAAACCATAAGGCAGGAATACCCCAAAGTCATTACAATTCTGCACAAAATCCCAATGTGTATTTTGTCCCTACACCACAACCAATTCTTCAATTCAACTATGACACTACCTACCTGGAGATAGCATCAGATCCCCCAGGATTAGGGCTCAGTCCCACAAGACTGCCCACACTGCCCTCAGATACCAGTTCCAAGTATAGGTTGTTACCTACACATCTGACTGACATGCTACAAGAACTCAGAGAAATATTTTACTTACTAGCTTCCTAGTTTAACAAAAAAAGGATATAGGTCAGAAACAGGAGATGGTAGAGATGCTTAGAGCAAGGTAAGGGGAAAAGAGTTCAGAGATTCCATACCCTCCCGTGGTATGCTAATCTCCCTACATCAATACTTTTAAGTTTTTATGGAGGCTTCATTAGAGAGGCATGACTGACAATGACTGAAACCTGGGGGTGGGGTGGGGGAATGTGTGTTTCTAAACCCTCTTAACATAAGGTTGGTTTCCTAATAATCAGTCCCAATCCTTCGGTGTATTTCAACTCAACTTATTAATGTAAGAGAATTATGAAATTCTAAGAGCTTTAGGAATTCTATCAGAAAACAGGATTAAGACCAAATGTTTTCTATATTTCTCATTGCAAATCATAATGAGTCATTAAAGATCATATTTAGAGTATGCATGCCCTTGTGGCTCAGATAGCTGAGATACTGGTGTGCAGATACAGCCCAAAGATCCAGGTCTGCAAACTTGAGGCTGGCTTAAAAATCAAAATGAACAAATAATAACTAAATAAAGATGCTTCTTTGCCCACTCCCTTCCTCTGCTCCCCTCTCCCCCTTCCTCACTCCCTTGCTTCCTATCTTTAATGTTTCTCCCTCCCCTCCCTTCCTTCCTCCTTTTAATTAAAAAAATCATATTGCGCTATACCCCACAACAGTTAAGATACAGATCATGTAAAGCAGGAATTTAAGATTCAGAACATGAGTGGGGTGGGTGAATAACTGTGAGAAACCATAAGACAAAAATAAATTGAGGAACAATCTACAAATTAACAGTACTCTATACAATAATTAAAATCAGAAGAATCCCTCCCACAAAGGCTGAGGAATTTTTTCAGATTAAAGAAAACTCTAAATGTTGTGGATATCAATGGGACAAATGTTGAAACATGAGTATGACTGAATTTGATAATGGTTTAGATCCACGTTAAATTCCTAATTTTAATAATCATATTGGGAATTAAGAGAATATCATTCTTACAAAGGCAATATACAATGTGGTGTTTAAGGAGTAAGGGAGCATAATAACTATACTATTCTCTCAAATGATTTAAAAATATATATGTACAGCTGGCCAGCAGGCACATGAAAAGATGTTCCTACTTGCTGGCTATCAGGGAAATGCAAATCAAAACAAAAATGAGATACCACATTACACCTGAGAGACAGGCTATTATCCAGAGGTCTAGGAATAAAAAATGTTTGTGAGGATGTGGAGAAAAGAGAACACTTTTAGAATGTTGGTGAAGGTGCAGATTGGTGCAACCCCTATGGAAAAGTGTATGGACAGTCCTCAAAAAGCTGAAGATGGAAATCTCATATGATCCTGCCATCCCACTTCTGGGTATTTACCCAAAAGATACGAAAACACTAATTTGCAGAGACTTATGCGCCCCCATGTTTATTGCAGCCCTATTCACAATACCTAAGAACTGGAAATTACCTGTGCCCAATGTCAGACAAATGGATAAAGATGATGTGGTAGATATATACACAATACCACAAAGTCATTAGAAGAGATGAAATCCTAGCATATAAATCAACATGGATGTAACTAGAGAGGATTATGCAAAGAGAAATAAGCCAAAAGAAAGATACCAGATGATTTCACTTATAGGTATAAAATGAATACAAAATAAACCAAAGGAACAGATGAAACAAAACCAACCCCTGGACAGTTACAACAGAACGATCACCAACAGGGAATGGGACGTGGGGTGGGGGGAGGTGAGGTAAAAAGGACAACAAGTGGTGGCAGAGTTCCCTAGACAATGGTAAAGAACACTTGGTAATTTGGTGGAGGGCAGGGTGTGTTGACATATATTTTAGGAATAGGGAAACCTACATATATGAGTTTATTTTAATGGGAAAAATCAAAGTTACTGCAATAAAAAAAAATACATGTATGTAAACAAAGTGAATAAGTAAGTAAGACAAATGTCAAAATATTGCTGAGTTTGAGAGTACAGAGTTCTCTGTAGCACTCTTTGTAGCTTAAAGCTGGAAATACAAAATGAAAAAAAAAACAAGGTTATAGAAATATATGTTCAGAATGAGTGTTCACTTGTAAAACAATTAACCAAACAGCTAAATCTGCTAAAATAGTAGCATGGTACAGTATTTTTTTAACTTAAGTCATGCTTTAAAAAAAAAAAAAAAGATATATTACCTTTTGGAAGTTTACCTCCAAGCACAGTAAATTTTTGTGGGTTTTTCAAGAATTCGACAACTTCCTGTAATTCTTGTTTAGCTTCCTCTACCTAAATACAATTTACAAAAAAAATTTAAATAATTATCAATCAAGGCACCGCTTTCCAAAGATAAATTCAATTGGAAATTAACTTGGCTTTCTGTTTTACGGAAATAATTATACAAAAAGGCACTCATAAATGCAAACACAAAGGGCTTTCTCCTAATCACTGCTGCCAATTATTACATTTTCAAAAAACAGTGTTTCATCCAGTTAAGCAGGATTGTGACATTAAAAATTCTAGTTCAATGTGTAAATAGCATTTACTATATAAATGATCTGGCTCATAACAAATACCAAAGGATAATTTGACTAAAATTAAGCTATGGTGCATGAATATTATTTTATAAATTGTTGTGAGAAACTTGAGAAGATATAATGGCCCAAATATAAAATTTTGCAAATCTGAGATCCCTAGGAAAATTAAGTCAAATAAGTGGCCAAGATGGCAAATAGAGGATTAGTTATTTGTTAATTTTCTTTTTTAATTTTCTTGAGATTAAGAAAATTGGTATCAGAAATGGTAAGCAATGTTCCGAGCTAGCATTTGACTAGAAGTCACAAAGATAAATTCTTAGTTCCAGAATGACACTTAAAGTGAGTACAGGTGGCCATGTAAAACAATAGTCGTGGTAATATGCTGAATTGGAAAGCAAAAGCCCATTAAAGAGGGCAATAAACCACGACACTTTTATACCAAAAAATGTAGATTCAGTGTTTCAAATTTTAATTTTCTAAGCAAACAAACCAGAAATATTTGTGTGGATGAAATCTTCCGGTTTAAAATGTTGGCTACTAATTTAGACAAAAAATGTATTTGTGTATAACATTGACATATTTATTTTAAATTATACTGACAAAAATGACATTTGCAGTCAATTTATAACCTCACATTAGATAATTTTAAATAGTTCTCTGTGAAAACAAAGAACACAAATACATTGGGCATGATTAAAAAGAAGTTACTTTGGAAAGAATGTAATAAAATATGGAACACATGTATGAGTCAAAAGGTGTTCTGAAAATCTAAAATTAAACTCATGACCGTCTCGGATTTCTAGAAAATTTCCTAAGAGTATTTCCATAAGGATACTATAGAGAAAGCAGGGTTTTTTGTTAGGCTTCGAACGATCTTTGAAAATTACTCGTTATTAAAAGTTTACTGAAACATTAATAAAGTTAATGATTAAAAGAAAAGTTTTGCCCACTTAAGGCCTAGGAGAAACATGTATCATTTCTCATCAAGAGATACATTCAAGAATATTCACAGTGGCACTATCTGAGACAAAATCAAAAACACCCCAAATGTCTACTTAATGTAGACTATATAGTACTGTGGTATTTCCAGAATAAAATGCTAAGGAGGACGAATGAACTACAAATTCGAATAAAAGCATGGATGGAGGAGTCCTAAAGATTTAGTGGCTAAACTGCCAGGCGACATGTACGCATGCACGCACACGCACACACACACACAAATCTCAAGGACCTAGGTTGGTGAACAGTGGTCATGATGAGGGGGAAGGGAGGAAGAGCAACCAAGATGAACAACTAAGATAATAAAAATGCTTCTTCCTCCTCACTTCCCGCCAACCTACTTTGCCTTCACTCCTTCTTGCCTGTACCTTTGATTTAAAAAATAAAAACACAAATATGAATGGATCTCATAAACATCATTTGGGAATAGAGAAGTTATACATACTATAGTTATTGTCATTTATATAAAATTAAAAAACAGGTCCAACTATGTAAATTATTAGGACAATGATTGTGAGAAGTAGCAGTAACTAGAAAGGCACTACAGAGGCTCTGATCATTTTCTTCAGTTTGTTGCTAATAATATAGATGTACTCACTGTGAAATTTTACTGAGATACACATTTATGATTTCTTCATTTCTGTGTGAGCACTAAATTGTAAATTTTATACTTAAAATTGAAATAATAAAATGTGATTTTTTAATTTTAGGTATTCAAAGAATAAATATATTTGGTCAAGGTAATAGACAGCTTTAAATTGTATGTAAAAAGGAAAAGAAATTAAATATCACTTGCTACTCAAATTACATTTTCTCTTCCCAACTTCTGTGGCAAGAAAATTTCCAGTTAAGGAATACAAAATCTATAGAAGATAACAGGATTAAGGGGACTAAGACATAGAAAATTATAAAACACTTATTAATACTTTCATGGTAGGGATATTTACTATCATTAATCACCTAGGAAATGCAAATCAGAATCACAATGAGCTACACCCCATACCTGTTAGAACGGCTATCATCAAAAAGATTAGCATTCTGACATCATCTGGGTGTCTTAAAATTCAACTCAATTCTGACACTATCTGGAGATAACATCAAATCCCACAGCTTAAGAGTTTAATTCTACAAGTCTGTCCCCATCTCCATACCACACACTTCAGAAATACCAGTTTGTCACCTATGCTTCTGACCAACTGGCTATAAACTGAAATCCCTACAACTCTTCCGTGTATTCATTTGCTAGAGAGGTTCACTGAACTCAGGAAAATACTTTATCAATCTGGAAAATCACTGAATCTATAACTATTGGGATTTTTCTAATGACTTTATGTAGCACAATTAATGAAGTCCATTTCTAACATACCTCCCTTCTCCAGAGAATGGGGAGTATAGCTAAAATTTCTAGGTTTCTAATCAAAGCTTGGTATTTTTAGTGAGCAGCCTCCATCCTGAAGCTATCTAGGACCCAGAGCCCAATAAGGGTCACCTCATTAGAAGACAAATTTTAACACCCAGGAAATTCCAAAGGATTTCTAGAAACTCTTTGTCAAGAATCAAGGTAAAGATGCTCCTAGTGCTACTACCATCTAGGAAATTTCTATGATTTTAGGAGATCTGTGCTAGGAACTGGGAGTAGACACCAATATTATTTTTACTATTACATCATACCTTAAGAATAAAATACTGACCGCCTACAATTATATAGGTGTGAAAACTCAGGGTAAAATTTTTTTGCTGTTGTTGTTAAAAGGAAAGGTCCAGGCAAGAATGAAGGAAAGCAGGCATGCAAGCAGGAAGAGGGAGAAGAAACACCTCATCTCCCCATTTACTCCATTCAGTTATTCATCCTGATTGCTTCCCTTGCCCCAGGATGCAAACCTAGGTCCCTGGGATGTATGTGGAATAGCCAGCTGGAGGCATCTGACCAAACCGCTACCACACCAGGGAGTGCCAGTGTAAACTTTTTAACTTACTCCTTTAACATGTTCGAAGGTGACATTTTTCATCTGTACAGGATCTACTGCAGAATCAAGTCCTGTTGTAGTCCGGAAGCGAACTAAAGGGAAGAGAAGAAATATTTGTTAGAATCATAAAATTAGAACCACCTTATTTTTCAGATACAAGACAGCAAAGCCCAGGAAAATTAAGTAAGTTAACATTATTAAATCACAGGTTTTCTAGATTTCTAGACTATGTTCAAAGAATAAATGATTCACATTAAAATGACATATTTGTACTTCTCCAATTAAAACTTAATTACTTTCTTGTTTTCCTCATAGTATCAAATGATAATAAGCTGACGTTCTCAAATTGCAGGGAATATAAAAATTACTTGGGAAATGTGTTAATACAGATTTTCAGGCAATAGCCCCAAACTTCTGGTTTATAGATTTAAGAGTTTAAGAGAGTTTCTCACACTTATGTATTCTGATGCAAGTGACTAGGAATCTATACTTTGAGTTTATCCCACCCACTCCACTACCCAACTAATATCACCCATCATCCCTACACTGGTTTCACTTCGAGAAAAAGAGACAAGAGAAGGTGAATCCAGATATAAAAAGACTATTTCTGGATGTTAAAACATCATCTCTGTGTACCCTGGAAGAGTAGCAGTTGGGCACTGTCCCATGTATTCCAAGGACCCCAGTTTGTGTTAAGGGCTGGCAAGAACAACGAAGGTGAACAAATAAAAATAAAGCACTTCTTCCTTCTTTCTCTCTCTTCCTGCCTGCCAGCCTCTGTTCACCTTCATTCCTGCCCATACATTTCCTTTTAAAAAAATAAAAACAAAACTCATCTCAGATTTGCTACCACAAAAGCTTAAAAAACACCTGGAGCTACTTATAATACCCCATGTTCTTAATTGTACATCAACTTTTTCTCTCAAGGTAATAAATAATAAAGAGTAGAGAACATGGTAAAAACTGTTTAGAAAAAGTAATTAGAACAACTTAAACCTAATATTATTGCTTCATCTTAGACGGTCAAACTGAAAAAAAGGGGACTCTTTTAAAGTAATTTCAAAATAAATTCAAGTTTTAATCTTTGAAATAGTTATTTTTCTTATTAAAAATTTTACATTTAAAAAGCTTATAATGGACAGGTATTATGTTATAAAGATTTGGAAAAGAAACCACTACTAGAAGTTGAAATAACACTATCATTCTAACAGAATTCCTACAACTTTAACAAAATATTATTTTTTGAAAACAAGTAAACCTAAAATTTCTAGTGTTCAAAAACTTTTATTACAATCTACAAAACAAAGTAAATATTATAAGTCTTCTGATAATGTAGATGGTACACAATCAAAATAGACTGATTTAGAAATCGATCTAAAAGTGGCCCAATTTGAGCAGTCTTGAGAATGAAAGGTCTAGAACCTAGAATAAACAATGCTTTCTCAAATATTAGTCATCTATAAAAAAAGAAACAAGTATTTAAAGCTTTTTAAAATTATTAAGTCAGATAAAGTCTTTACCAGATAAAAACGGGTTTTTTAAGAGTCCATAAATGCCAAGTAGCAACAAAACAAAGAGAATCATTCGCGTTCGCCTTAGAGAATCTGGAGGAGAAAGAAAACGTCTTAAATCGCATAATACCAATGAGTAAAAAGATAGCTCAGTAAAATGCAAATATTGCTGATGGCAATTATACTTCGCCACATGCAGCTTGGGGAGCTGGTATTCTTTTGTATAATGTAATGATTCCCTTTTAGCACCCCATTAGCGAAAACTTCATGAAACCACTCATTCTTCGCCTGTAACTTTGGTATCTCACTTGTGAAAGTGAGCATACAGCATAAGTTACAAATATAGTGAAATATAACCAACAGAGAGGTGGAAAATTTTTAGAAATGTTATTTCTAATTGCTTAAAAGTTAGGACTATGATTTCCTTTCAAATATGCCTCTCAAAATATCAGTTAGTCAGCCTGTGACTGATATGTGGACCACACAAAACCCAAGGAGCCTGGTGAACCTGGGGCCAGAAGATAAAAACCAAAATAAACAAATAAATAAATAAAAATGCTTCTTCCACTCCCTCCTTGCCTCCCTTAAAAAAAAAAAAAAAAAAAAAAGAAACTTAGAGGATAGTATCAAATCAAACTTACCATTAGTCTTTTGTGTTAGTGCTTGAGCTTTCAGAAAACCTTCAGCAAAACCAGTTTTAAATGCATCTTGGTGAGCTTCAGGTATGTTTTTGGTTTTCATGAGTTTGTCCAAATTCTCGACATCTGATCCTCGGTCTCGTAAAAGAAATCCCTAAATATAAAAATAGTAGTATTGATATATCGATAGTAATGTACCCCAGATAAACTGCAACAACTTACTTAACACTGATCACAATTCTAAAATTTTAAATTTATCTTTCAATATGGAGAATTAGATTAAACATCCATAATAAATATTTAATCAATAGCCTGGAAAATAATACTGCACCCTATACCTGTATCAATCAATCACACACAAAAAAAAAAAAATCTGGAGCAGCAGTTAGGTAAATGACCTCAAATGGAGCAAGCCACCTATCCCTGGATTCCAGTGTAGAGATGGGAGTAGTAAAGAAACCAGTGTGAACAAATAAATAAAATCCTTCTTTCTCCTTCTCTTCCTGCCTGCCTACTCATCTTCACCTTTCCTTTAACAAAAACAAAAAACAAAAATCAAACTCTGTAAGAACACTATTTTGAAAACAGCTAATAGATTACATTCTGATACACACATTTCTCTCTCTCTACTAGAGATAAAAAAAAAAAAACCCATTAACTTATTAAATGTTCACTGAGCATATTTCATGTACTTGGCCCTGTGTAAGTTTTGATTATGTAAAGATAAATAGGGAACGATTTCGAAGTTTTTAGTCTACTGGGGAGAAATATGTAAATAAGTTTTTGAAATCACTTTTATATTATTTTAGAAGTACTAGGTATGGTAGTAAAATAAATGCTACCTAAGAAAGGTCTTAAAGTAAGATAACTAAACCACAAGGAACAAACAACATGGGTAGTCTGACAGATACGATTTAGTGTTAAGAACTGCAATTGTGTATGACAGGATTTTAAAATGCTGAGCGAAGAAGGGTACAGGTACAGAGGGGTGGCACACTGAAAGATGCAAAAAGAAAAATAGGAGAGGTCAAATGATGAAATGCCTTGTCTACCATAACAGGAGAGGGCAATAAAGTAGATACAACAATGAGTGGCAGTATGGAGGTCAGACTGAAGGCAGTAAAATTAAAGGAGACTATTAAAGACTTACGACTATTAAGGAGTATCTATTAAAGTAATCTAGACAAAAAATGATTACAGTCTATGCAATGGACCTGGGATAAAGAGATTTAAGTATTTAAGAGACTGGATCAACAGGACTGGCATGAGAGAATATGTACAAATCAAGGTTGATCAGGTTTGTGGCCTGAGAAGATACAACTCATTAACATGTAGAACACAGATAAGCAGGTTTAGGATGGTGAGATAAAAATCAGAGGGAAGTGTCCAATAGACAAATGAAGAGACAATCTTGGTACCCAGAAGAGCTGTAGGTATGATGAGAGGTTAAGGTTATCATAAGTGAAAAGAGAAAAATGAATCAGCCAATAAAAAAATCAGATATTTAAAGTTCTCATTTTAATAATTTGAAATATGCTTTTATGAGAAAGAAAAAGGACTATTTACCTTCACAAAGGATGGTGTTACATGCTGTGTTTCTGCTAATCTTTCAGAGGTGGACTGTAGACGTCTTGTCCTTGATTTCAAAGTTTTAAAACCCCGAGTCTGTATGAAAACTGAAAAAAACAGTATCACATTTACTTCTCATTTTAAGGATTTACAAGGAAAAAAAAATGCCTAAGATTCAAAACTCTGATACATACACACACATCCTAGTTTAGTGACTTACTGTTTTTAGCATTTCATTGAGATAACTTTGCTTTACAAATTAATATAAACTCATATGTATAAGTTCCCCATATACACACACACACATTTTTTTTTAAATTTTATTTCTACTTTCGTTGTTCACACTAGCTGTTTTACCCCCAGACCTGAGATTCAAACCAGGAGTATGTGGCCTATGTCCTTTGGAGGCAATTGACCTAACCACTGCTCTACCAAGGCACACAAGCCCTGCCCCGTTTTTAACACAGTTCATTGCCTGACGTTTCCATCCATTTTTAATTTTACATTTTCTTGGTAATTATAAAATGTTAAAAAAAAATTGAAGATTATCAAAGAAAAGTCAGTGTCTAATACTTCAAATTCTAATCCCACTTCTCAGAAGTAAAAATTAATTCCATGACTACATTTCTAGGTATTTAAAAAATACATGCTCATTCCATAAAAATTATATATAATTTCACAATTATATTCTTTTCCTTAATATATCATAGACAATTTTCAAAACTAGTCATATAGTTTATTCAGTATAATGGTTGTTTATAATTCTCCAATATATCAGTATAAAAAATTATTCAACCACTTCAGTTTTCCTTTTCTTGCTAAAAACAATGCTAAAGTTTCCTTTTTTAAAGGAAAGGTGTAGGCAATAATTAAGGTGAATACAAGCAGGAAGAGAAAAGAGAAAAAGGCATTTTTACTTAGTTACTCATCCTGCTTGCCTCCCCCGACTCTCTCCTTGAATCTGGTCCCTGGGATATATGTATACTGTGCTCAGTCAAAGGTGGACATAACTACTACTTAACCTGAGGACATCTGTAGTTAGAATTATTGTACATATTATCTTTCTGAACAAAGAAATTTCTAGAAGTAAAACTAAGACAACTTCTAAAAGGGTATCAATGTGTACACTCACAAATGACTTTTCTCCACGTTCTTAGTAATATAATTTTTTTTAATTTTTATGAATCTGTGATCAAAAATGGTATAATTATTTCAATTTGTATTTCATGTAAGTCAACGAAAATTTTGAAAGAAATTTTACTTTGAAAAAAATTTAATGAATGACCTTTGCACAATTTTTGTCATTTTATTTGTAGAAGAATATGGGTGTTAAGTATACTAACCTTCAGTTAAGTGTATTTCAGACATTTATTTTACTGTCTTTGCCTTTTAATTAAATGGTCATTTATAAGGTTAATATAGCATTATCTTTTCATCTTTAATGTCTTCTGCATTTTTTCTTTTAAAATGTGCAGGCAAGAATGAAGGCAAGTAAGCATGCAGGCAGAAAGAGAGAAGAAAGAAGTACTTTATTTTATTTAGTTATTCACACTGGTTGCTCTGGCTCCCAGACACAAACCTGAGGACTTGGGATTTATGTGGACTACTCCAAACTGGAGGCAGCAGACCCAGTTGATAGTCCACTAGAGTGTGCCTGTATCATATTTTTTAACACCTTTGTATGCTTGCTTTTTCAGATTTTATTTAGGATTGCTAGATCTATATTAAGTGACGTTAATATTTTAGTATCAGTACTGTCTTGGAATAAACAGGAAAGTCTGTTTTATCTTTTTCATTTTAAAAGACAAATTCTAACCCTGGAAAACAGAACACAGTCATAAAAATCATCTGAACCTAATACTTCTGGGACAATGGGATTAAATTTGAAAGATAATATGATTACTATCTTAGCTTTTTGGGTCAATTTTGCTAATTTACAAATTGGATCATTGCCTATTTTTCATTTTTACTCACCATATAAAATTACACACACAATCTTATAACTTTAATTATCTGAGCCAGTTCTCAATTTCCTATCCTAACACTTTGTATTTTCTTGTTTCTAAGTCAAATTTTTTGTTCTATTTTACTGGTCTTTTCAAAGTAAACTTGCTCTTGGTTTTTAATTAAGGAAAACTTTACTGCTAATATATTCATTTAATTTCATTAATTTATACCTATTTCTCTACTTTTAAAGTTCCCCAAATTAATGTTGAATCAACTTATTTCCCATTTTTCTGATGTTCTAATAAACTATTCAATACCCTCAGTATCAGTTTGTCTTCAACTCAAAGATTTTGTCATGAAGATTTTCATTGTGTTCATTACTAATTGTAACTTCAATTCTGACTTCTCTTCAGCCACAAGAAACTTAGAAAACTATCTTAAAGTGTTCATGTTTTTATTTAGATATTTTCTTAGGAAATCTGTCATTTGATTTCAATCATTCTACAGTCAGAAACTCTGACTGCTGAGTTATGTTTTGACCCAGGGATGGGGTTAAAATATACATATGAAATCTTTCTTAAATATTCTTCAGTCCTCTGCATTAACTATTTCTTCAGAGGATTACTGAACTCTGCTCAAGTTGGTACCTTTATTTTAGACGTCTTCTTCAAATATTTGGGAATTCTTATTAATTTGTAAAGAATATACAGCAATCAGTGCTGACTGCAGATAGGTTTCCTCAAAGTCCCCAAGGAGTACATATATTTAGACTGAAAACAAGAACTTATAGTGAATAAGCTGAATATTGTTAGTGTATCAAAGAGCAATGTAACCTGGGGTAGTATATCTATTTCTCTCTTTGACATGAATTGTTATCAATGTTCAAACCAAGAAAACATGCATGCATGTGCACACACAGATACACACACCACCACATTACAAAGAGAAGGTTTTTGCCCATTGTAACCTAAAAGATAAAAATCATACCACGTTGCTCTGTGATTGGTCCACTTTTGGCAATCTTTTAAATGTTTACTATATCATTCATTACAGAGCCTACTATGATCCACTTGGAACTAGGGCTTTTCCTAAGTTCTACCGGAAATAGCAGCACATATCTTTTTCATGTCACTCTATTACATAAGTTCCATGAAGGTAGGTAACATCTTTATCATTTATAACTAGCACCTATCACTAATGCCTGATAGTCAACAAGTATGAATGAACGCATTATTTGATTTTACTATCAATTTAACAGTAAATTATCCTCAAATTTTGGTCCACTGATGAAACCTCTGTGCTGTTTCCCTGATTTTTTAATTTTTATAACTTTTCTGTCATTGTAATGGGATTCTAAAAAGGAAGAAGACAAATGTGCTTATTTCAAAGCAGGTGAAGATTAGGCTTCCTAGAGTTTGATTTACTGCGGCACTTACTACTCACATTCAAAATCTGTATTTTTCACATAATATATAATGACACCCAAACCAACATATTCCATTTTTATACACTCTATTAACTTTTAAAAATATGAGTATTTATAAATCATTAATGCTAAGACAAATAAGAACACATTAAAAAAATTTTTTTCTTAATAAAGTTGATACTTCATACCTGGCCAGTACTGAAGATCTGAACAAATTCTTTTAAGAGATCTTGAATGTTGTCTGAATAAACAAGAGGAACGTAAAGTACTAAACATGTCTAAGTCACCTGGAAAGAAATTTAAAAAATATTCTAACTGCCAGACCAAAAAACATATAAAATATAATAACTTTAAACATACTAGAACTAAAACATATGTTTGCCTTTTATTTGTCCGTATAGGACTCTTTTACAAATGTCCAAAAAAACTGTTAATCTAAATAGCTCATTTTTCTATCACTTATCCATTAGATTATCTTTTTTATCAAATATACAATTATAGCTAGCGATAAAATTAAATTCAAATCAAGAAATAAACAATATATGTCTTATATGTATATATAAAAGATAGATGTATGAAACACTTCAGAAAGTTTTAGGAATATAAACAAAAAATTGCTATTTCCTAGAAACAATTTCAAAAACGCTAATGACAGCGTAATAAAACACTGCAAATCAGAGTTACTGTTATTTTTCTCTCTAAAGAATTCAGTCATTGGGTATGAAGAAATTTTCTACTACAGCTGCAAGTCATCAATACTTTGGTGATCCTAAACTCTTACTCTTGACTACTGGGCCTCAACCAACTTTTACATTCATGATCCTAAGGGAAAAGTAGGCAGCAACAACAGAAACAGTAATTTTCATCTTTCTCTATATCCCAGCTAGCATTCAGTGATTCTCCCAAGAATCCTTAGAGTCAAGTTAAAAAACAACTTGCTAACACTTCTTTCTGTCTACCTAAGTCTAGAAAATGGATGGGAATAAGAGGAACCTTAAAAGGAAATGTAAATATGCCAAGTAGCAATAATAAAAGTAGTAATAAAAACACTATGATAATAATGATAACAAAAATAATTTCACTCTATTGCACACTTACTATGGGCCAAGTACTAAACTTAAAATTATTTCATTTCATTCTCCAAAGTGAGAAAAGAAAATAGTGACTTAAGACAAATAAACACCTTAGTCACTCACTAGGCAGGATTAAGTTTCATCCTAGTCTCATTCTTAAAACACTATATACCTCAAGGCTTTTCAGAAAGGAGGTACTACAGCATAAAAAGATAATAAAAGCAAAATTTTAGTTTAAGTCTCTAAGCTCAAAAACGTTTCATTTTTTTCTTTCAAATTCTTTATCATATAGCTCTTAAATGAAATAAAGGCAAAAAAATGAAGAATTAGCAAATGAATTAAGTTTATACAAAGTACAGCTTCAAATGAAACCTCTGTACAAAGCTATCCAAACTTATTCTTTTGTCTGGGCTTTTATAGCTTAAAATTGTTTCTCCCACCAATATAAAAGAATTTTAAGAAGCCTCTAACATTCCTTGTTTAAGTATCATCCCAAAATAAATCTCATGAAGCTACCATCATTTTCAACAAATTGCCCATTCAATACCAGATTGTTTTACAAAACTCAAATAACACGTTGACATTCTATAAACAAGATCATGACTGTTTCTTCACTGTGCCCCAGAGATTAGTATGTTACCCGAAATCTGTTTGTCACCTAAGACAAGACAGAAAAAAAAAAAAAAAAAAACACTCCACTATTCTAGTGCTATGTACTATTCTGTATTAGAACCTGGAACAAATAACAGACTTAGTGGAAAAACTAGCGACAGTGAAACAAAAAACAAAAATTGGGAAAAATCTAATAAAGTCTATAATTTAGTAAAAAACTTTGTACCAATGTTTATTTCTTAGTTTTAACAAACTTACCATGGTTATATTAAGTAGTCAATTTCAGAAGTCAGGTAAAGGGTATACTGGAACTCCAGACTAGCTCTACAACTTTTGTATAAATATGAAACCATTCCAATATTGTTTTCCCCACCCAAAAAAATAAAGGGAAAGAAAACAATTCAAGAAAGAACTTGGCACATAGTGAGTATTAATGAATTGTATCTACTCCAATTTTAAGTACTAAAATGGCTTATTTTACTTGGAACAAAAAACATATTAATTTACCATGTTTATTTTCAAAGAAGGACTGTGCAGAGATATGAGATGTATGCCAATGGGAAGAAACGCTTTTGCTTTTACAAAATCCAGGAAGTAGACTTTCTACCAGTTGATCGATCTGTCCAATTTTTAATTCAGATAATCCAAGGTCCTTTAAATTAAGTACAGACTGTAAAAGATTAAGTCAATCAAGTAAGCACTAATGATACCAAAATATTTAACTTAAAGAGTACTACTTATCAGCTCAAACAATATAGATTTAAAAATCTAAATATATACATATATTTCCTCTCTAATATTTAAAAACTAAGTCTGTGCAAATATAGTTCTTTTACTGAATTAGTTAATGTGAGGTTTGACAAAGATATCATATGCTATTAAAGATATCAAATCACATTCCCAATGAATCACAAGTTTACGAAGCTTCAGCTTCTTTTCAGTCTTTAAGGCCTATCAACAAAAGCTCATTTCTCACTTCTCTGGCCTCATTGCTGAGATCCTCTTTGAGTACCCATATCTAACTTCCAGTATGGAGGGAAATTGAGCAAGGTCCTAAGTATATGAAAAACAGACAAGAAAATGCAGTCACCTTAAAATAGCTCTAAAGTGAATTATTTTCTTGTCCATGTGCTGACATAAGACCCCCAACAGCTAAAATGTCAAGTATGGATAGCCAAAATAAACAGAACAAGTATCAACTTATGATTGGCATAAAATGAGATTCATGGACTATATATATAGCTCTGGATTAAAGTCCAGAAGTTTTTGTCATTTATTAGTTTTGTGAAAAAACTATTCATATTCTTAGAATCCAATTCCTCATTAGTAAATGAATAGGAAATATACTCTGCCTTCTTTACAAACTAAATAGTATGGATAAATTAAGGTATGATAAAACAAAATATTTAGGTGCTTTTTAAGATACCAAAACCTGTACTTTAAAGCCTATTACAATGGAAACAGAAATACTAAAGTATTTGAGAATGACTTCTTAAGTTATCCTTTAAAGTCTATTTACATAGATAAACTGGAAAAGGGAAAGAGTCTAAGAGAATTCTACACCTTACTCATTGGGAGTCAGGCCCTAATAAAATAACAAATTAGCTACATACAAACATGGTAACTATTATACACATGGTAACTACTATTATAGAGATTTTTTTTAAGAAGGTAAGTGAATACAAAACACAGAGAAGCTAATTTCCTAAGCGAGAGGCTTTACTACAGTAACGTTTAATACACAAAATAATGGGGAGGAAGCCTTAAAAAAGGGAACAAATAAAAAGTTAGCAAAGGTCCTGGAATGCTTGAAATATAGAAAATGGTCAGTGACAGAAGGGAGCAGAGAGATGGCCCAAAGCCAAACTGTGAAAAGTCTTGTTTGAATTTAATTCTATAGGTTTGCTTTATAATTACATAGAAGATAAGCTAGAGGAAGGTCAATGGATCAAAACAAAAATGGTACACGCCTGAATTAACACTTGGCTGAGAAGGATATAAATAATAAATCATAAAGGACATCTGCAGAAACTGGTAGAGTATAGGGGTTGAGAGGCAAAAGGGTTCTGGATGGATGTACTAGTTATCAATATGTCTTCCTCCACACTTTTTGTTGTCTCTATGAACAAAAATCTGGGCATTTAAATATTTTTCTTCTGCCAGCCAGCAGTTTGCTTACTCAGCAGGTTCCTGTCTGCCAACACCTATGGTTTTCTCCATCATCTGGACTTGTGCAGATCCCCAACCGAGTCTGACTCTTGCAGGGCACAGAGATCAAAAGTAGCCAGCAGCTTGCCCTGGCACTTCACTGGGCAGTTTTGCAGCAGTTGTCCCAGTAAGACACATGCTGATAAACTGCTTCCCCTGGGACCCTAAAGGGCAGATTTCCATCAAGTTCAGATGGTGTGGCACCACACTGATCTCTGTGCCAGTCAGGGAGTCAAGGTCATCCCCTCTCCAACAAGACACACTCAAGACAGGGTGAAAAACATTTCCTGGAATACTCTATCTCAGCCCTAAGAATATTAGCTGCTCCTTAAATCTGCAAGTCCCAAATATTTTAGAATTTACTTCTCTCTAGCCAATCTCTAGTTAGCTCGTCCCTTGTAAAAAGATTAATTTATTTATTTATTGTTCATTTTAGATTTTTTTACCCTGGTTTGGTTCTCAAACTTGGGTCCTTGGGTTTTCACATGGTCCATATACCAGTGTCTCAGCTGTCTGAGACACAAGAGCATACCCCCAGAAAAGATTTTTCACTTAAATATTAAGTGAATATTGTTATTTAAATATTTAGTTTAAATATTAAACTAAGGAATCATACTAATTTTTTATACTGAACATTCATTGTTTACATACTTATGGTTTCTCTCTCCTGGTTGGCTGGACCACAAATGATTAAGTAGGGTCAAAACCACTGCAGGATCAAATACAATGGAATTTGGGGAAACAGAACTTAGTTTGAGACATATTAATTTTGGGGTTCCAGAGTCTACCCTATGGGCTAATTTAACATGCTGTTAGATAAATTATTTTAAAACTTTACAGAGACTTTAGGGATAGAGATGTATTTGGGCACCATCAGCATATAGAGATTGAAAAGTTGAGAGATGCAAAAATAGGTAACACAACATGGGAGAATGTGCATAATAAAAATTAAGGATAAATGCAGAACACACTCCATTTTGAAGGTGTTGGTAATAAAAAAGGCCAGCAAAATAGAAAGGGTAAAAATTTACATCACTGTAGTATTGTTCTGTTCCAGTGAGTATCTTGAAAGTAGTGGATGAGTTCTAAACTTACACTATTTTTTTTTTTCACAAAGTCTGAAAGCAAAGGGAAATTAAGTCAGTAACTTAAAATGTTTTTTTTTTTTTAATTTGTTTTGTTTGTTTGCAAGTTTGGAGGAACAGGACTTGATTAAATCGAAGTTACCACATAGCAAAGGCGGTGAGAGCAGAGATCCAGTAGGATACTTAAGGAGAACAGAAATGTTTTGTGAAGCAGTAAAAAAGAATTCACTAAAGACCAATAACAAAATAATAAAGATACATTGGAGGCTAAGAATACAAATTCTTGGTGTGCCCCGGTGGCTAAGCTGCTACAGTGTGAACCACATAAAGTTTAAGAACACCCAGATTCTCAACCTGGGATCAGGGTGAACCAAAATTAATTAATTAACAAAAAATAGTGCTTCATCCTCTTCTTCCTTTTTTCTTAATGCTTCTTCCTCCTATCCCTTCCTTCCTCTTAGTTTTAAGCTCGACACAGTAAAAATCATGTTTTTATATTAATAAAAAATTGAGAACTATTAACAATGTAACATCATACATTGAACACTGTGACATCATTAAAAATAGAGATATATATGATTTAGCAAGTTCCTAAGATTATTAAATGTACAAAGCAGAATCTAAATCAGCATATATAATTTGGCTCAATTATAAAAGTTTTATAAAAGTGAGAAAAAAGGGAGACAATATAAATATAAAATGTTAAAAGAGTATTATCTTGGGAAACAGAATCACAGGTGAATTTTATTTCTCTCACCTTTGTAATTTTATCCAAAACTGCTAAAATGAACACAATTTTGCTGCATATAGTAGTTTTGATGCAATTTTTTATTAGGAAAGTTCTCTTAAGATTATAATTTCAGAGAAGGGCGTTGCAACAGTAGTAAAACAATGAATTATCCAAAGAAAGAGGCAATAACAACTGGGTAAATAATAAGAGAATGGCATAAAGGTAACAAACACAAACTTCACACACAAACTAATTAAAATTTTATCCTGATGTACCATGGTGGCTCCAGCACTAAACTAGCAGCTGAGATTAGACTATACAAAGTCCGAGGACCAAGGTTCCCTACCCGATGGCAGCAGGGAACAGTCAAAATTTAAACAAATAAAAGTGCTTCTTCCTCTTCTTCCTTCCTTCCTCTCTCAAAAAAACAAAACAAAAAACCCAAGACTAACCCAATCTTTAGTCATAAAAGAGATAAGCTGAAGTGAGAAATCACCATGCTACAAATGCTTAAACAGATATTTCCAATATGTTTACAACATACTAAATCAAAAAGGCTTTTCTACACAAAATTATTACCTCATTGCTCGGAGCCTCATGCTCAGGAACTACATCTCGATACTGGTTTTGAGAAACTGATGCACTGACAGAAACAGATGTGTTTTTTGGTGAATGGAAAGCATTGATGAGATGACTCAGAGGCACTGTAACCTAAAAGATAAAAGTTGAAATTTAGTGTGTTTTTAGAATAATTTAAAAAATTTTTTCTGAATCAGGACTTCAGATTTGTACGAAGTCAAAAAAATACTATAATCAAAACAATATATTAAAAATTGCAAATATTCAGATTAATTGCTGGTAGTAAAAAAAACTGGCATATTCTTTCAGGATAGTATCCTGGTTATCTGAATCAAAAGTATTTATCATTGGATAAAGATGTGGTACATATATACAACTGATACTATGGAGTCCTTATAAGAGATGAAATCCTGTCATTTCAATCAACAAGGATAGATCTAGAGGGGATTATGCTAAGTGAAATAAATCAAAAGAAGAAAGTCAGATACCAGATGACCTCACTCAGAAGTGTAACTTGAATAGACAAAACAAAGGAACAGAGGAAACAAAACTAGCCCTTTGGACACATGAAATAGAACTAAGGTCACCAATAGGGAATGGGCATGGGAGGGGAGGGGGATGGGAGGGATGGCGGCAGAGCCCACTGGACAATGGTGAAGAAAAACAATTTTTTTAATTTAAAAATTTTTAAAAAGCACAACATCTCATTGTTCCAGCAATTAAAAATCTAGGAATGTATTTTAAGGAAATAATCTAAGTGCGTGTATAACAGCCATAAAAACTGGTACTATTATACTTTGCATTTAACTGAGGAAGACAGCAAGATAGGTTCTATGGCATGCTCACAGTCACAGAGCTAGCAAGTATAGGAACAAAGACAATCTTACTCTAGATTGTGGTTGAAGACTTTTATTGCAGACTTATTAGCATAAAAATAAATTCAGTATATGCTGTTAAATGAAAAAAGCGGGCTGTAAAACTATAACATTTTTTAAAAAGTTTGTAAATACATATTAGTATAAAGATAAAAGTATAAAGAATTTATTCCAACATGGGGCCTTTGGGTAATGCGATTATGATTTTTCTTTTCCTTTTTTAGAGTCAAAAACAAACAACACTAGGAATCAAATTCTTTTAAGACAAATTGTCTACCTATTCCTTTGAAAAGTTTCGTATCTTTCAGAAAAGGATTTAAGTTGCTAAAAAATGGTGTGCTTTCCTCCTTAAAAGTTCACCTGTGCCATTCCTGACTTTACAGTATAAATACAAGTATATTCAACCAATTAAGTAACCAAGAATTACAAGTAAGTTTACCATCTTTCACAGCATAAAATGTGCAAAAATCCTGTGAGTCCAGTTAAAACTGTCTATAAATACCAAAAAAAAAAAAAAAAAAAAAAATCCCTTCACTATCTCTACTAGCTCACATACAACTAACTCTCCATCCGGCTGATGATAAATTTTCCTATAATCTATTAATACTGTATTCAACAAGACAAGTCAGATTTATTTTTCAAGCAGTTGCTAGGACTCTAGACTGGATCGTTGGTAAACAACACTTTGATGCATCCTACTAATCAAAGCAGAAACAACTCTATCCATTATCCCTTATATCCAATCCTTCCTAAAAGTTTTTAAAATTTTATTCCTTTATATGTATCTTTGTCTCCACCCCACCCCCTACTCCAACCCAGGGGTTTGGGGCTCGCTTCTTTGAAGGTGACTGCCCTAACCACACTCTACAAGGGTGCACCAATTTTATTTTTTCTTAAAAATAAATCTCACTCCCTTCTTTCCATAATTACCACCCTTAACTCAAAAACACTCTTGCTCTTTCATATTCTCCACACAGCAAGAAGCCAGAGTGATCTACTAAAAACGTAGAACTGATGAGGAGCTTACAAACATTCAAGGGGGCATGTCCTGATGGAGTAAGGGGTTGCAGGCAGTTCAGACATCCGAGGGCGGGGCAGGACAACAAAGATGTACAACTAAATAAAGTGCTTCCTTCTCCTCTCTGTTCCTTCCTGCCTTACTGCCTATTCACCTTCATTCCTGCCTGCACCTTTCCTTTAAATTTTTTTTTTCATTTGGCCCCAAACCACTTAAAATGAAATCGAAATTTCTTTATTATAACTCCCTGTATGATCTGCCTCAAGACTTCTTCCCAGTCTCATTTCTATCACTTTGCCCTTTAGTCACCACTGTCTAGCCACAATGGTCTTACTTTTTGTTCCTCCAATTAGTCAAGTTCTTCCCATCTTACGAACTCCATATACTTCCAACTGCTTGGGATACCTGTTCACTTCCATTCACTCTTCCACTGGCATGTTTTACTTTATAACCAAGAAAATTTCGCGTTTTCTTTGTTCACCTGACATATTACTGATGCCCCCCCACAAAACAAACAAACAAAACACAACGCCATTACCGAAACACTAGCATAAAACCAAGAGCGAAGACGGTACTTAAAGAAACACTAGTCTTGCTTAAACCAAGAAAATACAAATCTAAAATTACTTTTAAATCTGAATGTCTTCCAAAACTGCTTATTTGTAAAACTATTGAGGGCTCTCAAAAAAAAAAAAACTTATCAAAACATTATTACCAAAAAAAGATGTCAAATGAACCAAGAACAAAACATTCGTATAGTAATTACTCCTGAAAGTGGACAATTAAAAATTTTGTAATCATTTTGTCTGCCCTGTATTTTGTTTTATGAAAAGGCAGGTACGAGGCTGAAACAAAATTCTAACTTCAAGCAGTCAATAACTTGAAAAAAATCAGTCAGTTCTGGTCAAAAAAAAAAAAAGGAAAACATTTGTGATATTCACAATATGCTAGAAAGTCTGGGTTAAATTCCATTTAAAGGCAACAAGCAAGTATAGTGAAAAAAATCTCCGGAGAAACGAAAAGATCAGAGTGAAAACAATGCCTGCTCCTTTATGTCTAAGATAAATATATTTCCCCTACCCCCAGCCCAGAATGCCCGGCACTGAACAATGCCCGGATTCCCCAGCAAAAATTCCACGCAGTCAATTCGATGAGCGGGTTTGCATCACGCTCATGTCAGGCCTCTGCTTCTTCGTCAGCCCCGACTCTCTGCGTAGCCTCTGATCCACTTACTCAAACCTGGGACTTGCTAATCGCTCCCTCCCAGAGTCCCTAACAAAAAATCGCTTCCAACCAAACGCAAATGACAAAGAGCCGCGGAAAGGGCGGAGAAAAACCAACGGAATGCCAAACTCACCTGGGGCTGCACCGTACTCGACAGGGAAAACATTTCCTCCCGGGCCTCGGCGACCTTACCCGCCAGCCGAAATTGCCCCTCTATTCACCGCCGGGCGGGGAGGCCGTTAGCCCTTTTGTGCTTATTATTTTCCGTCTCTTTGCCCCTCACTCTTCCTAGAATCGGAAAATGGCCTCCCCTTTCTGCAAATACTGCAATGACGGGCAAACTGATCCGGAAGTGCGGCTCTATGGCAACAGTACTTCCGGGGTAAGTGAACTCAAGGTCCAGGGCGTGATTCTACTCTGTTAGGTCTTTGCTGAGGTTCTCTAGCCCCCAAAGCAATTTGTATTCAAGTTAAATAATATATGCTCTGAATCCCCAAAGCTATTCGGCTGTCCTTTCGTTTTGCTTAATGAGGAACGGCAACGACACTGCTGAGCCTGATTTTCTGCGGCTTCCTTAATAATCTTCCAATATATTCTGTTCCGACTGGGCTTTGAGCTACAATAAAAGCTTTCTCGCTACAATTTAGTACTCATGATCTTCCCACAGTACATCGAATATTTTTTCTGTTGGTACTAATCTGTTTCAGTCAGGAAAATTAACTCCTGTTAAATGTCAGATCACAGAGCCAGCCATCTGCTTCCTGCTCCTCCAGTTTCTCCACAGTCTGTGATTTACTAGCCATCGCTTTACTGAACAGACCCAACTGGTTTTACATTTCTCGGAAAAATGTAAAGGAAGGCCGCAAAGTTACTATAATTAATAAACAAAAGGAAGGAGAGCAGGGCCCCACTCCCGGGAGAAACCTTCAAACCCCGCGGTTCAAATTCAAGATCTCCAAGTCCTTTTTCCAATCTGGCAATAAATGTTTGTACCTCCCTCATTATTACAAATAGAGTAAGTGGGCTGTGCTCACTACCCTCCGAGTCTGTGGTTGGTTCGAACATTTCCCAGCGTCCCGCGGTCATGTCCATTGGATCCCTCGGCATCTGCAGAGAGGCGGTGACTGGCGGAAATGCGCTGGGCGGGGCGGGGCGGGGCGGGGCGGGGCGCGGCCCGGCGCGGACACTTTGCGTCACGGCCGGCGCTCGGCGTTGGCGGAGTCTCACTTTGAACCCAATTGGCGGGAGTTGCTGTTCGGCTGGCGAATTTGCCAGTCTTCAACCTGGGCTGGCATGCTATGGAGCGCCCCGTGGGGAGCGAGAACAACAGTGCGGGAGTTATGGCGGCAGGGGAATACGTGAAAGGGATCCCGGTGCCAAGACCTCCCTCCATTGAGGACTTCAACATAGTGAAGCCCATTAGCCGTGGCGCCTTCGGGAAGGTATATTTGGGTCAGAAAGGCGGCAAGTTGTATGCTGTGAAGGTAAGAAGTCAAGGAGGACAGAAAGGAGAAAAAGTCCTACCCTTTGGTCCTCCTTTCTGCCCCTTGAATTGGGCAGGCCGTAAGGCCATTGGAACGACTAGACTGGGCAGCCAGTGTTTCCTCCACAGCCCTGCGTCCTGACTTTTCACTTGGGGTGACATCAGTGCGGGCTACTACCAACTTGCCTCGACCACGCCCTTCACTGAATGCTTGCGACATTAGAGTTTTGAATCCTTTCTACTAATTGGGCTCTAAATTAGAGTTCTGGCTCTAAATTTCCACTATATCTTAGACATATCCTATGTTCTAACCACACCAGACTAGTCCCTGAATGCTGTGTTTTGTATTGCCTCTGAGCTTATTTCTATACAGCTTCCTTCTTAAATGTCTCCAACGCTTCTGTGCCATTCTACACCTATGTTATTTATATACTAAGGTTCCAATCTAATGGAATAATAGCTGAATTCTTGTTCCAAACTGGCGCTATCCGTTTCCCTCAATTTTCTTTTGGAAAGGTTGTTAAACCTGGAATTTACAATGCAGTAATGATTTTATTAAATACGCTAACGAATACTTAGAAGAAATAGTTCCATTTTTCTTGTAATATTACTGGGGTTTGATCTCATTGTTACTGACTATCCAGTTTAGAGCTCTGAACTTAATGTTCATTATAGTTTTACTCCCTTACCAATTACCTTGAAACTTAAAAAGAATAATTATTTTCTGCAAGACAGCATTTGAGACTGTTAAGTTTCATTACTAACCATTCTTAGGACTTTTTTTTCTAGGAAAACAAGCTTCCTTCATTCTTCTGCTTTCTGATTCTGTTCCCATCATCAAAAAATCAGAAGTCTAAAAAAAAAAAAAAAAAAGAAATGTATGCCACACCCTGGTGGAGTAGCCACCTCCAAAGGAGCACACTCCATGTTCATACCAAATACCTGAGTTCGCTCCCTGGATCCATGGGGAACAACCAATATGAACAACTAAATAAAAATAAAATAAATGCTTCTTCCTCCTCTTTCTTCCTACCTGCCTGCCTACTCACTTTCATTTCTTCCTGCACCTTTTCTTTTTAAAAAAATTAAGAATTGAGTGCATCATCATGGCCTAGGGGAAAAGTCTGCCACCTCTGGCCAGTGCAGTCCACATATATCCCAAGTACCCAGGTTCAGGTCCCCAGGATGGGGACAACAACCAAGATGAACAACTAAATAAATAAAGTACTTCCTCTTCTCTCTTCCCACCTGCCTACTTGCCTTAATTCCTGATTGCACCTTTCTTAAAAAGTTAATAACAATTTAAAACATGTATTAGCTACTGTTTCTCAGTGCTTGTTTCCTGGTTACCTGGGGGATTATTAGAAACAGTAACTTCTGACTTTGTTAAAAGGTGAACAGAACAGAATTATTTTCTATGAATATTGTAGGGCATTTAGGAAATCTTTGATTATGTCTTTTTCCTTCTCAAAAGGTATATAATATTTTTGCCGCTTGATACTAACATAAGTAGGTCTGTGTTGAGGAACTTTTGTTTTTGTTTTTACCATATTTGCAGTTTTTCTGCCAGATTTTCCTGATGGCAGTGTGAGGTCCAGATGCCATCTGTTTTTACTCTGTGATTGTTTTCATGATAGCAACTTTGAGACTTGAGAAAACATTGTAACAAAAGTAAAATGAATGTCTTGTCATGTTATCTACTATAGGTTGTCAAAAAAGCAGATATGATCAACAAAAATATGACTCATCAGGTACAAGCTGAAAGGGATGCACTGGCACTAAGCAAAAGTCCTTTCATTGTCCATTTGTATTATTCACTACAATCAGCAAGCAATGTCTACTTGGTAAGTAAATAATTTTATATTTTGGGTTTAGCAGTTAAGTCTGTGGCTGCAGTACTATAGTCCATGTAAAGCCCAAGGACCTGGTGGGGCCAAGAAGAGCAACCAAAATGAACAACTAAATAAGTAAATGCTTCTTCCTCCTCTCAGCCTTCCTGCCTGCCTACTTACCTTCATTCCTGCCTGCTTTTCTCAAAAAAAAAAAAAATTTACACTTTGTTCTTCATTTGACAATTACTGAACCATTAAAATTATGTTCTTTGGATTCAGAGTACTTAGTGATGAATTCCACTTCTTGCACTTAATAAATTTGGCTTACCTCTTGTATTAGTCAAGATTCTCCAGAGAAAAAGAATTAATGAGGGTCTGTGGATGTGTGCGTAAAAGTAGGGGTAGGGTTTAAGGAATTTCTCTACATTTTTAGGACTGGGAAGCCCCAGATCTGCAGGGTATTCCAATAGGTTTTCAACTCAAGAAAGAGTTCAAAGGCACCTGGAGGCAGAATTCCCTATTGGGGTAGATGGTTCTTGATTTTAAGACCTTCAACTTACTAGATGAAGCCTGCCCTTGTGAAAGGTAATCAGCATTTACTCAAAGTCTAGAGATTTAAATGTTAACCTTATAAAAAATACTTTCAGCAAAATTTTAAGATTGGTGTTTAACCAAATATCTGTGTAGCATGGCCTAGCCAAGGTGACACATAAAGTTAATTATTCCCATTCAGTTTCCTTATCTGTAAAAGGGAAATAATAATGGCTACCTCAGATTGTTAAGACATTTCATTAGGTTAATATAAAACATGTAGAATAGTGTTTGATATATAGTACTAAAAATGGTTTCTAAAGGATATATACTAGCGGTGTACCCTGTGGAACAGCAGTTGGGGCAGTCTCTCTGAAGTAGCAAGCCACATACCCCTGGGTTGGAGGAAACAACCAGTATGAACAACTAAATAAAATAAAGTGCTTCTTCCTCCTTTAAAAAAAATTATATATATATATGTATATATATATATATATATCTTAAATATATACAAATGATCAAAGTACTTTGTAAAACTTGGTGTATAGTAAGATAAGACATTAGGAAGTGATAGATTTTTAGGTGTGCGGACTTTGAGAGTTCCTTGCTTTTCATTTAAAGCAGTAGTTTACCCTATTAATTCTAATGAAAAATATGGGATAGAGGGTGGGTTGGTAGATATTTTAACTACAAATTCTAGATGTTCAAAAAAATTCTGTATGTTCTTCTGAGAAGAATAAATAAGAATTGAGTTGGCATTTTCTAAGCCCATGGACCAAATATGGCCCCCTCTTTCTGTACAACCTATGAATTAATAATTTTTGCATTGTCAAAATGGGAAAAATTGAAAAGAATGCTATTTTGTATTACATGAAAATTGAAATTTCAGAGAGTAAATAAAGATTTTTTGAAACACAGCCATATCCATTTGTTTACTTATTATCTATGGCTCCTCTCCTGCTACCACAGAAGAGTGAAGTAGTTGCAACACAGACCATATGGTTCACAAAGCTGAAAATATTTACTGTGTGATTCTTTACAGAAAAAGAGGAAACATTTTGTATGCCATTTTCAAAAAATGTAGGGGAATATTTAATCCTTTTATTCTTCCTGGGTCTCTCTAATGCCTTTACTACCTACTGTTTGATAGGCAGTGAACATACGTACCTTCCCCCTTGTTTTGACTGGCTGTAGCATCAATCTTGGCTCAGCACTGGCAACCAAAAGTTGCTACAACCCTAGTCTAACAGTGGTGTTGAAAGACTAGGTGGAATTGCTCAATTTAGGAGATTTTTTTTCAACATTTGTGTTCTCATTCTAGTGGAGTAAATATACAACTATAATATTTTTTTAATTTCTAGTCTTGAAATTAAGTAAGTGACCATATCTTGTGTATTAAATTCATCATTGATTTAGATCTTTGATATTCAAAGTGTGGTCCACAGACAAGCAGCATGAGCTAGGAACTTAGAAATGCAGAAGCTCAAGCAGCATTCTAAATCTACTGTTAGAATATTAACTTTTAACAAGATTACCCAGCACATTAAAGTGAAAAGCACTGGTTTAGGGAGAAAAAAGAAACAAACAAAAAAACGGTTTTCTAGAAATGAAAAGCTACTTTGAGGCAAAGAGATAAGGTATGACTGAATTTAGCCACAATAACAAATAATTGATTACTGTACACCAGTTCTTATACTAAATACCAAGAAAATAAAGATGAAAGTGTTTATTATGGAAATGATTTTAACAGACACAGAAATTGGAAGGTTCATATAACGAACCAATGTGTATCTGTCACCCAAGTTGAACAGTTATCAATATCTTAACAAATTTATTACATCTGTCTTCTACCCCCTCCTGACGTAATGGGTCTGGTAGCGATTCATTATTTCACTAAGATTTGCAGGGAAAGAAGGGCAGAACTGTAGAGCCGGGAGGTAACCAACGTCACATGAAATGAGAATAGTTCATTCATCTGACCGTGTCACAATGATAGTGAGGAAAGTGACTGGGATAGCAGTGCAGACAACTGCTTAAGAATGACGAGGCTTGTTCTGGATTCCTATTTATTAAAGGATTTTATTAAATGAAAAATATACTTAGCTCATAATGCTTTTCAGCACTGCACAGTTGGGAATATTGTACTTCTCAAAACTTTACACGTTCCCCAGACAAAGCATGTGCAACATGAAATGACTGAGATAATTTTCAAAGTTGGACAGGTCATGATCCAATGACTGTACAACCCTATGCAGACATGACTTGGTGAAGTGGCAGGTCAGCCTCTGGCAGAGCCCAGGCCACATACATCTTGGGTTCACATCCTGGGACCATGAACAATGAAATAAAAAAAAAAATACCTCTTTTTTCTCCCTCTTTTTTCCTGCGTGCTTGCCCACTCTTCTTCATTCCTGTCTGTACCTTTCCTTTCATTGTAATAATGAGTCACATAACATAAAAATAATTATTTATATTCTCTTATGTGGAGAGAAAGAAAACAAATGGGAAAAAGCAATCAGTGTGGCTCTAGATGAAGAAAAGATGAAAAATCATTCTATTCTTGTACCTGTAAGTCTGAATTTTTGTTCAGATTGAATAAATAAAACTGGCAACATGAGGAACCTGATATTAATGTATACTGACTAGTACAAAGTAAATGTGTTTGTTACACTACTTTACTGAAAATATATATACTGCTCAAATAGTAAAATTTTAATCATACTGGTTTTATTTTGGAACATTTATATTCCTTTTTGATAGGTGATGGAATATCTTATTGGTGGAGATGTCAAGTCTCTGCTCCATATATATGGTTATTTTGATGAAGAGATGTCTGTGAAATACATTTCTGAAGTAGCACAAGCTCTAGACTACCTTCATAGGCATGGAATCATTCACAGGTAAAAACTGACTTCAGATTTTTACTTAAAAGTGTAAAGGAATCAAATTATATATTAAAGTGTGCTCTTATGCCTCAAGCTTTTGAGGTACGATATGCAAACCATATAAAGCCCAAGAACCTAGAGGCTAGGCAGAAAACAAATATGTGTGTGTGTGTGTGTGTGTGTGTGTGTGTATGTATGTGTATATATACATATTTGCATAACCATTTGATCCTATATACTATATATCCCTCTTACGTAAAGCTTAGTACTAACTGATGTGAGTTAGGAAATTTAATTCAACAACTCTACTTTTGTCTGTGTTTTAACGTACTGCTTTGATAATGCATATCCCATTTTATTATGAAGAATAATTAATGAGTCTGTTATTCCTTCCTTTACTATCATGAAAGTGCTGACATGCCCTGGTAGAATAGTAGTGGGGGGAAATGAACAAATAAATAAAATGAATAGCTGATTTCTCCTCTCTCTCTTCCTGCCTGCCTCCTCTCTTTTTCATTACTGCCTGCACCTTAAAAAAAAGAATTGCTATATCTTATAACCCAACTAATTTACAGTGCTTTGGTAGATTCAAAGAAAGTCACATTAAGCAGTTCTGCTCTGTGAAGGCTTAGACTTACCCTCCTTGAGAGATGTACATTTGATTTGACCTGATGAGGTTTATTTTATCTAGTAAGATTTATTTATTTTAATGGAATATTAATGAATTATACAAAAGATGATCTACCATTATATCAGTTAACTTTCTTATATATTAAAATATTTAAAAAATGCTTTGCTTTTGAGATTTATGTTCCACAATTTCATTGTCAACAGTGAGTGCCTTACTTTAGAGAAAATGAATAAGGCTTGATTGTTCTGTAAATTTTTTTCTCTTGGGTAATTCTAAAACACTAGTTCTCTTTCATTTATCTGCTCTTTGTCTTTTACACTGCAGGGATTTGAAACCAGACAATATGCTTATTTCTAATGAAGGTCATATTAAACTTACGGATTTTGGCCTTTCCAAAGTTACTTTGAATAGAGGTAAGAAAAATAGCAGGTAAGTACCTTTTAAAAAATCCAATGAATTATAGACACTACATTGCATTAACTTATTGCTTTCTTTGTTAACATGTAATCAATAAAGTGTGATGGTTATTTGTACCAAAATAATCTAGAAAAAATGTGATGGTTTTTCTTTCAGTTAAAACTGAAAAACAGGACTAATTATTCTTCAATTCTCAAGAGTTCTTGAAGAATCTTCAAAGTGGAACTCAGAATTTTTGTTTTCTGACTTTTTATCCCTGATGAAATATTTTTGTTTTGTCCAATTAAATATCTAAAAAAGGACTAAAATAACTATAACATGATAAACAGTTAGTGATGAAGAACTTAATGAAATATACATAACCACCACTAAGACCTTAATAAACAAGAGGAAAAGGAATTGAATACAAATTTCATGTATAGGTCTATGTTAATTTCACTAGCAATAATAAAAGAAATGCTAATTTGAAAAATAATAAATAATGAGAATATTAAGCCTGTAAGAAAAAAAAGGAGGGAGAGAAAGAGAAAACTGAGTATCCAGTGTTAATAAAACTGAAAAGCACTCTAGGTTTTTCTAGGGAAGTTATAAATTAACTTACTGTTTTCCAAAGGAAATCTAATGTGTTTTAAGAGACAGAAGGTTTTAATTGTCTTTGACTCTAGTGATTTGTGTCTGAGAATTTATTTTAAGGAAATGATTCAAAAGAATGAAATGTATAAATATATTTATAGCAACATTGTTTCTAATAAAGAAAAACTACACATTACTGAAGTTTATCATAGAAATATGAAATATTTATCCATAGAAATATGGATAAATGAGAACTTGTCAATTTGGTAGCACGTCGTATTTATTTAAATGATAGAAGATGTAAATAAATGAGCAGTAGAATGCAAAATTTGGTTTATAGATTATATACCATGGGATTATAGTTATTTGAAATTAAATATAGAACTACAATTCTTTATCTGCAAGTACAAGTTTTAAGAATTGTCAAATACCTAAAATACCTGGGGTTTTTTCATTGAATTAGCTTTGATTTACAACACAATATAAGTTTTAGATGTGCAGCTCACTCCTCATCAGCTATATGACATATTGCGCCCACCACCAGATTTCTAATTGTCCACCCCCACTGTCGATTAGACCCCCACTGCCTTTTGCACCATCCTCCACCTCCCCTGCCCTCTGGTAACCTCAGTTCTGATGTCCTTGTCTAAGGGTCGGTTTTTACTTTGTCAGTTCATTTGCTTGGTTTCTTTTTATTCCATATATGAGTGAGATCATTCGATTTTGTCTTTCTCCTTCTGACTTATTTCACTTAGCATAATCTCCTCTAGTCCCATCCATGTTATCACAAAAGGCAAACTTTTGTCTTTTTTATTTCATAACTGAGTAGTATTGAATACCTAAAAATTTTAATACAAACTTCTTAAAGTCTTCCATATGTTTGGTAAAATCTGACCTGAGCTGATGTAGGCTTTTTATATTTTTTATTAATCCCACTTCTCAATAGCTACTCATATATTTCACAGCAGCAGTAATATTATTTCAGTACAGGTTGCTAGAAGAGATGGCACTAGGGATGGTCCATACTATGCAGTATATTTATCACATTACTGTCTAAAATTTGGATTTCTTTTTAACAGTGAGGCAAATTAACTCCCCTTTAGATATTAATAAGATATTGGAAAAGGGTGCTGCCTGATTAGTTAGGGGTTAGGCACAGTCCACACACATTTTAAGGTCCTCACATGGTGTTCTGGGACCTCGGGTAACACTAAGATGAATAAATTAATAAAATAAAATATTTCTTCCTCTTCTCTCTTCCTGCCTGCCTACCTCTGCTTGCCTTCATTCCTACCTTTACACCTTTCCTTTTTAAAAAAGTTATTGGAAAAGATCATGAATGGGAAATAAGTTGTACTGAGGTAATATTGGTGAATTTCAATTACTTTTGTAACTATTTGATACTTATTTTTCGCATGTATATATATATGCATACATAAGATATATGTAATAGTTTACTGATGTCTCAATGCCTTTAGGCTAATATAAATAATTCTCTTCTTTTTTCTTCTTTGATGGTGGTAAAGGAAAAAACAAAGTTTTCCATTTTAACTATTTTTAAATGTACTGTTCAATAGTGAACATGTTGTGTAAGAAATTTCTGGAACTTTTTATCTTGCAAAACAAACTCTTTGCCCATTTTCCCCATCCCCACCTGCCTTGACAGCCATAGTTCTGTCTCTTAGTTTAGTTACTTTAAATACCTCATATAAGTATAACCATGCAGGATTTGCTTTTTTGTGAAAAACATTTCACTTAACATTGTTCTCAAACTTCTGTATTGTGGCATGTGACATCATTTCCTTTTTAATGGACATTTCGGTTACTTTTGTCTCTTTGCTGCTGTTAATAATGCTGCAATGAACATGTGTGTTTTAAGTATCCCTGAGAGAACCTGCTTTCAATTCTTTTGAGTATATATACAGCAGTGAAATATTGGATCATATAATAATTCTATTTTTAATTTTTTGAGGAACTTCCATTGTGTTTTTCACAATGGCTGTCTTATTTTACATTCCTACCAGTAATACTCGAGGATTCCAGTTTTTTACACATCCTCGTCAACACCTCTTTCCTGGTTTTTCATAATGCCTATCCTAATGGATGTGAATTAATGTTTTATCGTAGTTTCGATTTACATTTTTCTATTGATTAGTAATGTTGAGCTTCTTTGCATAAGGGTGCTGGCCATTTGTGTATCTTTGAAGAAATGTCATTTTCAAATCCTTTGCTTTTTAACTGGGTTTTGTTTGTTGAGTTGTATTTCTTTATATTTAAGCTCTCAACAGATAAGTGATTTTCAAATATTTTCTCCTGTTCCATAGGTTGTCTTTTTTACTATAGTGATTATTTCCTTTGATGTGCAGAAGTCTGTAGGTTTGATGAAATTCCCATTTGTTTATTTTTGCTTTTGCCTATGCTTTTGGATCACAGCCAATAAATTATTGCAAGTTGTTCAGTTTCAGTCTACGTTTTCAAGTCTTAGATGTCAGAGATATTCTTATTCCTCTCTTACCATTTTAGTTTTTTAAGTAAAGGTTTAGGCAAGGCAAGCAGGCAGGAAGAGAAAGGAGGAAGAAGTGTTTTATTTATTTTTATTTAGTTGTTCATCTTCATTGTTGCCTCTGGCCCTGGTATGTGAACCCCAGTCTTTGGAAGTTATGTGGGCTATGCCAAGCTGGAGGCAGCAGATCCAACTGCTGTTCCACCAGGGCTGCCCGCTTATCTTTTATTTATTTATTTATTTATTTATTTATTTATTTATTTTTAAGAAAGATGGAGGCAAGAACAAAGGCGAGCAGGTAGTAGTCAGGAAGAGAGAGGAGGAAGAAGCATTCCATTCTATTTTTTTTTAAGTTGTTCACACTGGTTGTCTTCCACTGGCCCTAGAACTAGAGCCCAGGGGTGTGTGGCCTGCTCCTTCAGAGGTGATTGACCCAACCACTAATCCACCAGTACATGCCCTCTTATCATTTTTTTTATATATGTAAAGAAAATAGTACAATAATATTTGTAAGTGCTTAAATTATTTTAGTGTTTACACTGAAACCTGATAAAAATCTGTTAATTTCTATCTTGACCAGTACTAGCAAATTTTAATTAACTTGCGAGACTTATACTTTGTATTGATTCCTTAAATAGATCCTGATATAGAAACTTAGATTCCTAATATCTTTATTTCTTTTGCTTTTTCTTATACTTACTAATACTTGATTTACTAAGAATCAGTTTGTTGCCACTTAATAACATTCTTAATTAGTGTCTATTACTTCATAAGTTAAGACTTTGGCTCATTATACTGTGTTCTCTTTCTGAATCAAGGCTCTTTTGTATCAAACATCAATGATTCTTAATCAGTTTTGTGATTGTATGTGTTCTCGTATATACCCTGTGATAGGATAACGTTCCTGGGTTTATTTGTCTTGTACAAGTCCTTTGTAGGTAAAGTTAATAGTGTGGAAAGAGGAGCAAGTTCAGAATAGATGGTTACTAAATTAGTCATGACAGTTGACCTTTTTAAAGAATGTTCTATACTTTTCTTGCATACATAGATATCAACATGATGGATATTCTTACTTCTCCATCAATGGCTAAGCCTAGACAAGATTATTCAAGAACCCCCGGACAAGTATTATCTCTCATCAGCTCTTTGGGATTTGTAAGTATTTGATAAGACAAAACTCAAATAGCATGCCCTTTCATGATTACCATTTAAAATTTAAATCCTCCTTTTTTAATAAATGAGCAAAATAAATGTAAGTATACAGCATATTAAGTTACTTTAGTGGTTTATCTACTTGGGTAAAATAACAGTCAGTGTACTTAACTGGTATTTTGTGAAGGTAAATCTTCACATTTGTTTTTGTCTTTCTCTTTTTAATAGTCCACACCAGGTACAGAAAAAAATCAAGATTCTCCAAGTATTCTCTTAACCCATGCATCTGAAATATCACAGCTCTCTCGAGGACTAATTTGTCCTATGTCTATAGATCAAAAGATCACTACTCCTTATTCTAGCAAACTACTAAAATCATGTGAGTATAAAAGAAAAGGTACCTTATTCCACTAAGTGTCCTTTCAGAAGAAAAATATTTTTAAATTTTTTATTTCCTAATATACATTTTAATAATTTAAAACAGTATTTGAACAGCCTTTAGCATTCTTATATTTCATCACAACTGTTTTTTCTGATAGGGATTGTCACAGGAGTTTTATTTTTTAAAGGAAAAGTGAAAGCAGGAAGGAAGTCAAGTAGACAGAGAGAGGAGGAAGAAGCACTTTATTTTTATTTACGTGTCATACTGATTGTTCCCCCAGCCCCCAGTCTTGAACCTGGGATGTTGGGATGTATGTCGGGGCTGCTCCAGGGTGTTATAGGCCAACCTATTACAGATATTTAGTCAACAAAATAAAATACCTAGCTATTGAGATATTCTTTAATACTCCAGTATTAAAAAGATTGTTTGATAAAGTTCACTATTCCCAGGAGTGCCCTGTTGGCTCAGGTGTTAAGTCTATAGCTATGGTATAATCCACTAAAGAGAGCTCAAGGACATGGGGTAGGGGGTACAATCATGGTGAACAACTAAGTAAATGAAAAATGCTGCTTCTTCTCTTTCTGCCTGCCTTCCTTCCTCTTTAAAAAAAATATTTCTAAAAGATTTTGAAATGTAACAGTTGAAGTAATGATACAGTTTTTTTTTTTTAAGGAAAGGTACAGGCAGGAATGAAGACAAGCAAGTAGACACGCACACAGGAAGAGAGAGGAAGAAGCACATTATTTATTTTATTTCGTTCTTCATCTTGGTTGTTTTTCCTGACCCCAGGTCTTGAACTGAGGACCTTGGAATGTATGTGGACTATGCTGCAGTGTGGTAGGCCACCAGGATTCACCAGGATATGCATATTTTATTTATAGCCTATTCTTAAAGGAAAATAACTATATCTAAGTCATTCTGTAGTCAGAACTAGGTAGGTGCATGACACTGTGCTGGTCACTTGAATGAATATAAAGAAGAATAAGAGAGCTCCTTGCCTCAGAAGAATTTTAATTTATGTTGGAAATTTACATGTAATTTACATGGTAATGACAGTAACTAGCCTATAAATGTATAGGCAGGGAGAATAAGGTGATACAGCAAAGAAAATGATAAATACTAACTGGAAAATTCAGGAATGGTTCTAAATAAAGATATGATAATAGCCACATTGAGCCCAGACAGAGAAACAGGAACTTAATTGATCAAAGTATAGTGGAAATAGGCATAGCAGAGACATGAGCAAAGGCATGAGCACATGTAAGTATATGTAGTAGACTAAATGTAGTATGTGAGAATGGGAAGCACTTGAGATTGGAAAATTAAGCTAGCAAGTAGATGTGGAAGAATGTTTCATTACAAAAGGCCTAGATTTAAGCTGTAGAAAAGGGGGAGCTATTGAAAGTTCCAAAACTGTGAATAGTCTGTTCAAATCAGTGATCCAAAAAAAATCTCATTAGAAAATATACAGTATGCATGTGGACTTAAATTAGGCACTGTTCCCATTTTATTTGGGAAAGGCAGCTAAGAAACTTACTCTAATGTCAAGGTCACTGTCTAGTAAGTTTCAGGAATTCCCTTCAGAGATTTAGAACCTCCAAAAATGTTGTTGTTGATGGACTTTGAAGTTCTCCTTCCAATTTTAAAGTTGAGATTTATTAAATAAAAAAAATGTTCAAAACTACAAAAAGCTATATAAAACATTCACCCTTGGGGGAAAATGAAAACAAGATATTCATATCTTTTTATATACTTATAAAATCTTTATATGCATGTATTATGATATTTAGTAAAAGCATGATTTTCTGTTGCCTAATTCTGGAGAAACAATTTTTAGCTTCATTATTTATATGATAAAATAACATGTATCATGGCATACCTTTGTGGCTCAGGCAGCTAAGTTGGCTAAGGTGTTGATCAGGTAAAACCCAGGAACCAGGTTTGAGACCTGGGACAAAAAAAGCAAAACAAAATCAAAAACATGAAAGGAATGTATATTGTGTAGATGGTCCTTTCTTGGATTGACTTTTATCCAACTCACCATTACTTACTTGTTTTACACATGTAGTATTTTTTTAAATTTCTTATGAATATGCGCTAATTTAAACTTGTAAACATGTAAGCCTCAACATTAAAATAAAGCTATAATCTTAACTAAAAATTAGACTGAGTAAATTAGTTATAATTATGTCATGTTTGAATATAGCACATCAATATGTGCTGTATAAATTTGTCAAGAAGAGTTTAAAATTGTATACAGAGAGAATTTTATGTATGTGTGTATACACACACAGACACACAGACACACACACACACACACACACACACACACAATACATACATACCTTTTTTTTTTCCTCCTAAAGGGAAGGTGCAGGCAGGAAGAGAGAGGAGGAAGAAGCACTTCATTTTATTTTCACTTAGTTGTTCACTTTGGTTGTTTCCCTGGATCTGAGAAGTGAACCCAGACCTTTGGGATGTACATGGACTGCGCTCTTCAGAGGCAGCTGACCTAACCACCTTTCTACCAGGGCGCTCCCCTAATTATAAATTAATCACTTAGTCTTGATTTTTTACTTTACTAATGTTGGATTTTTATTTTTTAGAAGAGGAATGAAGGCAGGTAAGCAGTAGGCAAGAGGAAAAAGGAGGAAAAGGCATTTTGTTTTTCAGTTCTTTCTGCTCCCAACTCAGTCTTTGGACTATTTGAGGACTGCTCCCCAAGCATAAGCTAAATACCTAAACCACCAGGGTGTGCCACAGAGTTTTGTTTTTTTTAAAGAAAAGGTGCACACAAGAATGTAGGCAGGCAGGAAAGAGTGGAGAAACAAGTTTTTATCCATTTTACCTGGTTGGCTCCCCTTGGCCTGGGTTGCAAGCCTGAGTCTCTAGGATGTGGACCACTTGGACTGGAGGCCGCAAACTTAACTGCTAAGCCATCCAGGCACACCCAAGAGTTATTTTTTAATACTGTTTCAGAATTATTTTTCTGTAGTGTTTCAGAACATTACTTGTATGCCCAAAACACCTAAGGCCATCTTTGTGAATTGAATAAATTTTACATAGAAAAGGTTCTGATTTGCAATACTTAATACTTTTCCTAATTATCTATATTCAGGTTCCGTAAGGAACTAAGAAAGATGCGACATAAGTATCAATTTTTCCTGCCCTACAGGTCTTGAAACAGTTGCCTCCAACCCTGGAATGCCTGTCAAGTGTCTAACTTATAACCTACTCCAGTCTAGGAAAAGATTGGCTACATCGAGTGCCAGTAGTCAGTCCTACACCTTTATATCCAGTGTGGAATCTGAATGCCACAGCAGTCCTGGATGGGAAAAGGATTACCAGGTTAGAGAGAATTTTTTCTTTTTTGACCTATTATCTTTATTTTGTTTATTAGGGGTTATGTGCAAGCACTAATGAATATATAACTAACTTAATTTTTTGCTAACTCAGAATATATTTTACTCCAATTTGAAGGCGAGTAAAATTTCTCTGAGCATCTGTGAGCATGTTTCTGTGTGAACCTTTCTTCATTTCTCTGTGGAAGATGCCCACAGTACAGTTGCAAGGTCACGTACCATGTTTGGTTTGTTTGTTTTTAAAGGAAAGGAACAGGCAGGAATGTAGGCAGTGGTAGCAAGCAGGTAGGGAGAGAGAAAAGGAAGACACACCCCATTTGTTTTTCATTTAGTTGTTCACACTGATTGTTCCCCACTCCCAGGCCCGGGACTTGAAACCAGCAGTATGTGGCCTGCCTCCTTTGGATGCAATTGACCTAACCGCTTCTCCATCAGGATACACCTAGCATACTTGTTTTTTATAACAAACCGCCAAACTGCTCTTTCTTCGTACTTACCTGCTCACCTTCATTCTCCCTGCACCTTTCCTTTAAAGAAAAAGGTTCTTCCTTCTCTCCCTTCTTTGTCTCTTTAAGAAGAATTACTATTGGTTTAGCTTCATCCTTAGCAGCTTAGTTTTCTGATACTTGAATGAAGTGATACATGATTAAATTAACAATGTTTGGTCTGTGATTTTCCATGAACCATATTTTGAACCGACTGTATTTTGCGATTCGAAACTGAATTCTCCATATTCCTGTTCCTATTGCAAAGCAGATATAATCTCTAGACTTACCCCCAAATTTTCCTGATAGGTTACCTATAATTTGTTCTATTTAAATGACATGAAATTTAGTATAATTCATTTAAATTTTAGACCACTCAAAATAAGCTGTGTAAACATATACTGTAATTGTCATATTTTTAATTCTTTTTGATCATTGTCTTTGTTCATTGGAAACTGAAAATAGGTAGCATACTGGTTTATGGGGTCATTTATCCCACTTAAGTAGACAAAGGTTTAAAAGTTAAAGAATCTTAGCGATACACAACTAATAAAAGTGTTTTTTGTTTGTTTGTTTTTTGCCTCCTCTTAGGAAAGTGATGATGCATTGGCCTCTACAATGATGAGTTGCAATACAATTGAAAAGCCTTTATATAAAAAGTCTACTAATACCATCAAGATAAAAAATTTTAGTGAAAAGGATCTTGAGTTAGCCCTTTCTCCTATTCATAACAACATGCCTGCCACTGGAAGACCTTGTGTAAACCTTTCTGAAAACTGCTTCCCTGGGGAAGTTTCTTGGGAAGCAAAAGAACTGGATATAAGTAATATTAATATGGTGACTAATACAAGACAGTCTGGAGTTCATCAGTCAAATCAGTGGGCAGTGGACTCTGGTGGTATGAATGAAGAGCATGTTGGAAAAAGAAGTTCTAAAAGAAATTTTAACTTAGTTGACTCTAGCCCTTGTCAAGATATTATACAGTATAAAAAAAATTGTATAGATTATAAGTATAGTAATGAAATGAGAGATTGTTCTACAAATCAAAGTACAGGTTTAACAACTGAAGTCCAAGATCTTCAGCTATCGGTATATAGATATCAGCAAAGTAACTGTGCTAATAAGGAGAATATGGTTAATTCTTTAATTGATAAACAACACACACCAGAAAAATCACCTATCCCAATGATAGCAAAAAACCTTATGTGTGAACTAGATGAAGATTGTGACAAGAATAATAAAGACTACTTAAGTTCTAGTTTTCTAGGTTCTGATGATGATAGAGGTCCTAAAAGTATTTGTTTGGATTCTGATTCATCTTTTCCTGGAATTTCTATAATGGAGAGTTCATTAGAAAGGCAGTCCTTAGATGCAGATAAGAGCATCAAAGAATCCTCTTTTGAAGAATCCAATATTGAAAACCTACTTACTGTATCTTCTAGTTGCCAAGAGAATATCTTGCTAAAAGATGGTAAGAATCCTGCTGTTCAAGACCAAAAAATGTTAGCTCCTTCAGAGGTGTTGAATACGTTAACCTCCAAAAGAAATGCTGTTGCTTTTCGGAGTTTTAACAGTCATATCAATGCATCCAGTAACTCAGAACCATCCAAAATAAGCATTACTTCTTTAGATGCAATGGATATTTCATTCGCTTATAGTGGGTCATGTCCCATGACTGTGACCCCTACTCAAAAAGGAAGATCTCATATGCCATATCAGGTGTGTTATAATTTTCTAACACTTTATCCTTTGTATTTTGCAAAATAAATTACTAAGCAGACACTTGCCCCCACACTATATGATACAATGTTAATTATATTATTATATTGTATAGTTTTGTTCTGTTTGTTGAAATTCTATGGATTGTTGGCAATTTTAATGCAAAATGTAAAGCTGGTAATAATGTGTATTATTCTTAACTATAGTGCCTCCTTCATTTGTATTCCTCCACATATTTTCATTCATAATGTTTTACACATTTTACATTCACAATATTTTCACTTGATCACAACTACCTGAGATACAAAATTAAATTCCACTCTACCTTACTGCCTTCTAAGGACATACTTAGTTGATGTCTTTTTGAAAAAAATGCTGAAAGTAGATATATTTCAAATCTTTGTTTTTATAAGTTTCATTTTTTTTTCTTCCTTTGGAGAGACATCATAATATATAAAATGTAAACAGTGAATTTACAGTGATAAGACGGGTTACTATTCAGAACTTACTGAATAATTTAGATCTCCCATACCTCTAACTCTGTTTACCATCTGTTTGTAGAATATGATTCCTGTCTGTAGATCTCCCAAGAGTTGTGACAACAAAATATCTTAAAAACATAAAGCCAAATTTTCACACAAGATTTTTTATATTTAGTGCTAGCTTATGTTTCCTAATAATTCAGTCATTTATCCACCATTTATTTACTCCCTCAGTGAGTATTCTTATGCCTGTATTATGCTACAAAGAACATTTTCTTGTGAATTTTTTCATTGTTTCCTGTCTATCTAGATCTTACTTAAATTGGTAATGCCTCACTTATTGAATTTCATTAAGCATAAGGACTTTTCTTAATTATAATTAGTGATGAATCCATTTTCAAAACTCATCAAGTATTTGAGTACATCTTTTATGCTCAGCAGCCTCACTTTTGCTTTGGCAATTTTGCTCACCGTGAAAGGAATTAAGATATTTATTGTTTTGAATTATCAGACCCCAAATCAAGTCAAGTCGGGAACTCCATACCGAACTCCTAAGAGCGTGAGAAGAGGAGCAGCTCCAGTGGATGATGGGCGAATTCTAGGCACCCCAGACTACCTTGCACCTGAGCTATTACTGGGCAGGGCCCATGGTAAGGCACACATGTCTTAAGTGTTTGAAGTATGATCTAGCACTACATTTACTTTTAAGGTTATTTTTTTAAATCTCTTTTGATACTTAGGTTATCTAAAATAAACTCATGTGACATTCTTTTCTCATATATATGGCATTTCCTATAGGAAAAGAAAAGACAGCTGTTTGTTCTTTGCCTTATGGTTCAGTCTTGATTCTGAATAAACCCACCTTTCGCTATACTGTCTTTGCTCTAAATGTCTACTCGGTCTCTGCTAGATTGGGTTCAGGAATACAAAGTTAGGACTAAACTTTTCTTCCATCTTCAGAAGCCTATCCCTGTTAAGAACTCCCTTTACCAGAAGTGCCAAGCCATAAGCGAACCTTCCTTGAAATGCAACTTAAGAATAAAAGGCTGATGTCTTTACCTTTTTTTTTTGCTTTTTCTCTGTCTGATGAGTTTTCCCTTTCTGCATTCTAAAATGAACTATATCCATTTCTTTGGGCTAGTGTAACAAAGCACCAAAAAATAGGTTGTTGAAAACAACAGAAATGTGCTATCTGACAGTTTTAGAGGATAGAAGTCTGAAAAAGGCCATACTCCCTCCGAAACTGAATTCTTCCTTGCTTTTTTCTACTTCTGGTAGTTTGTAGGTGATCTTTGATCGTCCTTGACTGACAGATCTATCACTCCAGTCTTTCCTCTTCAGATGGTGTTCTCCCTGTATTGCTGTCATCATATGCCTCTGTTCTTATAAGGTCATTAGTTATCTTGGGTTAGAAGCTACTCCAGTATGACCTTATCTTAACCTAACTAATTAAATCTACAACTTTATTTCCAAATAATGTCACTTTTGAAGGACATTGGGATTAGGACTTCAGTCTTTTTTTCAGGGGCACAATTTAACCTATAACATGAACCCCTTCTACATCTTGAGGTTATTTCCCTTTTCAATGGGCTTCTTTAATGGTCTTCTGTCTCACTGTCCCTGCCTCACCATCCCATACCTTCTATTTTTATTTCTTTGCTGATTTATTTCCTAATCCTGAAAATAAGTTTCTACCCTTGGATTCCTCTGAACACTGCCTAACTTCTTTAACATAGACTCTTTAGCTGCTTTTTTCATTTTTGCCCTGGCAAAAATCTGGTTGCTCTCCCTAATATTTAACTGAAACTTTTCTTAACAGTACCGGTGATGTCCTTATTGTCAAGGCTGGTTTCATCTCTGATTCTTCTTACCTCTAAGGCTACTCTTCAGTTCTTTCCTTATCTCTTCTTAATATAAAAGTTCTTCAGGATTCTGGCCTTACCCTTTTTTCCCTATAAGTGCTCTTATTAATCTCTGCTCCAGAAAAACTCGGAGTTATGATTTCTGGATCAACAACTATGTAGATAAAACACAGTATTAAAATTCCCAATCTAACTCTTCAGAAAGAACTCACATTCCAAAAATAAAAAGGAAAACATCTATCTTGAACTATAACTTAGCTATCTTAATGAAACTAAATAACTTATTTTACTGACTTCAAATGGAAACAGATTTGCTATCAAGTCTGCCATTAAAATTGTCACTGGGACAAATCACAGAAGTTCATATTCAATTATTAACTGAAATCTCTAAACTTTCCTTAGAGTAGGCTTCAAATAATAGACTCTCCTGGATAAACACTGAAGTATGGACTTTTTTAAAAAGACATATAGATGGAACAACCAAAAATAAATAAATAAAATATTTACTTTTCCTCCTTTGTTTTCCTTTCCTTAAAAATGCTTCTTCCTCTTCTCCCTTTCTCTCTTTAAAGAACAAAAAGAATTGTCTTCATAGGCCTTATAGTCCCATTCCACTTCTTACTTCCTAGACACATTTATTTCCAAGTTCTCGTTTTTGAACACACATTTTACCTTACTTTAGAAAAGCCCATTCCCAACCATCTTCCTGTCAAATTTCTTCTCATCTTTCTTATCATTAGTTAAAATGTTTTCTCTTAACTAAACCATCATTGGATCAGTTATGGAAAATTAGTTTTTCATTTCTGCAAAACTTTATTAGAAACTGCTTAAAACATATTTCATACGTTGTACTTAGTTTTCATATTTGTCTCCACTACAAAAACTTAAGAAGTTTAAGACTTGAGTCTGAGTTTTCCTTCTACATAGTACTACAAGACAGTTCCATAGCAGGAACTCAATAACTTGCTAATAATCTCACATTGTTGAAAGCTGATACATTTCTGGTTACTTCAGCTATCTAATGATATGTTTAAATTTTAATTTTCTATAAAAATCTGATGCATCATTTTTAAAACAATAAATAATACATAGCAATTTATAATAATGTTTTGATGGTGGTAAACTTGATCATATACACATGTTGATTTATAGTGATGCACACCTGAAAGCTAGAGTATTATATTACATGGTTCCAGCAATAAAATTAATTTGCAAAATAATGCCCCCCAAAACCTCTTCTTAGCATTTTAATAGTGTCTGATTTAAACACTGGCATCCCCTGATGGTTAAGATGTTACATCCATGCCAGGGGAATAACTAAAATGAACAACTAAATAAAGTGCTGCTTCTTCCACTTTCTTCTAGAATTCTTGTTCTCATTCCTTCTTCCTGCCTTCTTTTTTCTTTTTTTATTGTCATCATCATCATCATTATTTTAAAGGAAAGGTACAGGCAGAAGTGAAGGTGAGTATGCAGGCAGGCAAAAGACAGAGTAAGAAGAAGCATTTTGTTTATTTTTAATTGATCACACTGGGTGTTCCCCCCAGCCTGGCAAGCGAGCTTGGGTTCTTGAGATGTATGTGAACTGCACAAGCCAGAAGCAGTAGACCTAACTTAATACCACCAGGGTGCACCAAATTATTATTTTTAAAGGCAGCAGTTCCCTACTATCTACTTTTTACCCCAAACTCTAGGCTCTGAAAACATCACTTCAGCTCATTTATTTCTTCGTGTGTTGATCTCTTTTTTTTCTTTTCTTTTTTTTAAACCTCTGTCCATAGGTTATTGAACTCTCCATGACTTTCTTAGCCTGTGCATTAGCCACTTAAGGCACAGCTTGGACCTCTCTATTTTTTTTCTTTTTTTTCTTTTTTTAAAGTAAAAGTACAGGCAGGAATGAAGGCAAGTAGACAGGCAACCAGGAAGAAAGAGGAGAGAGAAGCACTTCATTTTGTTTTATTTAGTTGTTCACACAGATTATCCCACCATGCGTCGTGTCCCCCCTCACCCCCGAACCTGGACTTGAACCCAGGGGTATGTGGCTTAGGCGACTTTGGAGGCAACTGACCTAACTACTCCACCAGAGCCCGCCAACCTCACTATTTCTGGATCATCCTGAGACATGGCCCAGATTTCTCTGATACCTTTCCTCCATAGTCTTCCTCCTTAGCCAAGTGGATGAAGGAATTGTGATCTGAGTTCCCCATAACATTCTGTGCATATTTTTATTTGAAAACTCTTTAACATTGTTGTTGGAATTATCTGTATTGTCTCTTCCTGAGTAGGCTGTTTTCTCCATGGGAATAGCTTTTTCTTATTCATTTTGTGTCCTTTATATCTGGCACAATACCTGGTATCAAGTTTAAGGAACAGTGTAAGAATGAAATCACAATTTTAAAACAATATACCTAACTACTTCTCTTGCATGCAGGATTTCTGACTTCCGGTAAGTGAACTTCTCTGTAAAGTAATATGGCAAAGCACATTAAACTAAACAAAGTATAACTAGATCACACTGGACACTGTTATTTTCCTTTCAGCTCACTTATGAAACACAAAAAATGGTCTTCTGTCTTCTGAGCAGAAATACATCCAGAGAGGTTGTTCTCTGTAAAAAATGAATGTAGGCTTGTAACATTTATTAAAATAACTTTTAAAGATAACAAAGAATAAAAGATATAGCCTGAGGAAAATATTAAAATCAGCAGTTACAAAAGGGCTTGAATTTTCTAAACCAATTCCATTTTTACTAGAAAATAGTTAAAATGGTATCATTATATTCCTACAATTACAAAAATGGATTTTGAATTATAAAGCCAGCAGTGCTAGACAAATTTGTTCCATTCATGTGGCTAATAATATAATATTTAGTAAAATGTATCACAATGTGTGATCTTCTTAGACTTGACTCAAGTATATGGATGGGTATGCGTGACATATCCATGGAGAAATCATGTATATTTTGACTGAGATGGAAAAACGTTCTAATTTCTAACCTACATAAAATAAATTATTTTTCCCTGATTTTCTTGTTCCTTGGTTATATTATCTAATCCACAAATTCCTTCTCAGTGGTGATTAAAAGGTCTACTAACAGGTGGTTTATGTATTGATTACCATAGGAGTAGAAACATAAGGCCTCTTGTTTTACTTAGGTAAGATGGGATGATAAGGCTTGCAAATGAAAAGGTGCTCTGAATGCATGCAGTTCTTTTTTCTAATGGCAGATTCCAAAATGCTTCCCTACTTGTTTTAAAATGAAAGAGTGGCAGTTATTTAACAACCATAATGAATTTTGTGTCATATCCCTGTGGCTCAGATACAGACCATGTAAAGCCTACAGACTCGTATTCAAGGCCCCAGCTAGGGGTAATAAACAGACAAATATATAAATGAACATTGGCAGAACAGGTTTAAAAATTGAATTTTGCGAAGTTGATTTTAAAAAGTGACTTTCAGACAAATTTACACTATTACTAGAATTTCTGTTCTAAATCTATATTTAATCATTTTGGACTGACAACCTGTATTTAGGAAACATTTTATTTATACACAAACTAAACAAAAAATATAAGCCACATTATAAGACCATATTTAAAAATATTCATTTAAGGTGTACTCTAATGGCTCAGGTGTTAGGCCTGTGCCTGGGGTGCAGTCCAAAATACAGCCCAAGGACCGAGATACATAGTAAAGATATTATCAGTTTTATCTATTTTAACCTAATTACCTCTTCAAGCTGTAATTTAAGTGAATATTCTTTGTTAAACTTATTTATCACCCTAATGTTAAAAAGAATAAAGCTACACTAAAACACGGATTAATCTTTGTCTAGTTACCAAGATAGCCTCTGATTAGTATAAATATTGCTGTGTTATCAGATATCTTTGTAAAATGAAAAAACATCTAAATATAATTGTTTCCCAGTTTGAAAATGAGAAGTACTTTATTTTAGAGTAATCTTTAGTTTAAATGCATCCATTGATTGTGCTTTAGAATTTAAAATATGTATCAAAAGTTCACAAATAAATGACCAAGTGGCTTTAAATATTTTTAGTATGTTAATTGCTTACTAATCGAAACTTACTGAAAAATAGAAGACAGTGATTACTTTGCATAATGGAGATAATTTGGGTTTTTGTACCTTATGAAGGCAGAAGAAACCCTCAGTAAATAAATACCTTGGTTGCACCCAAATACCCATATTAATGTTTTAATGGATCAAACATTTGTAGAAAATGCTTATAACTTCAGCAGCTTCCTCTTAAATTTCAGGCCCTGCAGTCGACTGGTGGGCACTTGGAGTTTGCTTATTTGAATTTCTAACAGGAATTCCCCCATTCAATGATGAAACACCACAACAAGTATTCCAGAATATTCTAAAAAGAGGTGATTCTTTTTTCTGTTAACATATTCATTTATCTCTGTTTAGTGCTGTTCATTATTTTGAGCAATGATAAACAAGCTTTTTTATATTTGTAGATATCCCTTGGCCACAAGGTAAAGAAAAGTTATCTGATAATGCTCAAAGTGCAGTAGAAATACTTTTAACCATTGATGACACAGTGAGAGCTGGAATGAAAGGTAAGGTTTTATGTTTATAAATCCTTTTGCCCTTGATTTGTTTCACATGTTAATAATGATATCAAGTTTTAGTACAGATCATCTCACTGCTAAATTGGTTAGAAAAATTGTTTTCAGTTTATTTTTATCTTCAGGATATGAGTCAATGTATTTGTTCTTACTCTACATTAAAATTTAGGACTGTCAAGCTGAGTGAATGAATACTCATTGAATTTTATTACTCTCAAGCAAATACCTGAAACCACCTTACCTTATTTGTGTCTTAGGTTTTTAAAACCCTGATGAAATTAATCATAAACAAATGCAGGAAATTTTTTAAATCAAAGCTTTCTGTTCTATAATTTTTTTTACTATATCATTTCTGTTACCATTATTGATAAATGTGCTTTTAATAAGGCACAAAACTTACAGCTGTCATTCTTAAACTATGATATCTGAATGTGATGTGATGCTTATACCCTCTCATTATAACTGTTTAAATTGACTCTACAAAGAAAGTCTAATCTAGTTTAAATATAGAAGCTGTTTTTTAACTAAAGAATAGACCTATCATTGCTTTACAATATAAATTGTTAAACAAATGAACAACAAAAAAATCTAAGATCATTAGTAAGAATCTTTCAGTCTCACCTTATTTTGAGAAAATTATAGTATGCCATAGCCAATTCCAAAATAGTATACAGTTTGTCAACTTCAGCACAACTGACATTGGTACCATATAATTCTATTGTTGGAACTTTCCAGTGCACTGTATAGGATGTTGAGCAGAATCCCTGACCTCTACCCGTTAGATGTCCCCAACAGTTGTAAAAACCAAAAATGTCTCTAGATAATACCAAATGGCCTCTCAGGAGCAAAATCATTCCAGAGGAGAGCCACTGTTCTGAAACAAATTTTAAAATAATCTGTGCTCAGTTATTTAGTTTGAAAAATTAAGAGAGAAATTCTCTCAATGTGAATTATTTTTGCTACTTTATCCCCTTTTCTATCAGTCTTTTAGTTTAAGAAAACACTACCCATCACCCCTCAACTGTGTATTCTCCCAATATTTTCCTTCAATTTGGTTACTTTTTGTAAGTATTATATTAGTTTTCACTTCATTGCTTGCCAACATCTTTATTATTGCCTTATGAATTCAGAGATTGAGGAGAGGGGTAGTTAAACCTCTGTTTAGGCAGATCATTCATTCACTCATTTGACAAATAAAGACCTGGCACCTCTCATATACCAAATGCTATACAAAATACAAATGACTGGTGCACCCTGTTGGAGCAGTGGTTAGATCAATCACCTCCTAAAGACACAGGTCACATATCCTTGGGTTTGGGTCCTGGGTCCAGGAATAAAACAACCATTATGAACAACTGAAAATGGAAATAAAGTAAAAATGCTTTTCCTCCTCTCTTCCTGTCTGCCTACTCACCTTCATTCCTGCTTGCACCTTTCCTTTATAAAAAAAAAAAAAGACAAGACAATGTATGTCATTATGACATATGAGGTTGAATAGAGACAGAAATTAAACAAATTTCTGAGCCTGATGTAATAAAGTGGACATAAAGATATATGTAAGACATTCTCTTCTTAATTCCTATAAAACAGTGCTACATAATGATATAATATTCTTGTTTTATATTTTTCCTAAGAACTGAAACATCATCCTCTTTTCAGTAATGTGGATTGGGAAAATCTGCAGCATCAAACCATGCCTTTCATACCCCAACCAGATGACGAAACAGATACATCCTATTTTGAAGCCAGGAATAATGCTCAGCACCTGACCATATCTGGATTCAGTCTTTAGCATATGTTTCCCCTTGAATCTAACACCTTGTGTTATAGAATATGTTTGCATAATTGTATATTCCTCAATACTAGATTAATCTTATTAATCTAAGGAAGGGAAATCATTGTATTACCTGGATCAGTGAGCTTTTAATGTCTGTTACAGCTTCTACAGAGTTAAAAGGCTATCAAGAATATAATCAGTAATTTATCATAATCTCAAAATTGTATATAATTTTTCAAAGTTCTTTTCATCTTATTTATTTCATTACTGCACTTTGTGAAAATTAATGCATCAGTAAAACTGTAATGACACTATCAGGTTAAAGAGAATGAGCTCTGTTGACATCAGTCCCCCAATTCAGTTTAGTGTTAAAACATGATTTTATTTTAATGTAATTTATTTGTAAATGATTGCCTGCAAAAGCTATAGTCTCAAGGACAATTATTAAAGACTACAATTGGAACCTCAAATATGCAACTGGAAAATTCTTTCACTAAGTTTAATAACTCCTTTGGGAAATAAAATAACAAAAGGAAACAGGTTCTTAGAGTTTTGCTGTCTTGACTGCTTCTGATGCTTTCTCTACAATTAATATTTTAAATAGTACTGGAAAGCTTAGGTGTGATGTCGTATAGCCATTTTAATAGCTTGTTCGCTTTTAATAAAAAATGTGATGGTTTACATTTAACTTGTTTAAAACATGCAATATTTCCAGGAACAGCCTGACCGTTTAAAAAGACAACAATTTTACTTTGTTTAATAATTGTGCATACTTCAAGTAGAATATCTCAACATTAGTCTTTTAAATATAACATATATATGTATATATACACATACACTAAAACTCATCTTCACAGATCATATCTTAAATTCACTGAGGCTTTCAGCAAACTTACCCCCAAAAGAGCAAGTTCACATTTAAATGTACCATATGTAAATTTTCTAATAATATTGTTCCTTTTGCACATTGGCTTTAGTGGTTTCATTTTCCATTAACCATTACAGTAAGAGCCCTGTTATTGGCACAGCCTGGTGGAGTAGTGGTTTGATCAACTTCCTCCAGCCAAAGCACAGACCACATACATCCCAAGGACATGGGTTCATATCCTGGGCCAGGGAGAACAATCAAGATGTATAACTAAAAATAAAAATAAAGTGTTTTTCCTCCTTTCTCTTCCTGTCTGCCTACCTATTTGCCTTCATTCCTGCCTCCACCTTAAAAAAAAAAAAAAAGAGCCCTGTCAATGTAGTTGACAATAAGATACACATTTATAATCCGCAATATAATTGAACCCATCACAATGGTTTACTGAGGTCCTAGTGGTTACTTAGATAGAATGCTCTTAAGAATCACCTCCTCTAAATAAAATGTTCAAACTACAAAATTCAAAAATAAATTGCTGGTGTGCCCTAGAAGAGGAGCGGTTTGGCCAGCTCCTTTCAGATGGCGCAATCCACATACATTCCAAGGGAACTGAGTTCATGTCCTGGGGCTGGGGAGAATAACAAAGATGAACAGCTAAATAAAAATGAATGAATGCTCCTCTCTCTTCCTGCCTGCCTCTGATTGCCTTACTCCTGCCTACATCTTTCCTTAAAAGAAAAATATATACAGTATTTTGTCGTGTATGATGCGAACTTTTTTTGCCCAAATTTTTAAGGGAAAAATTAAGTCTAACAACCTAGAAGACCAGTTACAAAATGTCAATAAACAGTTACATATCAATAATCACCCTAAGCACTAATGGTATGAACTCACCTCTCAAATGACACAGAGCAGCCAAATAGATTAAAAAGTATAACCCTAAGTTAATACAATAATATAATTTTTTTTTAAATCTGCATTCAGGAAACTCACCTCTTTACACAAGATAAACATAGGCTCAAAGTCAATGGTTGGAAGACAATCCTACAGTTGAATGGCAACCAAAAAAAGGATAAAACAGACTTCCAAATAAAAAACAACAAAAGACAGAGATGGACATTATATAATGATTAGGGGGTCAATCCAGCAAGAAGACAATGCTGACTAACATATGCACCAAGTGAAGGAGCATCAAATTTATTAAGCAAATATTATTAAAACTGCCAAGACATCAACAGCAACACTAATAGTTGGAGAGCTCAACACTCCACTTAAAACAATGGATAGATCAAACAGGCAGAAAATTAACAGGGAAACAGCACCTTTAAATGACCTATTCAAACAGTTCTAATAAACATACCGAACACTTCATCCAACAACTAAAAATTTCACTTCCTTAAGTGCGCATGGAACATTCTCAAGGAGAGATCGTATGTTGGGACACGAAATAAGTTCCAATATATTTACAAAGACAGATCATACCAAGCACCTTCTCTAATCACAATGCCTTATAACCAGAAATCACCAAAATGCTGTAAGATCCCCAAATTAATTGGAGACTAAACGATAGACTTCTGAATGACTCTTGGCTAAAAGAGGAAATAAAAAATAATTATAAAAATTCTCAGAACAAAGACAATCCAGAAAAACAATGAAAGCAAAAGTTGGTTATTTGAAAAAAAAAAAACTGAAAAACCATTGATTAGATTCACAAAGACAGAAAGCTTATGACTAGAATAAGAAATGAATAGGGGAAAGCTACAACAGACCACAAACGAAATACAAAACATACCAAGAGACTACTAAGAACAACTCTATACCAACAAAGTGGAGAGCCATGAGGACATGAATGGATTTCTAGAAAAATACAGTCTACCACGACTGAACCTGGAAGAATGGGAAAACCCTAACAGAACTGTCACAAAGCAAGGAAATTGACGAGGTAATCAAAAGTCACCCTAAAAATAGAAGCTCAGGACCAGATGGCTTTTCTAGTGTTTTACCAAATTGTCAAATACTCAAACTCTTGCAAAATATTGAACAGGGAAAACTTCCAAACACTTTCTTTGAGGCTAACATCACAATACCAAAAGCTGATAGACATGTCACCAACAAAGAAAATTACAGACCAACATCTCCAATGGGATATAGATGCAAAAATTCTGAACAAAATATTACCAAATTGAATCCAGCAATGCATCAAAAGGGTCATCCATCATAACCAAGTGGGGTTTAGCTCAAGGATGCAAAGATGGTTCAACATAAATCTATGAATGTACTACACTCTATCAACAAGAGCAAGGAGAAAGACCTCATGATCATATCTACACAGAAAAAGCTTTTGGTGAGATTCAACACCCATTTATGATTAAAAAAATAAAACCCTGCAAAAAATGGGGATAGAAGGGGTATACCTCAACATAATAAAGGCCATATACAAAAAACTCGAAGTCAACATCATAGCTAATGCTGAAAAATTGAAAGCATTTCCTCTAAGGTCAGGAACAAGGCAAGGCTGTCTGCTCTCACCACTGCTATTTAATATTATACTGAATATTATACTGAAAATTATACTGAAGATCTTAGCCAGAGCAATTAGACAAGAAAGGAAGTAAAAGGAGTCCAAACTGGAAAGGAGGAAGTAAAACTATCATTATTTAAAGATATATTGAAAACTCTTAAAAATTCTGTCTACAAAACTACTGGAACCGATCAATGAATATAGTGAAGGGGAAGGCTACAAAGTCAACGTACAAAAATCTGTTGCATTTTTATATAAACATGTTAGAAGAAAATGAAATCAAGAAACACTTTAAAATAGAAGTAAATAGAATCAAATAACTTCAAATATTCTTAACAAAGGTAGTAAAAGTCCTGCACAATGAAAACTACAAGTCCTTCTTAAAAGAAATAGAGAAGGGTGTGTCCCAGTGGAAAAGGAGTCAGGTCAATCGCTTCTGAAGTAATAAGCTACATACCCCTGGGTTCAAGTGCCAGTTCTGGGAGGAAATAACCACTGTGAACAATGAAATAAAAATAAAATAAAGATGCTTCCTCCTCCTCTTTCTTCCTTCCTGCTTGCATACTCACTTTCATTCCTATATACACCTCCCCCCAAAAAAATAAATAAAAATTTAAAAGAAGAAATAGAGGAGGAGACAAAGAAATGGAAAAAGACATCCCCTGCTCCTGGTTGGGAGGAATCAACATTGCTAAAATGGTGATCTTACCGAAAGCGATATTCAGATTTAATGCAATCCCATTAAAATTCCATGGGTTTATTTCCAGGAAATAGAATGAAAAATCTTAAAATGTATATGGAACAACAAATGACTCTGAATAATCAAAGCAATTATGAGAAAAAAAGAATGAGCTTGGAGGGATTACACTACCAGACACTGAGCTATAAAGTGATAGTGATCAAAACTGAATGGTGCTGAAATAATAACAGGCACAGATCAGTGAACTAGAACTGAATCACCAGAAACTGACATACTCACAGTCAATCTATAACAACAGAGTCAAAAGCATACAATGGAGAAAGTCTCTTCAATAAATGGTGTGAAAACTGGAGAGCTACATGCAAAATAATAAAGCTAGACCACTCTCTAACACCATTCACAAGAAATTAACTCAAAATGAACTAGAAACTTGGACATAAAGATTGGAAAACACAAAATACTTGGAAGACAACACAGGAAAGACCTTCCATGACATCAGCCTTAGAGAGGTCTTTGGGGACTCAACTCAAGCATCAAGTGAAACAAAACCAAAAATAAATAACCAGGACTACATTAAACTAAAAAGTATCTTCGCAGCGAAAAAAAGACATCAAAATAAAAGACAACCTACTAATTGGGAGAAGATACTTGCCTTCCATATTTCTGGCAAGTGTTTAATATCCAAAATATACAGAGAACTCAGAAAATTCAATAACAGAAAAACAGACAATCCAACCAAAAAATAGAGGATTTGGAAAGACATTTTCTGAAGAGGATGCACAGATGACCAACAGACACATAAAAAGATGTTCCTACTCGCTGGCTATCAGGGAAATGCAAATCATATAACCTTACGCCTAAGAGACTGGCTATTATCCAGAAGTCTGGAAATAACAAATGCTGGTGAGGATGTGGAGAATAGGGAACACTTTTACACTGTTGGTGGGAGTGCAAATTGGTGCAACCCTATGGAAAAGTGTGGTGATTCCTTAAAAATTTGAAGATGAAAATCCCACATGATTCTGTCATTCCACTTTTGGATGTTTACACAAAAAATACAAAACCACTCATTCACAGTGTTATGCACCCCCATGTTTATTGCAGCCCTATTCATAATAGCTAAGAACTGGAAACTACCTAAGTGCCCAGTGTCAGATGAATGGGTAAAGTATATACAACGGAATACTACACAGCCTTATAAGTGATGAAATCCTGTCATTTGAACCAATGTGGATGTAGCCGAACGGGATTATGCTAAGTGAGATAAGTCAAAAGAATTAAGATATAAACCAGATGATCTCACTCACAGATGGAATGTGAATGGACAAAACAAAGGAACAGAGGAAACGGAAAACAACCCTTGGACACTTGCAGTAGAATTGAGGTTACCAGGAGGGAACGGGGTGTGGGGATAAGGCAAGTGGTGGCGGGGCCCACTGGACAATGTGAAGAACTTGATTTAGTGGTAGGCAGGATATGTCGACATATATCTAACTTATTTGTATGCTGTGGATATGGGGAACCTACACATGTGTGTTTTAACTAGTAAAACAATGTCACTGCAGTAAAATACTAAAAACGTTTTTTAAAAAATTGTTCTTTTCTCAGCTCTGAGTCTCAAACCCAGGACCTTTAGCCTTACATGGTCTGCGTCTTAGCCTCCTCAGCCACCGTAGCTCCATGTCCTGGTCCCATTGGGTGAGCTCTCTGCTGCCTATGTAGTTTCTCCTAGAGGCCTAGTTCTTCCTGAGGCTCCAACTGCTCCACCACTCTTTTGCCCAAGGCTGGGAGTCCCGAATCCATGAAGCACCTCTGAACCCCAATGCCTTTGCCTACCCTTGTGGTTGTGATTGCTGCTGCTGTCTTTGCAGCCTCCAGGCCTGCCCTTCCACACAGTGTGTATGCAAATTAGGTGATTTCTAGTTGTTCTGTGGGGAGCAGCACCCACAGGCAACTAGGTCAACATCTTGACTCCTACATCCAAATCTTCACACGTGGATAGAAAAACAAAACAGAAAGGAAAAAAATAGGAGGGTGGGTAGGAGGGGAGGGAGGGGAGCAGAGAGAGTGATAGATGTTTTATTTTCTAGCTTGATAAAACAAATCCCAGAGAACAACTCTGGCTGGCTGTCTGGCTGTCACACTGGTCATATGCCCATGCCTGAGTTCAACACTATAATCAAGCCAGGTTTGCGTCACATATGCATTACTGTTGCTAGCGGGTAGGGCAGGACTAGGCAGAGCTGTGTGTTCTGTTTGACAGCTTCACCAAATCACCTGATTAGAGTGGAGGAAAAGAGCTCTTCAAAGGAAAGTGGGGGGAGGTCAGAGACAGGTGCTCCTATAAAATGAAGGGGGAAAAGGTATTAGGCATAATTTAAAAAGTAACAACTGGCTATACCCTCACCTGATTTTTTTATGTACTTAAAATTTCTTTTAAAAGAAAAGAAGAGCTACCATTTTTCAACTTGTAAAATGTGGTACCATTGAGAAGAAAGATTAATGGAAAGAAAGTTAGTGGAAAAACAAAGATTAAACAGAAAGTAAAATCAAAATAAAGAACTTAAGACGGGAACATTAAAGATGACCTTTCAAACTAGGTATGGGCAAAATTAAATTTATAAAATTGTATCTTAATAAAATGGACTATCTTATTCTTTTAACATTTTAATAGTCAAAGACTATATACCACTTTTCCAATGAGATGACAAAGGCATTTCCTGTGTTTCCTGATCAGATAAAGAGCTTTGACTACCTTTAAGGAAGATATTAGGCCTAGAGGCACACGGATAATCCAGAAAGTATGAAGACAAAAATCATGCACCAAAGACGGTAGAACCAAAAGACAGAAACTTGTGTCCTTAATGGCACCATGGAAGCACTTTAACCAGCCCTAGACTTTCTACCTCTAGACTTCTTGTACGTGAGAAAAAAACTCAAAATTTATTTGGTCAGTTCACCGCAGTTTTTATTATGTGAAGAAGCAGAAAACTGCTTATTTTGTTTGTTTGTTTTAGGAAGGAAGCAGGTAGGAATGAAGATGAGCAGGAAGAAAGAGAGGAAGAGAGAGGAGGAAAAAGCATTTATTTATTAAGCTATTTATCCTTTTCCCAGGGCCTTGGGATGTATGTCACTTTGCTAGCCAGAGGCTGCAAACTTAACTGCTAAACTACGAGGGTGGGCCATAAGTGCACTTCTAACAGTAATAAGCAATAATAATAAAAAACACCATTTCCCATTAACCATTTTATTTTTTATTTTGTTTTACAATAAAGAAACAGAAGTCAATCACTAAAAAAATACCATAGCTGTCAATTTAAATTTTTAAATTAGGTTCCTATTAAACAAAGCAGTAATATATATCTTATAATCACATCTTTTCTTTTATATACAAAAACTGTTGCAAAGTGCTTTTCAAACTGTAAAATAAGACTTTGGAATAGGATACAAATGTTTATCCCTAGGAGTTAGCACCCCTCTCTCCATCCTCTACTGCTTGTAGTGAATCACAACTGCTTACATTCTTCATTTGCATTCTATTTATTTACAAAGAGAAAAGTCACCGTTTTCTTATACCAGATTTGTTAAAATAACCCTGATCCACAGGTCTAAACATTATTTTTACTTACAATTCAGCTACTTCCTTCATTTTTCCCCAAAACAGTTTTTGAAAAGCAAATATTAGTTACCTTTAGACAAATACATTTTAATCAAGATGGGATTTAACAAAGGCAAGTTACATGAAAAGAAAACAGTCTTGGGAAAAGTAAATTGTATTCTCATACTGTTTTCTTCTAACCAAAAACTATCTTGTATACTAGGAATGGTTTACTTTCTTACTGAAAACACTCTGGACACAGGATGCTAAATCCTACATTATAAACACCAAGAATGCTTTAGAATTATTTGCTATAAAGCCTTCACGAATCTAAATTATAGGTTTCTTTTCAATCTAAAAGTGGAAAGAGGTTTGGAAGGAGGGATTTAAAATTCTGGTTAGTTGAGTATGCCTTATTCATATGGAAGCTTATAGCCTGCTAACTTGCAAATTGTTCCAATATCATTGTAAAATAGATATATCTCAAATATTATACCCCAAAGGAAGAACAGAGGCACTAAGAGGTAAAGAGTCCGTCTGCGTAGTTTACTAATTGCAGAGAAGTAATTTTCATGTTTCATTTTTGACTTTTGTAAAAATAGTATAAACAAGTTTTTATTTTATATTTCAGAGCACCCTATGAAGCAGAAACAAGATATCTCCAGTTAAAGAAAAATTATTACAAAGGAATAAATATGTATGATTGAATAACAATCTTATTAATGATCTGCAGAATACATTTCCAAACCTCACTTAAGCCCATTCTTTATCATTTCGTTCAGCAGGTTGTTTATTCTGTGAATCATTTATAAAAATTAAGCCTGTTAGGCTCTACTTTGTAATGATGATGCCAGAACCCTAAAGTCAAAGTTTTGGATGCACAAGAAAGACTATAGTCAACCCACAGAATGGATGTGATACTTCAGTAGTGTTCTACTTGGCATGGCAATTAAGCAACCAAATATAAAGTAGATTTAATGTCATTTGAAATTCACTCCTGGTTTGCATTCTTTCTATTTAATTTAGAAAATTAAAAATATCAAGTTATAAATATGATCTCATTATCACAACTGTATCTTGGAAAAAGCAGCTTTTAGTTCTCTATGAAGATAATCAGGTAAACATGTTACCAAACAATCATTAATAATTTAATGTCCTTCAAGTTCAAGGGTAGGGTAAATCTAGGTATGCTACTTATTACCTAGTTATTATTCAAGTATCAGCAATATTAGTCCTTAAATTGTTATTTGTGTAGTGCAAAATGTATACATGTATACATGTACACAAATTAAACTACTAGACAACAAAAAGAAATGATCACAAACTACTATTTTCTTGTGAATTCCACAATCCATTTCATTCCAAGGAGATCCAGGCCCAGTAGTCTTAAGTAAAATACAATTTCTTCAGTTCAGTTTTCTTTAAAAACAAAAACGAAAACCATTTCTTATGAATATCAGTGCAACCTGAATATGAAACATATTCATACCAAAGAATTATCTGAATAACATAATATACAAATTAAAAATAAAACCATAAAATGACAAATGGTTTTTATGAAATTATTTCATATGACTTAAAGCTCAATATAAAAGAGCCAACTGCAAGTGCTGACATTACCGATCATTTTATAATAACTTTTTTTTTTTAAAGAAAGGAAGTGAGAGAAGAAGAATTTCAACATATTTGTTCATTTTAGGTATTCCCATCCCCAGCCCACACCCAGGTCACAAACCAGGTCCATGGACTTTACATGGTTCACACTTGGGCATCCCAGGTGACTGAGTCACAAGGAGTGCCTGTAATAAAAAATTTAAATGCACATTCCTTCACTCAGATCTTCTAGATTCTCACCCTTTCCTAGTTGGCTTAACACATTTAGATTTGGGGGAATTATTTCATAATTTTATCTAAGTGGACGTTATAAAACTTTTAAAAGAAATATTGGATGAAAGAACAAAAGGTTGATACATGTACAACCTGAATATTCAGTCAGTAAATATGTATTATGTATCTATTAATTTTCAGGAACTGGGGATTCAAAACATAAATGAGACAGCATCTCAACCCTCAAATGAGCTCTTAGCTAATTAGCTAAAAGGGATGGAAGAACATCCTGTTTTTGTTACCTCTCTTCTTAAAGCTCAGTGTCCCCAAGGAATCTACATGACAGCAAATTTGTGAAACTGGGCAGAATGATAAAGTGGTTAGAAACATCCTGTCCTTCAAAGTATTCATGTTAAGAATAGTCCTTTGGACTTAACAGGTCTGTGTTTAGTATTTAATGCATCGATAATTGTAATAAAACTGTTAGTTCAGTAACTGGGAAGAGGAGGTTCCTCAGGGCTGTATTTAAACACAGAGAAATCTGGCAATGTTAATCTTCATAACGCATACAGAAAAATGTTTTTCTACTCCACTACGCAGTGATAGTGTGAGAAATCTCTTTTACATTTTAAATTTATATTCTCTTTTACTTGGGGAAAAGAAATTAAACAGTAGACTTCAGTTATTATTATTTTTGCACCCCTAGCCCTGGGTCCCAAACTCCAGTCTAAGCATTATTTTTAATGTTGGAAAAAGAAAAATAAAACATGTTTAAAAATTTACCATAAATAGTCACTTATTCTATATATACATAGGACTACCTCAGTGTCCAGGTGCACATTTATTATGCATATGAAGTCATATGGTAATTCAATTTGCCATCCTGCCAATAGTGGTCATTCAGTCATGCATTCAGCATGTGTGTTTTGAAAGTCTATACATTCCGGTCACTGCACCAGGGCATGAGGTACAGGATGGTCCCTATTATGAATGCGGCATATGCCCTCCTGCTTACACTTTCCCATCCTAATCATATTTCTAGAGTTTTCTCTTCATCTTTAACCAGCACCCATCTACTCCAAACCACACTGCTCTCTAGTCTTCATTCCTAGAAGTGTCAGATTAAAATCTATTAAACACTGACAAATTGAAAGATGACTAAAACCCTTCTGGCTCAATAGTTATTTCCACATCAATTCTATGGCTTTATCACCAAACCTAGTTAATTTGTTACATATATAAGCAAATGACACATAAAAACATTACATGCCACTGAAAATGCAGTTGCGCCGTGCTAATTAACTAGCAATTTGAAAGGATCAGACACTTAAAATACAGTGAAAAAATTGATAAAAATTCATTAACAAAGAAAACTTTAAATAGTGAAGAATTGCTCCATTCAGAGACAAATACGAACAAATTAAAGGGATACTTAGGAGAAATGGTGCATATAATTCTACTAGTGAGGAATATTTAAAACACTGTTTTAATCTGAAATTCTAAGTGATGCTGAAGCTAAGTAGTTTTTTTTGTCTTTAATAAAATGACAAGCTGCTTCAACCTTAAATGTAAAATAAATTATTAACCAAAATAAGCTTTAGTTTCTTTGTCCTATGTCAAATTTTTCTACTCTCCAATACCCAAATTTCTAAAAAGGAAACATGAAAATGAACTTTGAAATGCATTGCAAAATATATGCCACTGTTCCCTGCTGCTTAAATAAGGATTTGTTTTTTTCCTTCTATTATCAAGTATATTAGAATTTAGAATACTGTACAGCACTAAACCCATCACAAGATAAAATTTAAGTGTGTGAAAGAAGAAATGAAGAATTTAAATGAAGGTTTTTATCTTAACAGCTGAAATAACACTAAGACAATGAATTAGATAAGGGGTAAAATAATACTGAGAAAAGCAACTTAAGCTTCTGAAATCCAACTAAAGTGCTTTCAAGTGGGTAAGGTATATTTCAAGAACATTAATATACTAGAAAACTTATTTAGTTCATGTATGAACACACATCAAACTGTCTTTAACATAAGCAGAGAATAAGGAAGATTAAAAATATTCACCATGTCATATGCTTTTTAATTTCTATACTACAAAGAAATGTAAATAGGGCACTTAAAACAGTGCTGCTTATCCCTTTTACACAAGAGAAAGACAGATGTTTGGTTTTTCCTTTTGTTATAAAGTGTAGTAATTAGAAACTTGGGTTCTTTGGTAGAGGAACAAGATATCTCTAATTATTTAAATTTATAGTTTTACAAAATGTGTTTCTACTGTGCATACTTCAGAGAACTTAAAAAGATTATATATACTATTTTTCACCATCCATTGATACTTAATGACAAATGGTGACAAAACATCAAAAATATAGTAAGTGAGGTAAATAATCATTTATCTGCCCATCCATGGAAAGCAGTTGAGTTTCCACAGCATTCTAAAAAAGGCTTCAAGGATTTCCTTGAATTGAAGAATTTTGGCCTTAAATATTATGCCTAACCTAGACAATCTGAGAGCACTTTAAAGGATTATAAATTATTATTCTCAGATATTCTGACGTATCTCCAGGCATCTAAAATTGGAATTATGGCCCTCAAATTAGAATTATTTTATTATAAAAATAGTCAACACTCAGGCTAAAAATTTCCTGAAATATCGATGCCTATATTTCAAAAGCATAGAGAACATATAAGCATTATTTGTTTACTTACCCAAAGTCTGCTAATATTAGGAAAGGGCCCAAAATAAACATTCACCTATTTCCTAAAACTTAAGCCTGTAATCATTTTCTTATTGTTACCTAATCAAAGGTGTATGAATTCAGATGATCTCAAGTGAAATTTTTATGCAAATGTCTTTAAGTCCACCAAATACCTAGATCTACTAGATATCAAATCCAAGGTAGATTCAATCTCAGAATTACTACAGAATATTCAGTATGACAATATACTAATACCAATAAAATGGACTTATTCTCTGTGAAAGGCCTGTCTACACTAGATTGGAAGGGTGTACCCACCATTTTGAACTGTAAAAGTATAGTATTACCTTCTCCTTCTTTGATAATATAAATACACCAACCACTGGACAATAAAAGGCCATATGATAGCAAAAGTTAATGCACCAGGAGACATCTCGAAGGGCCACCAAGATGGTCTCTGAGAAAATAAAATAAGCAGGTCATCAATCTAGTACATATTTCCTATACCAACTTAAAGACATATTTATTTTACATTATTGAAAATACGTAACTAATGATAAATCTAACTCCTGTTACAGGGAGGAAGATATTCTATAATTCAGAGCATAATTTACTAAGTAAACTTGGAGGAGTAATTCAGATTTAAATAAATGCCAAACAAATATATTTTAATTTCAAAGTTCTAAAGGGTAGTTTTCACTTGGAATACTTTAAGGACGTCATATAACCTAATGCGTTGTAACCTATTTGTAACACTGGCACTTAGATTTAAGAAAAGAATTTCTTACCTGTGAGGGGGAATGATTACTAGTCTGTATTGAAGATGATTTTGCCTATAAATACAAAATGAAAGTGAATTAGCTCTGACAAAATGGAAAGAAATAATTTTTCTGTATTTTTAAAAAAGTGATGAAATAATATTTTATTTTTCTGCTAACCATGCTTTGATTATCTTGAAATCTATACCAACCAAATGACAAGGGCACTAATATTACTAACCAAATGGCACAACAGGTTGAATAGCAATTAGGTCACTGCCTCTGGCCAAGAGCTCAGTTCACATACATTCCAAGGACTTAAGTTCACATCCCAGGGTCAGGAAGAACATCTTAAACAACTAAATTAAAATAAATAATTTCTCTCTTTTCCATACTGCACCTTTCCTTAAAAAAATTACTAGTAAAAGTTTTTAACATTTCATATTTATAGTTCAAATTAGACAAATGATCAAAATAAAACTTAAAATTAACCTAAACTATACTTTTTCTATATTTTCATTAAATTTTCTACCAGACTTCTTATTCTTTAATTTCCATACAAACTAACAATTTTCAAACACATTAGAGAATTGCAGCTTTCATTATTAATCAAAATTGCAAAATTACATAAACAATATCCAAAGATTTATTTTAGAAATTTGTAATAAATCATTAATGTTATAGGTTTCAACTTAATTATTTTCCAAGCTTTACTGAGGTATAGTTGACAAAATTACATTTATTCAAAGTATACAATGTAATGGTTTATGTGTACACTGAGAAATGATTACATAGTCAAATTAATTTTCTCATGCCTCACCTCAAAAAGTTATCTTTTAAAAAAATTTTTACTGAAGGAACATTGCACCATAGTATTATATAGGTTTATCATTAAATCAGTATTTATATGTGATCCATTAAGTTTACTAATAGTAGGACAGAATTAGATTGTTGGTATTGTAGTTACCTTTTATGTGTATTAACTATTGAAGGTTTTAAATGAGAAGTATAAACTAATAGAACATTTTAAGTATATATAGTAAATATTCTCTGTTTTGTTTTTTTTTAAGGAAAGGTACAGGCAGGAATGAAGGTGAGCAGAGACAAGGCAGGCAGGAAGAAAGAGGAGGAAGAATGTACCACTTTATTAACTGCATTTAGTTTTTTATCTTGATTGATCCTCTAGGTCATGGCTCATGAACACAGGCCCTCAGGATATACAAGGACTATGCTCAGTGGACGTTAACGATTAAGCCACCAGAATACGTCCAGCAAATATTCTTTAAAAGAATCATGGAACAAGAAAAAACAGATTACCAGCACAATAATGTTCAATAATACTAAATTAACAGAAAAGGCATCTACCCCCATCATGGGTTTTAAAAATTTTATTATTATTCCCTTTAAGCTAATTATGCATTAATCTAGCAATAGTTTGATAGGATAAAGGATGTAAATACATTGATTTCACAAGCTAATACAGATAGAATAGTAGAATTTTTCTTATTAAATGAAGATTGTAAGTAAAATCATTTGATATCAACAACCTATATCTACTTGTATAAAAAAGAAAATGTCATTTATTTCATCATTTTCATCACAGATTGTGCAAAATCTGTAAAAGCAACAAATACTCTCCCGTCAGAAATGCAAATGAAACAAAAATCTGCCTATTATTTATTGTTCATAGACTCAGAAAAGACTCACAGTCTAAATGATGATAAAAATGCAACTGAGAATCCTCAAGATACATATAATTGAGAAACCTAACTTCAGTAAGTTACTTAGTACATAGAGTTAGATATTCACAGGTTGGTTAGAAAGCCTGTATTACATACTAATCTACATTTAATGTGCTTATCTTGCACATATTCCTTGATTAATTCCTACAAATTCGTTTTTATTCTTTTTTTTTTTAAACCCCAGCCCCAGGTTTCAAACCTAGGTCTTGGGATTTACATGGCCTGTACCTAGCTCCCTTTGCTGCCTGAGTCACAGTGGTGTGCCAATTCCTACAAATTCGTATGGATATCTATTATAGCATGACATTTCATTGTTGATTAGTATTTGAAGCTAGATGAGACAGACAAGAGATTTGCCTCTGTCTTCTCGCCAACCAATGTTACTCAAGAGGAGGTAATACAGGAGATAAATGGAGCTGATCACTAGTAGTCATGTGAAACCTCTGCAGCTGAGTCCAAGTCAAAGTCCAGTCAAAACTGTGCACCAAGATAAAAGTTCCTTTCTAGGAACCCTTCTCCCTTCTATTTCCTCCACACTCAGCTGTCTAGCTTTATTCAAGACAACTGTCCTAGAACACTGAAAGGTTGAGTCTATAACCCACCAGCTATACTGTCTTTCAAAGATTTAATATCCTTGATATCCTCTCTGGCTTTAAAGTTTTTTGTGCTGGGGGATTTTGCACTCCAACTCCATCACAGTCCTCAAGTATGGGTCCAAGACTATCATAACATGCACCTTAGCTGCTTAAGCCACAGAGATGACTGGCTTTAAAGTTTTAATCCTGAAACTAATTTACACTAAGGAAATAATAACATAATAGAGCATTTTATAAGAAGTCAAGATGGAGGACAATACTTACCACAAAAGAATTATTATTATTTGAAACATCTTTATTCATTTAGTTTATCTTTAGTTCTCAGCTCAGCCCCAAGTCTTGAATCCAGGTCCTTGTGTTATAAGCAGTCCATGCACAAGTGTCTCAGTCACCTGAGTCACCAGGGAGCTCCAAGAATGATTCTTTAATAATGAATGCTGGGGCAGTAGTTAGGGCCTTATGAATTCATTCCTTAAACTATTTAACAGTTTTCATTATTCTAATACCAAGCATTCTATTCCTTCTTTCAAAATGGCACTACTAATTTTACATTACAAAAATTTCCTATTACTTTCTATTATTTTAAGAGGCATTTATATTTAGGGTCAGTTCTTAAATATTATTTCAAAAGTAAATTCTATTTTAAAAATATTAAAATATACAGATTTATGTAAATCTAATCAATACAGATTTCAGGTTTACAAAAGTGGAAGAAGAAAAGACAAATCTGGAAGGCTACCTGTGAAGCTGTTAGTGTTTCCAGTTTGTGAAGTCTCTGAAGAACATTCTGCATGTCCTCCTGCAAGCGCATGAGCACGAGAGCAATCTGCTCATTGAGGCTGCCTCTTGACCCTCTGTCTGAGCCCCAGCGCTCACCATCACCTCCACTTCCCATTTGCCGACCCTTAGTTCCTTCACTCAAATGTTGCATCCTCTGGCCTATTATGAGAGCAAAATAATTTAATTTTAACTTATTCTTATAAAAGAAAAAAAGAGTATGCTTGTTTTCTACTATTATTGCTTTAGAATCTAAATTTCCAAAGTGGAGTGGAAGCAAATCAGTAAGTACATAAAATAAATGATGAGGATAAAAGATATATAGATACATAATTCTACTTATATTATTAAATTTTTGCTAAGGTTTTATAATGTACTTAATATGCTAGCACATGACTAAATTGATATAATTCTCAAATAAAATACATATTTGATATGTATACTCAAAATTTATTTATCAATAAAGTAACAACCGAAAAATTAAGACTTTCCCTAGGTATTTAAAAGTTACACTAAATAACTTTGTTTTCTTTTTTGGTCATTGTGAGCCTCCCAAAAGGTTTTTAAATGTGATTTGCTTATTATAAATTCCATTATATTTGTAGAGACACTGAATTTCCACTAATATGATTTTGTTATACACTGATTCATTATTTTTTTCTACACAGATGTTAACAAAATTGGCATTATTTCCAATACATAATTTTGTGTCCCACTTTTAAAAAATACAAACATTTATTATCTTCATCATTAAATTTTATTCCAAAAAATTGAAATGGCCATATAAATTCTCTAGTAAGACCATGAAGTAATTTACTCAATTATTCTTCACATTTAGATAGTTAGGATGATATCTTTTTTTTGTTGGTTTCATTTGCAATGTTATATGCATTCCAAATTTTTTATGATTACAAACTGTATTGCACTGAATGCCTTTGTATATAAATTCTTGCCCAAATTTCAACTGATTTCTTTGTGACAGATTCCAATAATAATAACTGGGTAAAAGCGTAACAACTTTTTTGAGGTTATTAATCAGTATTGCAGAGTTATTTTCCAGAAAGCCTGAAAGAGTTTTATACTGCAGTGTATAAAAAGTACTACCAAATACATGGAGGCTAAAGAATGGCACTGAGTAAAAGAGGAAACCAAAGGAGAAATAAAAAGAAAAAAATACAAGGATATAAATGAGAAGACGAAATATCAGAACATACTAGATGCAGCAAAAGGAATACTAGTAAGGATGTTTACAGCAATGCAAACTTTAAGAAACAAGAAAAATCTCAAATAAAGACTCTAACCTCACATCTATAGCAACTAGAAAAAGAACAATTAAATCTAAAAGTCAGCAGAAGAAAAAAAATTTTGAGCAAGAATAAATGAAATAGAAAACAAAACAATTCAAAGAATCAGTGAAACCAGAAACTGGTTCTTTAAAAAGATAAACAAAATTGGTGCACTGTGGTGGAGCAGTGATTATGTTAATTGCCTTCAAAGATGCAAGTCACAAACCCCTGAATTCAAATCCTGGGCTAGGGGATGCAACCAAAATGATCAACTAAATAAAAATAAAATAAGGATGCTTCTTCTTCCCCTCTCTTCCTACCTGCCTGCCTCTACTTACCTTCATTCTTGTCTGAACCTTTTCTTTAAAAACATTTGTATGATATCACAAGAAACTCCAGATAGTTAAAGGAGTCATAAAAAAAAGAACAAAAGTAGAAGTATCACACTTCCAGATTTAAAACTATACTACAAAGCAATAGCAATCAAACAGTATGTTACTGGAATAAAAAGATATACATAGGCATGCCCTGGTGAAGCAGCACTTAGGTCAATTACTTCCAAGGGAGTACAAGGCCACGTACTCCTAGGTTCAAGTCCTGGGTTCACGGGGAGTCAACCAGTGTGAACAATTAAATAAAATTAAAAAAGATGCTTCCTTCTCTTATCTCTTCCTGCCTGTCTGCCTTCTTGCCCTTATTCCTGCTTGTCCTGTTCCTTTAAAAAATAAATAAATAAAACTAAATTGAAGAAAAAAAAGAGATACACATTTGAGTAGAATAGAATTGAATCACCAGAAATAGACTTACACATCTATGATCAGTTAATTTATGACAAAGGAGCAAAGAGTATATGGTAGAGAAAGGGAAGTCTTTTCAATAAATGGTATTGGAAACACTGAAGTCACATGCAGAAGAATAAACCTAGATCATTCTTGAACACCATACACAAAAATATATTCAAAATGAATTAGAGACGTGGACATAAGACTGGAATCATAAAATGCATAGAAGAAAACATAGGCAATATATTCCATGACACCATCACTAGAGAGGTCTTTGGGGACTCAACTCAAGCAGCAAGAAAAACAAAACTAAACAAGAGAGACTACATCAAACAAAAAATCTTCTTCACAGTGAAAGAAACTATCACTAACATAAAAAGACATCCAACGGAATAGGAGAAGATATTTGTACATCATACATCTGATAAGGACTTGCTATGTAAAATATACAAAAAACTTAAAAACTCCACAACAGAAAAATAAACAATCCATTAAACAAAGCGGAGAGAGACTGCACAATGGTGAAGAACACTTGGTGATTTGGTGGAGGGCAGGGTGTGTTGAAATATATCTAAGGAATGCGGAACCTATACATAGGAAGTTATTTTAATGCGTAGAATAATTACACAATTAAAAAACATTTTTTAAGTGGAGAGAGGATCTGAAAAGACATTTCTTCAAAGAAGACATACAGATGGCCAACAGTCACATGCAAAAATGTTCCTCATCTCGTTATTAGGAAAATGCAAATTGAAATGACAATGAGCTATCACCTCATACCTCTGAAAAAGCCGTTATCCACAAGACTAAAAACAAGTGTTGGCAAGGATGCAGAGAAAAGGAAACAATTTTACACTATTGATGGGAATATAAATTAGTGCAACAATTGTGGAAAGCAGTATGGAGATTCCTCAAAAAGTGAGAATGGAAAATCCTTATGATTCAGTCATTTCACTTCTCGGTATTTAATAAAGAAACCACAAAAACACTAATGTGAAGTGATATATGCACCCCATATTTCTCTTTTAAGTTGAATTTTGAATGGAAGCATAGTGAAATATCCCTCCAGTGAAACAAAGAAAAATCAAAGACTATCCTAGGTGACAAGAAAGGCACATAAAAAGACAAAGACATGAAAAGAACAAGTACAGTATAAGAGTGGAAAGATTTCCATTCTTTATTTGTGATAGATGCTAAAAAGGAGAGTGATAAAACATGATGATAAAGTTAGGGACAGAAAAGGACAGGTACAGAATTCATTTAAAAGGGTGGACAGTGTAGGTTTTACAGGAAGACCAAGAATACAATGTATATTCTTGAAGAGGGAAAAAATGTCTTACTGAAAAAAGAACAGAGATTATTTTAATCACTTTAAGAATGGAATGAAATAATGAGAACATAAGAACTGATACAAAAACCTAGAGGTTTCTGAGTGAGTGAGATATGTGAAAAATTAAAAACCCAAGATGGCAGTCTAACAAGATCTTGAGCTCAGCTCCTGTCCTCTGACACAACATAAAATCTAGATACAGACTACAGCTTTCTAAAAAGAACCAAGGATTGAGGAACCAGCATCTTCACAAGGAAAAGTGACAGAAAACATCAGAAAGGGCAGGAAAAACTAAGACATGATGTCGCTAGGCTTGCTGCAGAGACAGAAGGGATGATACAGAGCCTCTTTCCAGGGAATTCAGAGCTTACTCCACAGAGGTGCCCCAGAACCTATGGTCTGCACTCTAGATGGGAGTGTATACATCTAGTGAGGAAATAAAGGACTTTTTTTTGGAGAACAGTAGGACTCCGGGGACAGAGAATGGGAGAGCTGAGCCGACATATAAACTATGCACAGACGTCAGGATTTTCATTTGTTGAAACATAAACTTCAGTAAGAGCGACAAAAAAAGGGATAGGCTTCCAGTGAATATAGATGTCGAGGGAGGTTATGAAAGATATATTGACTACCTCAATATACCTTATATAAAAGATGTTTTAGTATAAATGTTTCCTCCAACACCTTCAGAAAAACATCACTATGCCCTGTGCTTAAGTCGAACTGGACATTAAGAAAAATGGTCAGATATTATGTAAGGATAATGTTTAATATTCCCTTTGAAGAGTGATAGTCCTAGTGGGGAAACTTCCCATTTCTCTAGTTTTATGAAGAGAGTCTGTGAAAACAAAAAGAAGTAATACACACCTCTTGCTCTTCTGACATTAGAGTATTCATTTTCTCCACCCTGCTTGTCACGGTGAGGTGCTCCACTATTACTTCTGCCATCTTCTCCTCCATGCTTTACTTCACCTTTGCCTTCAACAGCTACCAATGGCATAGCTCCAATGTTGCCATTTCCAGGAGATATCTGAACATCGTCAGGAAAATCAGAATTTCCCAAGGGCTGAGTGGGATTACTACCCAAGTAATAACGAAATGGTCCACTGTTTGATGTAAAGCTGTCTAAAAGCTACAAATTTAAAACGACTCTTAGTTAAAAAGCCATAAACATAAATTATACACCATAAATTTTCATGATAATAGAATCACTGTTTTAATAAATTGTTTTTTCCAAGCTATTATAATTTCCATTGCTAAAAACTGTCTTCTTTTGGTGTGCTCTGGAGGAGCAACAGTTGGATACAGTCCACGTACATCCCAAGGTCCTGGGTTCACAACCTAGGACTTGCAGAAAACACCCAAGATGAACAGCTAATTAAATAAAATGCTTCTCCTCACTCTTCCTGCCTATCTATCTCTGCTTGCCTTCATTCCTGCCTGCATCTTTCCTTTGGAAAAAAGTCTTCTAGTATGTCCTAGGGCTCAGGTGCTAAATCAGTGGATGGGGAATAGATAATGTTATACCCAGAAACCTGCGTTTATGCTTAGGGCCGGAAGGAATCACCTTGCTTAAAAAAAAAAAAAAAAAAATTCTTCAATTATTAGGAATTATTTGTCCATGAGCAAAGTACATACATTTTGTACCAAATTGCTCTCATGAGTCATTCATCCAAGGAATATTTAAATGTCTACTCTCATCCTAGTAACTACACTTAATTCTAGGATATTCTGAAGAAAGAAACAATCCGTGTCTGTAAGATGCTTCTAATCTTAGTAATGGAGTCAGAGAAGCACAATTATGGCAACACAGTTTGGTGAGTGTTATGAAAAAGTGTATAAAGTTTACTTTAGGGGCTCACAAAGCAGGTGTTTAACTCATACTGGGGTTGAGTTGAGGCTTGATAAAGACAGGCTTCCTGGAAGAAATGATATGATCTAAGACATGCAAAATGTATTAGTATAAGTCAAGGAGAATACATGTTATCAATAAAGGAGAAGTGACAGAGGGTGATTTGAGAACTTCTCACATTAAAGAATCAACAGGATTCAAAGACAGAAAATGTTTGAAGTAATGTAAAGGCAAAGACAAGATGGTTTTAGAATACTTGCCAAAATAAGAAATACATGGCTTAGTGGATAAGACCACTAAGGTGCCGACCATGTAAAGTCCAAGGATCCCAGTTGAGGATCCTGGGCTGGAGGAAAAAAAATACAGAGAAAAGGGAGAGTCTTTGGATTTGTTTTGTTTTGGGGGGCTACCTTCTGCCATTATAAAATGATATAGCTATAACTAAGGGAAAACTGAGATTCCTGAATAGAGGGGATTTTGCTAAGTGAAATAAGTCAGAAGGAAAAATACAAATGCCAGATAGTCTCACTCATATATGGAATATAATTAAACAAAGTGAAACAAACATGCACTACAAGCACCAACCCTTGGACATTGACAAGAAAATCGAAGCTACCAGAGGGGAAAAGAGAGGAAGGGGGAAGCAAGTGGTGGTGGGGAGTCCAACGAATAATGGTAGAAGAATATAGATAACTTGGTGGTAGGTGTAGTATGTTATCATATATTTGATGAATAATGAACCTACACATCTAAACTTTGTAAATCAAAGTTACCTCAAAAATTTTTTAAAAAGATTAATGCTTTTAAATAAGATGCTATAAGACAGTTAAAATTCAGAAGAGAGATATAGGTTGGAGATATGAGTTTGAGCATCAACATGTGTGGATGGACTAAAACAGTAGTAGTAACTAAGTGGAAATATATTTATCTGAAGAACACCAAATTCAAGGGATCACTTGAGAAAGAAAAAAAAAAAACTCAACTAAGAAGTCTACTAGGGTCCCAAGAGATACAAAAAGAAATCCTTAAAAGAATGGCATAATGGTACACCCTGGTGGCTCAGCTACTAAGCCAGTGGTTGGGATATGGTCAATATAAAGCCCAGGGACTCAGATTCATGGCTCATGGCTGGAGGAAGAATCAACCAATCAACTAACTAGCTAACTAACTAACAATTGGAAGTGTATTTCTTCTCTCCAGCCTTCCTTGCTTGACATAACGTTTCACCTCTCCCTTCCTCTCTTCTTCCTGTCTTAAAATCCTTTCTCTTCTCCCCTTAACAAAAACAAACAAACAAAACAACTTAATAGAAGTCAAGAGAATATTTTTTTTTTAAAAAGTAGCTAACAATGTCTAATGATTTTTAAGTAAGACAGGTAATATAAACCATTCAGTCAAATTAGCAACAAAGGTATGTTAGCAAGTACGGCACTAAAGTAAATGAATACAATGAATTAATGAATGAATAAAACCAACAGAAAGCCTGATCATGAAGGAGAGAGATAATACAATAGTTAGAGGGCATCACAAGGTTGATGGAATTTTTTTTTAAAGATGAAAGGGATATATGAATATGTGTAGAATTTACGAAAGAGCCAGAAGAGTGGCAATGGGAGGGAACAGTCTAGATAGAATATAAAAGATGAACGTCTCTAAAAGAGATGGGGGAAAATATGATACAAAGCAAAATAGAGAAATTGTCTTTACTTGGGAAGAACATGTCTTTCACTGAGGTGGGAAGTAGTAAATGCTGTGTTTAGCTTGTCACTATTTTAAAGAATTGCTAAGGTATAAAGCTGAAGGAGTAACAAACAGGTTGCTTCCATCTTCTCAGTGAAGCAAAAAACAAAACTATTTGATGAAAGCAAGAGCAAAAAGGGGATGAGACTAATGACTATATCAGTACCCTACTCACATGACTGATTATGGAAGAACTCTAGTTTCTTATGAATAGGTGTTATTCAAAGCACAGTTTCGAGTCAGCAGGCTTAGCATCAACTGGGAGTTTGTCAGAAATGTAAATAAATGGATCCTAACCAGGTCTATTAAATCACACACTATGGTGTCAAGCCTAAGAATATGTTCTATAACAAGCTCTTCATGAAAGTCTGAGAGTATTCCTTAAGAGAGAAGAAAAACGTGTAAGAAAAAAGGGTGGGAGAACCCTAGAATGTTTATCTTTCTATTATCTTAGATAGCTAACCCACATGACAAAATTCCATGTGTACTGATCTGCATTAGTATAGGGCTTTGAAATTATCAGAAATGTGTGCATAAAACATACATATATCTATATTTACATAGATAAAGTATGTCATGTCTCCAAGTCTCTATGTCAGTACTTCCAAACAATTATCTAATTTTACTAAATGGTTATTCCAGCACATGGTTTGATTTTAGTCTGTAAAGCAATAACTGCTAATAATTCAGTCTTTCAAAATGTCAACCTTTTAGGAAAGGATTTTTCTAAATGATTCAATTTGTTTAAAACAGACTGAAAACAAACTGTAAAATTAAAAAAATGACTTTCTTTTAAACAATATTTTGTTAAGTCAGATGAGACCCTAGAAAGCATGAGGTCCTCTCTCACCTTAGAGATTTAGTAAAATCAATGGAAAGTAGTACTTTAAGGCCATAGGCCCTACAGAAAGACAGAAACTAAGACAATATGTAGATAAAAACATAACTGTACTCAAAAAAGCACTATAAAAATCCTGAAAATTCTGACACACCGTGGTGGAGTAGCAGTTGGGTCAATCACCTCTGAAAGAGTGCAAGGACACATACCCTTGTGTTCTCGACTCCTATGTCTGGATGGAAACAACCAGTATAAATAAGCAAATAAAAATGAAATAAAGTGCTTCTTCCTCTTCTCTCTTGCTGCCTGCCTGCCTACTTACCTTCATTCCTGCCAGCACCTTTAAAAAAAAAATCCTGAAAATTCTAATACTTATATTTAAAAATTACAGATCATCATTCATAAAGAGGTTGCAAGTAATATTATATAAGATTGAACTTAGATTAATAATAGGTTAGGTAAAATTTTAAAAAAATTAATTATACTAGCAGATTGGCTAACCTCATCGATAAGATAAGAAATGAAGCTTGGAGAAAAAATAAATAATGGCATTTTTAGAACAAGTAATACTAGAAGTCATAAGCAAGTGAAACAAAAAGAACTCAGTATGAAGTGCTAACTGAACTAAAGAGTACTAATAAAGGTGCAATTGTATGTAGAACACAGTAAAATTCAACATTCCGACAGAAGGGGGATAAACAGGAAAGAAAACTATCACACAGGCAACGTTAGTCAGAAAATAAAACTACCAGGAAAAAGAAATATTCCACGGACCCACTTGGTCTTGGATTTGACTTAATCTAGACTTAATGAGAGCTATGATCAGGTGGGGCTCTCCTTTTATCTAAAAGGTTCTTTCAGGAAGGGACAACTAAATTAGGGTTTAAAAGATTTGTAGGAGTTAAGCTAGTGAATGAGGAGGAACATTCCTAGCAAAATTAATCCAAAGACACTGGCACTGAACAAGAGAAAGAGAAGGGACTAGATATATTAGAGTAACAGAAAGTCAGGGTGGGTGATTTCCAAAGAACAAACAACAGAATGACATTGTAAGAGAGGTCATAAAAAGCCTGACCAGGCTCCCCATCAACTGCTTTACAGAGAAAACAGGAGCAAACCTAGAAATCAGTAGCCAGATATTTACCAATGCCTATTCGGTCCTTTTTCACCAACCTTCCTTAAACAAATCTTTTTTTTCCTTTTAAGAGAATCTGGAATTTTATTACTTTTCATTTTTCACTAACTTCAGCTCATACTCAGGTTGGCCTCCTTACCATTATTCTTTCCATCTATGCTACTCATTTGTAGTTCACCTTAGTTTAAAAGTATTTTATTCACATGCTTTTAAAATTTGAGAAAAATAAGAGGTCAATTTCATTGCTTGAAAAAAAGGGAAAACACAAAGAAAAAAAGTTAAAATCAGTATTTAAGGGAGGCAAATGAATTGTGGAGAAGACAGATGGGGAATATGTAAAAACATCAAACATACATAAGCTATCAAAGTCACTCATGTCTTTAATAGACAAAGTTGTCGAAGAAGAAAATCATATACTCAATCTTTTTTAAATGTTAACTTCTAATATCAAATCTTAGCTGAAATTTGAAAATCATTTCCACCAAAATTTCAATTCAATGTATTAAAGTCAATATGGCACATTCTGGTGGAATAGTGATTGGCTATGCTGCCTCCAACTGGGTGCACATTCCACACACATCCCAAGGACCCAAGTTCACATCCTGGGGTTGGCGGAACAGCCAAGATAAACCAACTAAATAAGAAAAAAATGCTTCTTCCTTCTCTCTCTCAGACTGCCTGCCTGCCTCTGCCTGAACCTTTCCTTAAGAATAAAGTCAATATGTAGAACAGGTTTATTTGCTTAAAAATTATTTACTTTTCTTCATTGTTTATTCATGTTGCAAACATAGGGACTAGCATAAAGATTCTCTGCTGTATCAGTCCTCATCTCGCAGAATAAATTAAATAAATTATAAGATAAATTATATTATCTTAATAGATGGAAATTTTATATATTTTTAATAACAAAAACAATTTATAATACAAATGTTTAAACATTTCAGAAGTATGTTTTCGAAGTGTTAAATAGCACAAATATCTATTATTAAGAGAAGTTGTGTGTTGAATTCTATATACCACTTTGAAAACCCACCAATTAAAAAAAGTCTATTTTACCTCTTCTTGTCCAAATTGCTCCATGGAATCACAGTAAACTTCACTGTCTGAATCACTTGTCAAATGCTGAATTCCTGAAACATCTTCAACATGATCATCAATTACATCTAAAAATGAATAATTACCAAGGTAGAATACTTAGTCTCTGAGAAAAATGCATTTACTCCTATTTTCAAAATGTATCAGTGCTGGTACGCCCTGGTAGAGTAATGAATAGGTCAACCGCCTCCAAAGGAGCGCAGATCACATACCCCTAGGTTCAAGTCCTGGTTGGGGGCAGGGAGAATAACCAGTGTGAACAACTAAATAAAAATAAAATAAAATACTTCCTTCCTTTCTCATCCTGCCTGCCTGCCTACTCACCTTTATTTCTACCTGCAGCTTTCCTTTTAAGAAAATAAAAAGTATCAGCTCTACATTATTTTCATCTTGGGAGATAAATTTGATTTACCAAACCACATTTTTTTTTTTAATAAGGAAACCTAGGGGTATGTGGACTGCACTCCCTCCAAGGTGACTAACCAAACCACTACTCCACCAGGGTGCGTCCAAGTCACACTTTTTTTAACTACCCAAAACTATAAATTTAGTGGACTTTTTTTTTATTAGAAAAGATCAATATTCTATCATGGAATTATACAAAGACACTGTCCAGATGAAACCTTACAAAACTTAATAGCCTTATGAGAGAAAACTGACTAACATCTAGGAGGCCTAAATTTGGGATGCAACTATGCAAGTTTGGTTATCACATTACGAAATAATATTTCTTGGCTTTCTGAATGAATTGCAATGTTAATAATTTACCATATAACATACTACAGGCCCACCTCTAGTCTTAAAAATTAAAAGACTGCAACTTATCTAGTTGATGGGAAAATTAAAGGTATATAATCAGATACTGAGGTTAAAAAAGTAGCAGGAATGAAAGTAAACACTTTAAGATTTTATTTTAAAAAGTCATTTAAAAACACAAAGAAACTATGTCTAAATAAAATATAAAAACCTTGGCCCTAATTCACATACAAAGCTATTAACAAACTCTAAGAAATTGCTGAATAAATGTTTTATAAATTTTAAACTTCTCCTAATTATTTTAAAATTATTAAAAGAATGGCATGCCCTAGTGGAGTCGAAGCTGGGCACAGTACAAAAACATTCCAAGGTCTCAGGTTTGAATCCTAGGACCAGGGAACAACCAAGAAGAACAACTAAGTAAAATAAGTAAAAAATGCTTCTTCCTCCTCTCGCTTCCTGCCTACCTACCTCTGTTCACCTTCATTTATGCCTGTACCTTTTCTTTTAAAAAAAACAATTATTAAATGAATATTATACTCACAGGAAAGAGGCAGGGCAAAGGACTATTATACCTTGTTGAGTGTAGACAGCAGCTTTTCCAGTTTGCTCCAAATTTTGATCTACTTTTTGTAGATCAAATTTTTCTTCTACTTCAGTAGAAGAAGTAGAATTCAGGTAAGAAGTGGCATGAATGTCATTATGTATATCCTCAACAAAGCTTTCTTCATCATAGCCATTAGTGACAATTTCCAAATTCTCATGGTCTGTAGATTTCTTCATCATTTTCTTATCTTGTATGAGAAAATGGAGATTCATAGACATTTATAGTAGGAAAACTTCTATATACTGTGTTCTAATATTGAATAGTCATTTCCCCAATCTACCGTAAGCCTTTTGAAGAGTTTTCTCTTGGACCAGAGAGATGGGCTCCTTGAAAAGGGGGTTTATAATATGCTGAGCACCAGCCCCAAACTATTGATTCAAAACTGCTTCAGTTCCTTATCAGTGTTTTAGAATCCCTTTTAAGAAGTACTATCTCAAGGTCTTTACACTCTCTCAATAGAGACCCAGGTCTCTGAGACCCAGCAGCACAAAGGGGTCTATATAGCAAATAAAATGATCAAAGAAGGTACTACATACCCACCGTAAAGTAAAGGCAAAACTAAGCTCTTTTAATGTCTTTCTGCCTCCTCTTCTAACATAGTTTTCTCAAGAATCACTGATACTCTTACTAATGAGCCCCCACACACTCACCCAAATGACCTTATGATTCCAATCTATCAAAACTGCTCTTTGTATCCTATTTGCTGAACTCAATTCTATTTTTGACAAGATAACGGTATTGTCTCTTCTCTTTGGTAACATGCATGTTCATACTGGAAACAATATCTTAAAAAAATACATTTTTAATGTAGTATTTCAGGCATTACCTGTAGAAGAGTGGCCTACTCTTATTAGCCTTCAATTAACATCTAGACTTCAAATAACTTCTCTTCATAAGGCTGGCTGTCCTACACTCTGTAGTAGATCCCTTTGATCTACAGCAAACCTGGTTATAGGTCAACAGCCTACAAGCCACACGCACTAATCACATACAGTATCAAATCAGTCCAAACCATTTACTGTATCTAATGTAAAATTATTATACCATCATTGAAAGATTACCATTATCTCTTTGTTCTGCTCCTTTTACTTCCTCTTGGGCTTCTTCTTCCTCAGACTCGGCTCCACTATCACTGCTTTCAGCTTTACCATTAACATTTTTGGCATTTGGAGTGGAAGTTAGAACATTACCAAGATCTAAAACACGAAATGACCACTTTATCTCTAATGCTACGACATACTAGAAATAATGTTGTAATTTACAAATAATAAAATAAATTTAAAGTAAAAAGTTGGAATTTTGATATACAATTAACAAGCAGTTGATGATAAACATACATACATGATAAAAAGATACACCCTTTCAATGATCAGGTTACAACAAAAATGATAAATCTATCCTACATCGTTTCTGAACAAGATAAAGGATTATATTTTTAAGTCAGCATAAATAAAAAAACAAATTTATAGATATATGATCTTCTTTTTCTATAGTAAATAAAAAGCTGCTATATGTTAACATGCTGAAAATGTAAATATAATATTTTTGGCTCTAACAATAATCTTATCAATATTATAACTGCAACACATTAAATAATGTTACCCTTTGATTACTGTTAGGGCTCTAGCTATACAATTTAAATTACGTATTTATATTTAACCTTTTTAAAGACCATTAATTCAATGACTTAAAAAGCGTTTAACTGTTCTACAGCCTAAAGCCATACTTTCAAAATAAATGCATTAGAGCTTCTCAAACAATATGTAGCCTCTTATCTAGATAAATCACTAGTTAAAATTCACATTCTGAATCAGTAAACCTGGGGTGATCTAAGATTCTGCACTTTGATAAATGTTTCATCATCATGTTAATGCTGTTGGATACTGGATCACATTTTAAGATACAGGGAATGAAACTTCCATAATACGTAAGGGTTCCTAAGCATTTACTGGCCAAAAACAGTGGTCTTTCTTTTAGGTTTTATTTTTCATTTACACAAATGCATTCTGGGTGCTTTTCTGCATTCCAAATAACATATTAAATTTCAAAGTCTCCATACATCTTATACTGTAAGGCCTATAACCTTATTAAATCTACCTAATTAATAAAACAAAAGAGTAAATTAAACTTTAACACAGGCATTGTGTTCTGTTCTCCCATGAGTAGCAATATAGCTTGGACACTCCCTATTCTCCACTGACAACCAAAAAAGCAAAAATAACAACAATTAACAACAACGAAAAAAAGCCCACAAAACACAAAACACCCACTACCCACAGACAGCTTCAATGAAGCTAAGCAACAGGAAACCTCCTTCAAACAGTAGTTTTAGCAAAACTACTTTTCAGCAGTAAAAGCAGCATCACAGCAGTTCTGGGATGAGAACTATAGAAAGCACAGAAAATTACTAATGAGCCCTACTCAACATCCAAAAATCAACTAATGTAATATATTAAAAGTCTAAAGGATAAAGTCACATAATTATAACAATAGATGCAGAAAAAGCCCTTTACAAAATTCAGCATTATGAAATAATGCTGACAAAATTAGGAATACAAGAGAATTTCCTCAATCTGATAAAGGATATCTATGATTACACGTAACTAGAATCATATTTAATGCTAAAAGACTGAAAGTTTGGTTCCTAAAATAAGAAACAAGACAAAGATAAATATATTTACTATCTTTATCTAATACTGTAATGAAAGTTCTAGCCAAGGCAATTAGGCAAGAAAAATAAATAAAAGTAGCCCAAATAATCTGTATTTACAGGTGATATACTATTATATATAGAAAATCTTAAGTAATCTACAAAAAAAAAACCTATTAGAACTAATAAATGGTTCTTCAAGGTTACATGATATAAGATCAATATACAAAAGTCAATTCTATTTCTACAAGCTAACAATAAACAATTCAAAAACTGAATGAGAAAATATTTGAAATAACCTCTTGTCATTTGGGGGTCGGGTTTTCTCCTTAATTAGTTCAAGTCGCGACAGTTTTTGCTGCCAAATGAGTTACAAAAAAGCATTTAGCAAGCTTTTAGGATTTAAAAATTACAGATAAGGGATTATGAACCTTAGTCTTTATTTTTGTTCACGCTTCCTTGTTTTAATAATTAGCTGTTGAAACACCTGCCTCTGGCCAGAAGGCTGGACAATACTGAAGCAAGTCCATATTTATACTTTCTCTTTGTATTCTAACTACAAACGTACAGAGAGAAAACATTTAATATTTTTTTTCTGAATTGAATAAGATTATTTTTTAATATCTGACTTCTATAGGCAAAGCATATACAGATGGTGTAGTACAGAATTATGTCCAGTAAGAAGTCACCATCAGTTACTATTGCAGATAAAAACTGCAGGTCTTATGAGCAAACAGAAGAAATACAGTAATTTCCATCAATTAGCAAAAGATGCCATATAAACAGAAATGCCTGGGGAAAAAAAATAGCGATGCCAAGTTAATTGAAACATATAATTTTCATTTAAAATGACTCATGGGATCATTTCACTTTGCTTTCTTAAAAAATTTAAAGAGCCAATGTTTAATTAATACTAGAAAATAAGCATATTATACAACTCCTACTAGTATATAAAAGATAAGCCTTTTAATTCTTTATTGAGAACATGAAAACAAAATCCTAAAAAAAAAAACAACAACAAAACAAAAAGAGCAAACTCGCTCTTGGCCCTGGTTTAGCTTAAGTTATAGTTGAAACATACTGTAAACATATTCGCTTTAGCAGTAGCCAGAAAATCATTTCAGTCACGGTATTGCTAATATAATTAAAACGAAAAATAGAAAATACAATACATTTTTTAAAAAGCCATGAATCATGTTACAATTTTGCATATGCTAAGTGAAGCACCTATTGCATTTTAATAACATACAGGCTAAACCTAATGGTTTAGGCGAAGTCTTGTGGCTCAGTGGCTAAGAACAGGCCACAGAAAGCCTAAAGACATGGAGTCAGGGAAAAGAAAAACAACAACAAAATTTAAGAGATTATATTTTGGAACTTTATATAATGTGCTTGCTTGGAATGAAAACTCTTGAATAACAAGCTTATAAGTTCTATGAATTTGTGCAGAATTTTTTTGGCCTGTAAATTTTAAACACAATTTTTACATGGATTTCATTATTCCTACCTTCTAAGTATTTAGAAATTTTCTCCAGTCGGACTGGCATGTGAAAGCAAAAAACAAAACAAAATAAAAAATAAATATTACTGCATGAGTATACGTCACTTGGAGAATTAAAAATTAGGTAAAATGGTCCAACCTGAAGTTAAATCAGAACTTCTGCCACTCTTTTTGTCCTCTACAATTTCATAAAATGGACCTATGACATGCAGCAATTCTTCAACTTTTTCAGTCATTGGCATAGTTTCAAGAATCTGTAATCAAAAGAAACCTGGTGAAATCACGAACTATTAATCTGATCTATACTAATATCAAATAATATCATACTTCCAATTTAAGAATTGATAACTTTTGAGATTTGAAGTTCATTCATAGATCCATTAAAATATTGATATTAAACACATATATAATGTGCATATACCTCCAAAAAAATAAAAGTCAAATATGCTAAAGATTGAAAATGTTCTTGCAGCACAGCACGGTGGTTTAGTGGTTAAGTCCATGGCCTCTAGCTGGTATAGTTCACATACATCCCAAGGATCAGGGTTCACATCATGGGACCAGAGGAAACAACCAAGAGAACAACTAAAGAAAATAAAAAGCTTCTTCTCTCGTCCTGTTTGTCTGCCTGCCTATTTGCCTTCACTCCTGCCTGCACCTTTCTTTTTTTTTTTTTTTTTTTTTAAAAAAAAAGGTGTTCTTGGTCATGGTGGGGGTTAAATGTAAAAATAAAGTCATAACCTGTATGGCTCAGGCCACTGAGACAGGGAATATAGGCCTTGTAAAGTCTAGGAAAATGGATTCAGACCCAGGGCAGGAGAAAAATAAAAATTAAAAAATAAAGATGCCTATTCCTTCCCTTCCTTAAAATTCTTCTTCCTTCTCCCTTCTTTTCTCTAAAAAAAAAAAATGAAAGTGCTTTCCTTTCCAAGAATATTTTATATATACTTCATGTAAAAACATATACTATACATTAAAAACTAAGGGTATTGATGCTAAATAAAATAGAAAGCTGTGAGCTTAAGGTAAAATTATTATTTTTTTTGTTTAACACTAAGGTAGTGCTTCCATAAGGGCACAAAAATAAATTAGGAAATGATAACCACTTTCAGACACCTACATAACTATGGGCCAGTCTATAATAATCAAACCGAAAAAGCAAAATAAATTAAAATGAAAAGGCTTTCAAATAATTAGCCATCACCTATATCAAAAAGACTCAAGACAACAAGTGTTGGTGAGGGTGTGGAGAAAAGGGATCCCTTATACACTGTTGGTGGGAATATAAACTGGTATAGTCACTCTGAAAAACAGTATGAAGATTCCTTAAAAAAATTAAAAATAGAACTACCGTATAATCCAGCAATTCCACTTGTAAGTCACCGAAGAATATGAAAACAAGGTGTGCCGCTGATGGCTCAGGGGTTAAGCGCATGCCTGTGAAGCAGTTCGCATAAACCCAAAGGACGTAGATTTATGGCCAGGGGCCAAGGGGACAATAACTAAAATGAAAATGAAATAAATAAAATTCTTCTTTCTTCTCTATCTTTCTGCCTGCCCGCCTTCCTTCCTCTAAAAAAATGAAAAAAAAAAATTTAAACGCTAATTTAAAGAGATATACACAGCCTCACATTTAGTGTCGCACTATTTACAACAGGCAAGAAATAAACACAAACCAAGTGCCCATCAAGTGAGATAAAGATGTAGCATGTATCTACCTACCAAAATAAGGGCAAAATCTTGCCATTTGCAACAACACAGATGGAACTAATGTGACTATGCTTAGTGAGATAAGTCAGAAAGGAAATGACAAGTACTGTATAATTTCACCCATACATGGAATATAAAGATACAAAGAACTGCACCCTTGTGGAGTAGCAGTTAGGTCAATCACGTCTGAAGGAGCGCAGGCTACACAACCCTGGGTTCAAGTACTGGATGGGTGGGTGGGGGAGGGGTTGGTGTTGGCGGGGAACAACCAGTGTAAATAACTAAATAAAAATAAAAGAAAGTGCTTCTTCCTCCTCTCTCTTCCTGCCTGACTACTCCCCTTCATTCCTACCTACACGTTTCCTTAAAAAGCAAAAACAAAATAAACAAGGCAAATGAACAGACAAAATAAAAACTAATGCTTTGATTCTGAGATTTCCAGAGGGGAAAGTACTGCAGGGTTGAGAGCAAAGGTTAGTGAGGATACACTGCCCAGTGGTGGAGGATTATTAGAGATTTAGTGATATGCGTGATATGATAGCATATATTTGATGAAGAATGAATCTGGACACCTAAAACTTACATAGTGTTATAGAACATTATCTCATAAATTGTATAAAAATAGGCATCAACTGGTGAGAAAAAATAAAACTATTTCTATATATATAGTGTACTTTATATATATTAAAAAATAAGGTCTACTCAGTATATTTTTCAATTTTTTTCAGGCAAAAAGCTAGCTGTTACACAGTATGTTTAATATGCTACCTTCATTGGTTTTCCTTTTTTTATAAAAGTGTGTGTGTGTATCTTTTCTGAATCAATCTATGAAATATGATTAAAAGTAACTACCACCGGGCAAGCCCTTGAGGCTCAGGCAGCTGAAACAGCTAGTGAGTGGATCTTGTAAAGCCCAAAGACTAGGGTTTGAGACCAGGTTGGGAGGGACACAACAAAATAAATTAAAATGTTCCTTCCTTCCTTCCTGTCTTCCCTGGCTCCTCCTTACTTCCTCTCATAAAAAAATAATACAATAAGTACCCACCGACAGATGAATGGATAAAAAAAGATGTGTTATACATACAGAGTGGAATACTGTGCAGCCCTAAAAAGATAAAATCTTGTCATTTTTGACAACATGGGAACTAACTGGGATTATGCAAAGTGAAAACAGAAGAAAAAAGACTAACACCAGATGCTCTCAATCATATGTTGAATATAAAGAAAGCAAGCAAACAAACAAACATTGACAACAAAATTGAGGTTACCAGAGGAGAAGGGGATGGGGATGATAAATTCAAAGGGTAGTGGGGGTCCAATGGGCAGTGATGGAAAACTATTTAAAATTTGGCATAGAGGGCGGTATGCTATCATATATTTTATGCATAGTGAAACCACATCTAAACATATTATTTTATAAATAAAAGTTACCTCAGTGCACTCCTTTGGTTCAGATCACTAAAGTGCAGGCCATGTAAAAAGTTCCTAAAGCCTGGTTCATGACACAATTGGGGCGAGTTAGATAGGAGGAAATAAAATCAACCTCAATTAAAAATAAATAGAAGTTGGCATTCTGGTTTTTTCCTAAATCTCCAAAAGATAGTTATCATGAGTCAAACCTTAAAAAACAAAATTACCCTGCAGTAGACAGAGAATGCCAAAGTCCTGGACTTGTAGAGCTTTGGACCAGCCCCTCAGTCAGAGCAAATTTAAAGTTCCAATTTTTATGGACGCTATCCCAAACTTCCATCTATTACGGTGACTATCCCATCCTCTAAGACAACGTGGAATAATCAGTATGGGTTTATGATAGGGAATTTGTGTACAACAGTCACTAGTTATTTTATTCATTTTTCAAAAGGAAAGGTGCAAGCAGGAATGAAGGTGAGTAGACAGGTAAGCAGGAAGAGAGAGGAGGAAGAAGCATCATTAGTTTTTATTTAGTTGTTCACACTGGTGGGCCCCCTGAGCCTGGGACTCCAACCCAAGGGTATGTGGCTTGCTCCTTTGGAGGTTATTGACTTAATTAATCGCTGCTCCATCAGGGTGCCCCAATCCACCAGTTACTTAATATGTAGCTACTGGGGATGAGTAACAGATACAACAACGTACATTATTTAATACTGGATGAATTTTCTGGAACTCCCCAAAAGATAGGCTATTTTAAGAAATATGGATTATTTCCCCCAACCACATCAGTTTAGTCCATCAAAATTAAAATCCTATTATTTTAAAATAATTTTTATTATAGCACTTTTACAGTGCTATTTCACTAGATAACTTATAAGTTATAAAAAGCAATTTTCTAGAAAACATCCATTCTAATATTTCAGTTACTAAGGTTCATTAAACTCTTGAATGTAAAGGCATGAAATATGATATATACTAAGGTAATTCTAAGAAGCAATGGTATAGTGATTTGTGATTAAAAACGTTTAATAGCTGTTTCAGTTATTACTGGTTTTAGAAAAAGTTTCAAATTCATTAATCAAATATAACTAGATAATGGACTATTCCACATAATTATTCAGAAACATGCAGTTTTAGCTACTGATAGCCACAAAGCTAAACTCTGAAAAGAATTTAAAAATTAATCAAACTTTTGATCTAATATTTTTAGATTTATATGTAAAAGTTTAGTATACAGTTAATATATTCACCATATGAAATAAACATATGAATGAATATAGTAGGCAAATTATTTTAATTTGCAATGCAGCTACACAAATCTACAGACACAGTGGAAGCATTTTTAAGACTGCTAAAAGGCAGCCACATAGTTTCAATTTTCTTGAAAAAAAAAAAGTGGATACATATTATTTCATCCCCTTTCCAACTTTTAACTGTGGTTACATCATTAATTAAGGAAACTGGCACACCCTTGTGGACACTGGAGTGGGAACCATGTGGGGTCCTGGGACTCAGACTGTGGACTCAGGGAAGGAGTGAAAAATTAAAACTAAATAGAAATAAATGTTTCTCCACCTCTCCTTCCTTCCTTAAATGCTGCTTCTGCTTCCTCTCACTACCTTCCTTCCTTGATTAAAAAACAAACCAAAACAAAAATAAAACTGGAAGGGAAAAATGGGTAAATTTTACTTTATATGTCAGTTCAACAACAATAGAAGTGTGTCTAAACATAATGGTACTTAAAGAGAAGGAAATAGTTATCAAACTAAAAAAGGCTTTAGATTCTTTTTTCTTTACTTTTGAAAGGCTCCTTTGTTTCTGTGTCATTGATATAGTTAGCCAAGAGAACTAAACTCTGCCCTTTGTTATAAACAAAGTCCACTAAATAAAAATTGTGAAAATGTAACAAAGGGCATGAATTTGAGCAGAGTAGAGGAGTTTACAACAAAACAGAGCAAAATGAAACAAACTAGCCTGAATCTACCAAATAGAAACTACTATAGAGATGATATTATCAAATTATCTGGCCCCTCAAAAAAACTTCCTTTGTACAGAATTATGTTCAAAGATAATCTATTACAAACTGTCAAACATACATATATTTCACGAGTGATCAATCTCTAAAACAAAAATGGTTTTTTATAGAGACATTAAAGTCATCTTATTTTTTCATAAATTTGCTCCTCCAAATAATCCTTTGAACAGACTTAAAAGAGCTAATTAATAAGGAATGTCCTCCTTAGCCCTTACCAGAGAAACTTAAAAGCATACTTATTTTGCTTCTGAAGGACCTTTTAATCACAGAAAAATACTTGTACTAAGAAGTCTAGTGATGGAAAGAGCTCAATATCTGAGTCAAAATGTATATAAAAACATTCTTGGCAGTTTTATTAATCATTTCTTCTTAACAAAAAGTTCCAGAGCAGAGATGCTTTTGAGACAGCCCACATACTTTTCAGACTCCTGAGTAAGGAACACCAATGTTTAAAAAAATTCCTATTTATATACTTTATATAGAAGTCAGCTATAGAGAAAAGACGTGGATGAAACAAAACAAAACAAAACAAAACAGCAAACATCAACAAAATATCATGTCACTGTGATATATATTAAGGAAAAAACACCTACCTTAAGATAAACTGTAATGAGACAGATAAAATCTTAATACATTCAATAATCAAGATGCTTTATTCTAACACATTACAATCCCCTTGTTCCTGAAAGCAAAAAAGCTAATTTGACTGATAACAAAATTAAATTAGAGCTTCTCTGAGTATATATATTTCCTACCGTAAATTATTTTCCCTACCTTTTTCATTTCTTCAACATATGCAATCATGGCGTCCTCTTTGGTCATATCACCCAGTGAATTCCAAGCGTCCCTAGAAATGAAAATAAACAAATAACAAAAAGACACTTAATTTTCGATTTTTCAGACTATAACTTAGTTGATGCTACAGTGTAATTAAAACAGGTTCTACATAATAAAACTATATTGTTTCCAAAGAATCTCTTTAAGTGTGGCACCTTAGGGAAAAAAAATACCACAATGAGCAAGCTGGCAAATTAAATAGTATTTAAAACTATTACATATAACCTAACTACAGACTATATATTGTAGAAACTACTATATGTAGAGCACAGAGACTATACAGACTACTTAAAAATATTTTCTAAGAACGCCTGAGAAGTTTTTTCTCCATGAACTATTACAGGCATGTTTTAAACAAACAGAAGTTCTAGTTAAAAGTTCCTATTTAATTTAAATATGAGCCTAACCGAAACACTCAAACTAAAAATGGAAATGATTTTTCAGTTCTAAAAAAATGAAAATGTGAGGGACAAGAAAATTTTAAATGCCAATATAATGAGAAGAGTTTTTGAAATTTTTGCCTAAAATGAAAAACCTTTCTTTTTATACATTTTTTCCAGAAGCAGTTTAAGTCAACCAAAGGTCGAGTCTGTAAAATGCAAGATAAATTAAATTTTGGCATGCACTGGTAGAGTAGCAGTTGGATCAGTCATCTTTTGTCAGTACAGTGCACATGCATCCCAAGAACCCAGGTTCATGTCCTGGGGTCAGGGAGAACAGCCAAGATGAACGATGAAATGAAATACAGAAAGTGCTTCTTCCTCCTCTCTCTTTCTGCTGCCTACCTGCCTCTGTTCATGCACATCTCCTGGAAAAAATGACGTGTGTGTGTGTGTGTGTGTGTGTGTGTGTGTGTGTGTGTGTATGGGTATGTGTATATATATATATATCTGAATACTTTCTTTTAAATATATGAAAAATCAAATTTTTAGGCCTGTCCTTCTGGCTAGGTGCAGGCCATGTAAAGTCCACGGATCTGGGTTTGAGGCCAGGGGTCAGGGCTTAAAATACTACTACTACTATAATTATAATAATTACAATTATCATTATTACTACGAAAAAACGTAAATCAAATTTCTATTCAACTTTAGTGGAACAGGAGTGATGGCTCAGATAAAGTTATAAAGCTGAGTCACATTCCTAGTTACTTATTATCTTACAGGCTCAAAGTAAACAATGTCACTTCACAAGAAAAAGTCATTAAAGAGAAGCAGAAGTGTTTGTTTCTTTAAAACTTGGCAAGCAAAAAAGAAAAAAACTAGCCACATTGTGAAGTTAGTAAGAAAATCTTTTAAATTTTTATAAAATTAAAACAAAAACTATAAATAAAGTAAAATCTAATTAAAAATGTTTTTTTTATCTTAGATGCACCTATATTTGGTTTTTATTCTTTCTCAAAATTTTCCTACTTGTATGAAATTATGTTAAGAGCACCAAGAGGATAAAAATTGTTATTAAGTACTTAGACTATGCATAGAATAATACATAACCAAATATATAGCAGTCATTATTGATCATGTCATTAACATAAAAATTGTAACTCTTTATATAAAATTACCATTTATATCTTCCAATAGGATCCCAAAATCCAGGCCTTGAAAGTTTACAGGGTCCTTCTGTTGCCTGCTTATAGAAGCTATAGAATTTGAGCATCATTTCATTTGTTGGCTGGAATGAACCTATTGGAAACATACATTGTATACAGATAGATTAGAGAATACAACTGATAATTTTAGGGTTTAAATTAGCTTAGCTAATACTAATAGTGATTTGTAAATATTCATTATTCAGATAATAATTTAATTCTACCTTACAGAATCAAAAGCTATGGCTCTGTTAGTTGATTTACTTCTTTTATTTAAAAAAAAACCTGATTATTTTATACTTTAATAACAATGTCTTAACAGTTCAATAAATTAAAAAATAGGCATACCCTGGTGACTCAGGAGTTAGTAGGTCACATACAGCCCAAGGACCTGGGTTCCTGGCCCAGGGCCAGGACAGTTGGTGGTGTGTGGGACAACTAAAATAAAGAACTAAATAAAAATGCTTCCTCCTCTCTTCTTTCCTGCTTGCCAACCTTCACTCCTCTTAAAAAAAAAAAAAGGAAAAAACATAGGGTAGGTGCAACCAAAACAAATTTAAAAGGATGTCATTAAGAAAAACCAAATAAACTGACATGTAAAATAAGTGTATTGTGCAATTATAAGGTTTGTTTGCTTGCTTGTTTTATGCAAAGGTACAGGCAGGAATGAAGGCAAGCAGGCAGGCAGTCAGGAAGAGAGAAGAGGAAAAAGCATTTTTATTTATTTATTTTATGTAGTTGTTCATCTTGGTTGTTCCCCATGACCCAGGGTTTTAAACCAGGGAACTTGGGATGTATGTGGACTATGCTTGGTGAACTAAACTGCTAGGCCACCAGGATGGGCCTATAAGGTATATTTATTCAAAGATTATGACAAACAAAAATTGCCTAGTATAAATGAAGAAGTTAAATGTATAATGTGCTCAATAAAATTACAGGTTTTAATAAATATAATTCCTCTTGGTCAAATTTTAATTTCTCAACAGATAAGGAACTCAGGTAAAGCCAATCAATATGAACTGTGATAGAAAAAGAATGTAAAATAAAATAAATTCCTCACTACCCATCCTTGTAACTTTGGACACATCAATTTCTTTGACGATCGGACTTCATATATATTTCAGCTATACCTATAATCTTTCTATTAAAAAAATTTCAAGTTGTAAAAACAAGTGCTATGTAGTACTCCTAATAAAAGAGAAAAACTGGAATGTAAATGTTTTATAATAAAAATTGGCTACATAATTATGCTACACATACACAACAGGATCATTTAAAATTACAGCCCATAAAAATTAGATTGTCGGCATGCCCTGATGCATGGTAGCATAGTGGTTAAATCTGCAACCTGTGACCAGTGTAGTCTGCATATATCCCAAGGACCACTGGAGTCTCCATAGCCCAGGAAGAACAAGCAAGATGAATAACTAAATAAATAAATGCTTCGTCCTCCTCTCCCTGTCTGCTTACATATTTGACTTCATTCTTGCCTGCACCTTTCCCATATTAAGAAAAAAAAATTATATGGTAGAAAAATGGTAAAAAAAAAAAAAAAAGGCATGAAAAAAGTTTCATGATCTATGAAATGAGAAAATAAAAGTTAATTAGAAATAGCATATATTGGCACACTCTGGTGGAACAGTAGTTTGGTCTGCTGACTCCTACAGGCACAGTCCACATACATCCCAAGGACTTGGGGCCAGGGAAACAACCAAGATGAACAACTAAATAAAATAAAATAAAGTGCTTCCTCTTCTCTCTTCATGCCTGCCTTGGCTTGACCTCATTTCTGCCTGCACCTTTCCTTTGAAAAAAACCAATACAATCCATTTTGCAAAATAACTATATACATAAGAAGTGAAGTAGAAAGAAACATATTCAAAATGTTAAAAGAGACTGTATCTCTGGACAGTGGGCATGTAGGTTATTTTTATTTTTATTTTTTGATTATTTGATTTTTTTTAAATGGTACATGCAGTGTATGTACCTCTTTAAAATAAAAATTATTATAGAAATTAAAAATGTAAAAAGATACTTTAAAAACTCTATACGTTACATAATAAGCAGATAATATATAGCAATCAAAAGCTAGTGATTCATAAATGTGAAAATTACAGACTAGCTGAAAGCTGGTGTTTCAAGTTTGGCCAAGAAAGAATAATTAATTTCAAAATCATCATAATAATTACCTAATAATATATGCTCATGTAGGATTACCTATTAAATATAATGATTCTGATAGTCTTTTTTTTCACATAGAAGGAAAAAAATGGAGAAACTACAGTTAAAAAATTGCTACCTATTTAAATAACACAAATCTAAATTTAAAACCTCAAAGTCTCATTGCATATCTTCAGTAAATCAGATAAGATTCAAAGTTTATTGGCAAAAATGAATGATATTTAAACTAAAGCAGATTACAGTAAAAACATAACATATTCAACGGATTCTGTGTGCAAGGCACTGGGTAAAGTATAATATCTGTCCTTGAGTTGCTCACACATGATATATTTGATTTGTATGCTTAAAATATTATCTAAAAATTTAAATCTCTAAAGGCCAAGGGCATACCAAACATAGATGCCATAGGACTCATTATTACTGTAGGCCTTCAAAAAAGATTAATAGGAACAAAAAATACTCTAATATCTTACTCTTTGAAAAATAGTCCAAGGAGAACAAACAATTTATAAATATTATTATAAATATCCAATACCTCACATAAGACTTTTCTTTGATTAATATCAATTTAGTTTCAGGGAATAACTGTATGCTGAATATTGTTCCATGCAGATGCCATTCGGAAGGCTATCTTAACTTTGCAATATCTTTTAAAATGTTGTATAAATCCAAACTGCATTTAACTTACATGGGTTTCTTAAGTAGTATATGAAGTCAACAAAAATAATACATTAGAAATACTGAGTCTAACTTTTTCAATTTTCAAAAAAGATAAAAGAGTGGTTTAGTAGAAGTATGTCTTTCTATAAAAGCATGTAATAGGGCATTTAAGAAAAATAATTACCTACATTTCCTATATTATTTCTTTACATTTTTTTGGACTCATTTCAATCCTTGTATGTCCTCCTCCATTTGATATGAGATTACTTATTCTGTGCATATTTGTTTTCAAAACCTTTTGTTTGCACTTAATACATTTTTATTTAATGGTGTTGAAATGTATTACCTAACTAAATTATGAGTAATGAAAATAGAGGTCATGATATGAAATACTACCAAACATATTAATGTTCTATAATGTTAGCTTTACAACTCTGAAAAGCATCATTTAAAAAAATAAATGTTTAGGTGAGATCTGGTGGCTTAATGGTTACATATCTAGGACACAGCCCACAAACATTCCAAGGACCTGGTTTGTGACCTGGGGGCAAGGGGAACAACCAAGATGAAGAACTAAACTAAAATAATAAAGTGCTTCTTAAAAATACATGTTTAATAATTTAGATAATGCAGTAGAATATCACATGAAAAATAAAAATTTCTCTCTCCAAGTCTCCCCACAGGAAAAAAAAAATGAAACACTAGTCAAAGACATAAAACTGCAAATTCAAAAAGCTCTGCAAATCCTAACCAGAATAAACATGATGAAAACCACTCTTAAACACATCCTAGTCAAAGTGCTGAAAGTCAAAGATAAACGAATTACGTTGAAAGTATCTAGAAAAGTGACATATTAAATACGATAACATTGATGACTTTTCTCCCAAAGTGCAAAGAAGGTCCAATGAGTATAAAAAAGGGAACAGTAGTATAACAGACTAACCAAAAATAGAACAAATATATTTACTACATATATTATTATATTAAAATAAAAGAAATAGTTTTACAAATGAATATAGTTGTTTTCAAGTTGTTCTTCCCTTCAAGTCAAAAGTTTTCAAAAGACTTAATAAGTAGACTATGAGTATGCGGCATCAGGCATTCCCATCCGACTTATTTTAACATATCCAAATCCGCAGTCATTAGTCATGAGACTTCTTCTGTTGTCAATAATATAAACTACTTAAAATTTCGATAATATATTTGTCCCTGGCTTGGCGTATCAGCCAGTAATTAACTCACATTCCACACCTTTTAATTACATTCAATTACATTCCTTTTAAACGCAGAGAAGTGGGTGGAGTAAGCAAGACTAGAAACAGAAAGGTTCAAAATTAGGTCTTACAGGCCTCAGCAGGAGGCTTCGTCAGCTGCGGCCCAGTGCACGTACCATTTTTCGGCAAACTCTGGATCACCTTCACCGCCGCCTCAAACCTGGTTTCATGCACGGATCTCGTGTCCGCCATCTCCAGTCTCCAGCACCCGCCCCGATCCCAAGGTCTGTAGACTGGAATCAGACAGCAGCAGCAGCACCAGCTTTCCCAGGAGCCTGCATGAAACTAGAAAGTGGAGCGCAACCGAGGATCAACTAACTCAAAGGGAGAAGGCCCAGGAGCCCAGCTGGTCAGTGCTCAGTTGCCCTGACCTATCCAGGCCACACAGAGCGAGGTGGCCCAGCTCCTTCCTCCTCCCCGGGGCGTGACCAAGGCCAGAAGCCATCCGCCTGAAAACAGAAAAACAACTCACCGAAAGAAATAGCATCTCTAGCAAAAGGTCGAGAGACTCCGGACGCACGCGGTCCGGGAGCGGCTTTCCCAACCACAAGACCCCAACCGAGCAGCCACACCCCCCATCCTGGAAGGGTCGTTGGGTCTGTCTGCGAGCTCCCCACCGCCCCGCCCCGCCCCGCCCCAGAACTTCAGTAGGACCCACCAGCAATCCCCGCGGCCGCTGTAGCGCAACAAACTCCACCCACCCGTCCTCCGTTGGCTACTAGGACGCGCGCAGACTGGCGGTGCCCTGAAAAAGGGCCAGAGGAGGAAAAGGGGAACAACTGAGATGAATCCACCGAGGACCAGGTGCCAGCTTTTTAAACAGATCGGACCTATGTGTCTGAGCGATGCAGCGGATAGATGGACCACGCTGGTGACGCTAGGGTGAATTTTGCGTCTGGGCCCGAAGCTGCGCGCATAGTTCCGCTGGGTGAAAGCAGATTGCGGTCCCCTGCGCCTGCTCTTATAGTTTGAAGACAGTGATGAGACACAAGCAAAGCATTTTCCATCTGGACAGGCTTGGTGCTGACCTTAATTTTCTACCATTCAAGTTCTGCAGCCTAGGGCAAATTACTTGGGCTCTCCAGTGTCAATTTTTATACCCGGGCAAAGGGTAGGTAAAAAGATTAGGGATGGAGGATTGAGGTGCTTAGCGGGGCTTGCCCCTGTGCCTTAGATCGCTTTAGCCTCCCCGAGCCAAGATCGTCAGATCAGCAACCAACGAAAAAGGGGAGGTTGCCCGCCTCTAGACTGGGCTAGGGGAGGGAGAGTACCTTGCCCTGCACGACCTCTGACAGACAGCCTGAAAGATCCAGGCTTCGTCCAGCTCCTTCCCGATTTAATAGGCTTGGGGGCTGTTTACCCAGGACCTTCACCTTTCGCATGACCCCCGAACTTCGGGAATCTGGAAAGTGGCCCTAGGCCCAGCGTGGGCGAATTGGTACAGGTTGTGAAGGTACAGGTTGTGAAGGTGGAGTTCTGCGACCTGGAAATTCCAAAGTCACCAGGTCATTTTTGTCAGTTCGGGATGGGTTAGGAGGGCTACTAGCACAAATCTTGGCGCCGACTCAAGTTACTCGGAGCCGCAGTGCGGGCATTTACCTTGGTATAGCCAGGCTAGGCCTGTCCGGTAATGTCCCCGACGCCCGCCCCTCGCCCCGCGAGCTTGTGGGAAATGGAGTCCCTTTGTGAGACGCTTCCGTATTCCCACCCTTGAACCGCAGGCGTTCCTCCCACTTGTGTCGGGTTCGCTCTCTAAGGCTGGCTAGATGCTGCGCGGGAGCGGCGGAAGTCCCTTCTGCGGTCGGATACTGAGCTAATTCCAAAAACCGAGTCCGCTGCCGGCAAAAGGAACACTCAGCTGTGTGTTTTAGAGGTTTTACTGGTGTGTTTATCCTGGTTTTACCACTTGAAGAATTGAGGTCTAATTTGTTACTGTTGCTTACTACTTTTAAGGTCATGTAAACGAAAGAGTGAAAAGTTACACACAGATAGTAAAGAGTGCTGCCTACAGTGCAACGTAATCCAAAAACCGCCTTAGGGTGATATCAAATGAGGAAATTTGAGACTCGTTAACTGACTTGCCCAGGGTCCCCAAGCTTTAGTAAGCAGCAGAGCCAGGAGACAGTCACTCCAAACACTTTTTTTTTTTAAGAAACATCTTTATTTAGTGTTCTTTTTTTTTTTTTCTTCTCACCAGGGCCTCAGCACTCAAAGCCGGGTAGTTGGGCTTTATGTGGTTAATACACCAGTGTCTCAGTTCCCTGGGCCACAGGACCCGTCCAGAATTCAAGTTGAGAATTTCAAGTTGAGAATTCGGTCTGCACAGAAATCACATTGCCGGCCCTAGGTTGCAGCTTTCAACATGTGTCCTAGCGGCCTGAGGAGCTCAAACACCTTTGCTTTAAATCTTGGAATTTTTTCCCAGGAATTAATGTGCCCTGGAAAACTAGAGTTCTGGTGATGTTCTATTTCTTGAATTAAGTGTTTGTTACATAAATTTGGTCACTTTGTGGAACTCTGTTGAATTCTGCGACTATTTTTGTGTATGTTACACTTAAAATTTGAGGAACTAACAATTTATTCTGTTGAACTAAGATGATTTGTTTTTCTTTGAGAGGAGGAACCATTTTCATTTTTTAATTTAGTTGTTCATCTTGGTTGTTTTAACACCACTCCCCAGTTTATTTTTCTTTGTATTTTACTTCATTAAGAGACAACTTTTCTAATTTACTCAAACTAGAAAGATTTTATATGTTCAATACATTGTTTCCTTTATTCTTTTCTTACTCTTACAGACTTTTCCATTCCATTATATTTAGTTATACATATTTATAAAAGGGTTTGGGGTATTTATTTCTAATCTAGGACTTAACTTTGACAACTGTCGCGTAAGCTTATGTAATAAGCTAAGGTAGTTTGTTGGCCTTTAGGCAACGTTTAATAAGATTTGGCGGTGCCTTGGTGGAGCAGCGATTCCAATAGCCTCAAAAGGTACACACAAGCAACTAAATAACTGTTTAGTTGTGTGAATAACTAAAAATAAAGAAAATAAAAAAGATGCTACTTCCTCCTCTCTCTTCCTGCCTACCTGCCTACTTCCCTTCATTCCTGCATGCTCCTTTCTCTTAATTAAAAAAAAAAAAATTGTGAATGATTTCAGTTTGCTTTCCACTTGCTTGTATAGATTTCCAGTCAAGGAGAATAGCAGAAGGACCAAGGAAATTGCTGTTATTCTGGTAAAAATATTTAAAGAGTAGTGTAGATAGGCTGGTTTATAGTAACTCCTACTGAAACATAAGCTGAATATAACAGATGAAGCAGTTCCCAAGGTGCCTTCCAAATATGTGAACCTATAATTTTACCTAAAATATATCTCATGGAACACTAATACATTTCAGTACAGTAACTAATATGAGACATTCTGTTTTTTAAATGGAGAGGTAATTGACACTATATTAGTTTCAAGTATACCGTAAAGTGATTCAGTATTAGTGTATATAGCAAAATGATCACCAAAATAAAGTTGATCACCAAGGTGAAGTTTCTTGAACATGCATTTCTAGAGAGGTATTAATTAAGACTAGACCCACTTTTTTATCTGACCATAGGAAAGTAAAATAATATATTTGTGGGATTTAAGAAATATACATGTAAATAACTAAAAAAGATTCCTTTAGTTGCTCCTCTCTACAAATATTTCTTGAGACCCATATGATGTAATAGATACTGAGGTTACAAAGAACCTGGAGGAACTCTCTAGTGTGGTAAGCAGACATATAATACACCATGTAATACAAATGCAAAGGCCTTAAAATTGGAGGACATAGGCCCACCCTGATGGAGTAGTAGTTTGGTCAACTGTTTCCTGCTGGAGCACAGTCCACATATATCCTGAGGACCTGGGTTCACATCCTGGGGCTAGGGAAACAACCAAGATGAACAGCTAACTAAAATAAATAAAATACTTCTTCCTCTCTCTTCCTACCTGCCTCTATTTGCTTTCATTCCTGCCTGCAACTTTCCTTTAAAAAAAAAAAAGGATATAAAAAGTGATATATTGTGTGCACCAAAAGACATGTACAAAAATGTTCATAATAGCACCATTTGGTACAGCCCAAATATGGAAACAACTCTGACCATCAGCAGTAAAGCAGATATAAATGGACTACTGGAAGAACAATGAGAACAAATGAGCTACAACTATTCAACATTTTCTGTGAATCTCAAAGTTGTGAAAAATAATTAAATTCAAAGAATATTATGATTCTATTTATATAAAACAAAAACAGGCAAAAACTACATGTTATGTTCAGATTCGGGCTGTAGGTCTAGTGTCAAAGTGGGACGGGGGAACTTTGAGGTTCTGGTAGTGTGTATTTCTCGAATTAGGTGCTTGTTACATGACTGTTCACTTTATAAAACTATTGAGGGTGTGCTATGGTGGCCTAGCAGTCTGATAACACCTGGGAGCAGTCCCACATACATCCTAAGGTCCTGGGTTAGAGACCCTGGACCTGAGGGATCAACCAATGTGAACGACTAAATAAAAATAAAGTTCTTCCTATTCCTATCTCTTCCTGCCTGTATCTTACCTTTTGGGAAAAAAACAAACTAAAATGAATAAACGTCTATCGAACTGTATAACTAAGCTCCACTAGGGCATGCCAAGCTTTGTTTTCCTTTGTACATTATACTTCAATTAAAATTTATATTAGCATAAGCAGAGAGGGAAAGAAAGAAGGAAAGATAAAGATAAAAAGGCACTGGAATTCTGGTGGTAGATGGCATGTGAAATATAGACTAAGATGCAATTTCAATATCCTAAAATAAATATAGCATTGTGAACAAACTATATAATAAAAATTACGTTTAAAAATTACATTTAAAAAGCTTTAAGTGCCATGGGAACAAGAGAGTGATTAAATATGTGAGGAAGGTGTCAAAAGGAAGCAACATATGAGCTGGTTCTTTTAGGATAAAATGGATTTTATAAGCAGAAAAGATGGGAGAGAAGCATTTTAGGGAAAGCATAAAATTAAAACATTCCATGTGATAAAGAACAATATTGTTCATGTGAAGGGACGATAGATATAAGGTAAGGGAAGGTGAGACAAAGCATTGAAGAAAAGCTGATGAGGCTGATGTGAACTTATATATACCATGTAAAGGCGTTTATACTTGGTTTATAAGTCCATAAAGACTTTAGATTTTTGTGTCAGCTAGGGTTTGATCAGGAAGGCAGAAACTGTGATTAATGTGATATGAAAGATTTTTGTCTTTTCCCTTCTCTCAGTCTCCAGTCTGGAACCTGGGTCCGTAGGCTATTTGTTGCCTGCATCAAAGCTGCAAAGCACAGAGGGGCACTGGTATAAGATTAATTGTAAGGACTAAATGTCATTGTAGGAGCCGTTGATAAGGACTTTAGAAAGCTATTGCCTCTGTATGTGGAGGTGAGCATAAATTGCTCTAGATGAGTAAGCATGTCTTATAGTCAGGACTGGGGTGAAGCTAGGAAGAACAAAGACAAATGTAAATCCTTAAAGACAAACCAGAAACAATGAGGACAAATACAGTCCTCTCACCATCTCTAAACTCAGTGATATAAACTTTACAAAATGTGAAGTTGAATTCATGCCTAACCTGACTCACAGGTCCTGTGGATCAAGCTGTTACTCCATGCCTGGTTCCTTCAGGGCTGCTTCACTTCTATCTGCCAAATTTCACATAAAATCTTATGGCCAAGCCCAAGTTATCAAGACAAAGAAGGGAATTCTGGAAGATTTACTTCTAGCTTCTCAAGAGTATTGACTGAATAAAAATTCACCACAATATTCTAACTGGCAATTAATCAGAAATACGTTATGAACATATGAATGTTTGTTTTCCCCAAATTCATATGGGAAATTCTAACCCCCAGAGTGACTATATTTGGATATAGGATCTGTTATAAAAGTTAATGATGTCATAAAAGTGGATCTTAATCTTCCCTTTGCCGCCACCCCCACCCAATCTAAGAGGTAAGTTGCCCTTATAAGAGGACCTCTATCTCTTCACTGGGTGAAGACACAGCAAGAAGGTAGACATATATAAGCCTGGAAGAGTGTGCTCACTAGAAACCAAATTCACCAGCACCCTCATCTTGACTTCCCAGCCTCCAGAATTATAAGAAATAAGTTTCTGTTGTTTAAACGTCTCAGTCTATGCTATTTTGTTATAGCAGCCAGGCAGACAAAAACACCAGCTATATTTCTGAAAGTCACAGTCAATACAATAAAACAAGACAAAGAAATAAGGCATAAATATAAGAAAGCAAGAGACAAAACTTATTTTTAGATACTAGGGTTGTCTATCTAGAAAAATAACATTGAATAAAATGCTATTGAAATGAAGAGCTCTGGTGGAGTAGTTGTTAGGTCAATAGCTTTTGAAGGACACAGTTCACATGTCCTGGGGTTTGAGTGTCAGGTGAGGGGAAAACAGTCAGTGTGAACAAAGAAATAAAAATTAAAAATGCTCTTCCTCTTTTCTTCCTGCCTGCCTATTTGCCTTCATTTATGCCTGTACCTTTCCTTTAAAACAAAATTATTGCGTAAAATATATCTTTAAAATCATGAGAAGAAAAATAAAAACAACTCCTGCATTGCACGATGCCAGAGGGCACCATTTCTATTGTAAACTGTATTCATAGGTGGCCCTTGAAGTTGTGTGGCACAGTGGTCTTATTTATGATTGTTAAGGGAAAGTTTACTCAACAAGCCCTGAAAATCAATTGGAAAATGATAATGTGGATACGTACAGGTTAGGCTACAATAACAAAATACCATTGACTGAGTGGTTTCTCACAATTCTGGAGGCTGGGGTGTTCAGGGTCAGGGATCTAGCATTGTCAGTTCTTGGTCAGCGTCCATCTCTGACTTGCAGGTGGCTTCCTTTTTGCTGTAACCTTTCTTGCTCTCCCCTTGATGTAATGTGTACTTATTGAGAAGATCTTTTCCTCTGGGTCTTTTTGTAAAAGCACCAATCCCATCTCATGATACCCTTCTCATCTAAACCCAATTACCTCCTAAAGGTCTATCTCCAAATACCATCATACTGGGAATTAATTTAGAGTTTCAGAATATGAATTTGCAGGTAGTCACAAAGATTCAGTCTATAACAATACGTTTGACTACCTTCAAATTAAAAATTTGCTATGAAAGAAGATACATACAAAAAAATTAAAAGTCCATTGTTAATTTGGAGAAAATACTTTTCAGCACATATGTTGAGTTATACATATATACAGGAGTTAGGCAATTCCGTTCTTTATCTCTAGGGAGATTATAAAAAAGCTAATTTCCTTGACAACTTACAGCTAAAGGTGTAACTCTTCTAGTTCAGGAATATAATAGAAGCTACTGGATAGAGTTTCTGTGCATATGACAAAAGCAATGGGAGAGAGAGAGGAGAGAGAGAGAGAGGGGGAGGGGAGGAGGAGGAGGAGGGAGGAGAGAGAGAGAGAGAGACAGGATAGAACGAAGGGATAAAATAAAAAAAGTGTTTTATTTTTAAATTGTGAATCTTTAAAGGTAAAATACCCTTACTCAACTTGTACACCTAATGTTTAGTACAATAGTTTAGTATAACGCCACAGTTAGCAACAATCATTGTCTGCTAAACGTTAAATGAATTGAGGGTGCAGGAATTTGAGAGGATAAACCTGAGTCTTGTTATCTCTAGGTAGATAGAGGAAGTAAAGATTTAGTTTCCATATCCTTATCAAAACTGAGAATCTCTGATTCACTGACATTTCCTAATTAACCAAGTTGTGCCAATTTTCAGTCTTCTTGGGGAACCAATTTTAATCTCACGAATCACTCTATGGCACCATCTCTCGGAGCATCCAGGAAAATGCAATCTCTAAAAAACCACCCTAAGTGATTGTTTAATTACGTTCCTCCTTTTTTTTTCAGAGGCTCCTTGAGCGCATGCGCCAATGATGAGCCGCCTAGACTACAATTCCCAGAAGAACATACAGAAACTGAAAAAAAAAAAAATTTCGTCGTGATGGGGGTGGAGTGTGAGAAGTTCTGAAGGCTCGCGAGAAAACGAGGTTGCGGCGACTGCGCGCAGTGGGTGCAGGGTGGGGTGGGGGTTGTGGAGAGAGTGAGGAGGAAGAGGAGGTGCTGTCCCACAATACCAGGCGGGAGGGCGGGTAGGCGGTTTGTATCCGGGCTGTGAGGTGCTCCGATCCTCCGCGGACCTTGCTGCCTCTCTCTTTAACGCTAGAGGAAGCGATGCAGAGGGGTGGAAAATGGCAGAGCTGCAGATGTTACTAGAGGAGGAGATCCCGTCTGGCAAGAGGGCGCTGATAGAGAGTTACCAGAACCTAACCCGGGTCGCGGACTACTGTGAAAACAACTACATACAGGTGAGGAACGCGGACTCGCGGGCGGCCGCGGGCTGGCCGGGCCAAAGACCCGCCACTGGCTGCGTGAGTGACCAACCCACTGGGCGGGGTGAAGAACTGCCTGAACCTCGGCGGCTGCCCCAAACCCTAACCCCAACCCCAGCCCCAGCCCCAGCCCCAACCCCAGCCGGGGAGAGAGCAGTTGGCCGAGCTGAGGGAGCCGGGCGGCGATACAGGAAGTGGCTGCGGTGGTGGAAACGGATAGAAGGGGAGAGAAAAAATGGGCGAGGGAGCAGGGAGCCCGACACCACCGCGGTCCGGCGCCCCACTGCCGTCTGCCTTCGTGAGGGCTTGGCCCCTCGGGTCGCGCGTCCCCCACCCGGCAGCGTTCCATTCTCCGGGCTTCTGTCCCGGAGAGCCCTCTGCCGCCTCGCTCTCTCTCCTCCAGGAGAGTGGTCTAGGACCGCCAGAGGAAAGGGCTGGGACCAGGCTCTGGGAGGAGCCGCCGAAGAGAGAGGAAAAGCGGGGTGTGTGTTGGGATCCTGGGGTGGGGGGCGATTATGTCAGTTCAACCCAGAGGGTGTGTCTTTTATTTATTTATTTTTTAAAAATTTGTCATGAGTCACATTACACAGACCTCCCTCGGGAGGGCAGGAAGCGGGTGGGAACTGAGAGAGGGCGTTTAAACGAGAAGTTAATCTCAAAATTCCCTTAATTGAAGGTTTGTAAATCTGCCTGCCTCTCCGTTTTCAAATCGGGGTTTTTCCCTTCACCCTCCTTCATTATTTTCACTTCCGCCCCACTATTTCGTATTCTAGAGCTGTCGTTATTATCGAACAAAAATTATTCTTCACTACTTGGGAAAATGTTTCAAATACATTCTCTTACCCAAAAGTTCGTGAAAAGTGTTAGCTTTGTAAGGTAAAATAGAACGCTGTAGTCGACGGTTGCTTATTTTCTGAGGTTTCTCTCCAACTTAGGTAAATGTGTAGACAATGAATCCTGATTGATTACCGAGCCATAATGTAAAATATGTTCTTGCAAATTTATTAGAAAATTCTTGAGCTTTATCTGTTACAGATTCTTATTTGTTTTTATTTTAACGATTGTAAGTGAATTATATTGTGCCAGTTTGGTATGAAGACCTTTAACTGCTTAAGCCCACAGTTTGTAGTAGAAGCAAATAAAGTGGCAGAGTCCTTTGTAGCTATATAGTGGTACCAAAATTTTGCTTGTTAGTGGTAAGGTATGACCAAAATGTTCTTTGAGAAAGCTTAGGGTTATTGCATTTCAGAAGTATTTATAGAAGTGCCTCCCATGTGATTATAATTTTTAAGAACCAGTAGTTTCTGTGTGGACAAATCTAAAAATATTTGTTTTTAGGAGGAGAGACTATTTTCCGAATACTTGGAATAGTTCTCAATTTCCATATTAGTAGCATTGTATCTTCAGTAGCACTAGGAATTTATCTCATACATTTTTTCAAGCTTTTGCTTTAGAAATGCTAATAAACTTGTTGAATGCCTGCCATGTACTTCTTGTTTTGCAAATTTTTTATTTAGTCTTTAGAAATAAATATAAAATATGGTAGAAACGTGCATATATATATTTCAAATAGAAAATTGATGTATGTTATCGATATTAAAAATACACAATATTTATTCAACTTAATGTGAAAACCCTGAAAATTGGAGTGAATTTCAGCTTATTAAAAGCTTTAAGGATTTTGAAAGTCAAAGGGAGAGCACAGGGAGTTAAATTGCCCCCTAGTCTAGAAAAGTTATTACTTTATAGAAGTCAGCAGATAAGTACTTAATAAAGAGATGGCTTCTTTGTTTTGCATGTTGGGAAATCTGACAAATATATGGTGTGGTAACTGCAGTGTGTCCGTAAATGTAAGCTTGTTTTAACCTGTCTGTTGACTGTTTCTTTTTTTTAGGTAGTTGGATGCTGTAAGACTTTTTTTTACCTCCCTGACCCCTTTAATTTATTCTCTCTAAGCCCTTTCTTTTTCTGCTCCCCTCACCACCATATACTTGGAAGCACTTTCTTTCTAAAAAACAAAACAAAACAAAACAAAAACTGGAAAGGTGCAGGGAGGAATGAAGGCAAGCCAGAGGCAGGTAGGAAGAGAGACAAGGAAGAAGCATTTTATTTACATGGTTCATCTTGGTTGTTCTGCTGGCCTGGGCATTCAGACCCAGAACCTTGGGATGTATGTGGACTATACCCAACCCCTACTCTACCAGAGTATACCACTTTGAAGCACTCTCAAGCTTCATTGCTAGTACCCTTAATATATTCTGGAAATTAATATCCTTCATATTATCTCTCATGTAGTCTTACTTTTAAACGTGCTGGAATCATAGTGTCAAGACCCACTTTGGTGGCACAGAATTTGACACCAACAAGGTGTTCTTATTTTACATGGGGGAAAAAAGATGAAATTCATTCATCGCAAGGTTTTATCTTACAGCCTTTACATTTTGAGTTGCATGTTGCAGGCTCCTAGCTGCTTTTTTAAAAGGCCCAAACAGGATCAGACTCAGGCACAGGAAGATGATAAAATGTAGAATTGCTATGGTAGCAGGCTTGATGTGCTGTGCTGTGCTGCTAACTTTGGTGCTATGGATAGGGAACAAATAGTACTAGAAATAACCATTTGGATGTCTCGAGTCTTTCCATATCTTTTTGTGACCTTGCTTGGATTATTATAAACAATTACCCACAGATATACCTCCTCTTAGGCAAAGTGTGTGGTCACTTGTATTTTGAAATTTTTTTATACCCAACTTGAGTTGTTGTTATTGTCTGAATGATTTTTATCCTAAGAATTAAATTTTCATTGTTTTTCTTTTTTGGAAGTAGAATTCAGTTTAGATAAGGTGTCTAGGCTAGCTAACAGGTTCTTGTAACTGTAGTGTTATTGAATCCTTGAGCACTTTATAAGTTTTTTGGGTCCTGATTCCTTTATTAAATTATATTATCAATAGCAAAACTTCTCAAAAGGGTTCTCTTAAAAAGGACAGGATTTTTGATATTGTTATGGGGAAGTAATAGTGAAAATAGAAAAGTGTTTTTTTATATAGACACTTATATTGACATAAAAATTTGAACCTTTTTCAATTTTTAGTTTGAATTTTTTCTGGGAGATTATGTCAAGAACACTAACCCCTCAAACACAATTATTATTCTGGTCCATTCTCTTTGCTCTACTTTAGAGACCATACTGCCTTTGTCATCGGAACTATATTAGGAAATAGGAAGGGGAGCTTAGTAAAAAGTGATAGAAATTAGTAAGATACATTTCTCAGCATGCATAATACTAGGTTGAGTATGGGAGCTTAGTAAAAAGTGATAGAAATTAGTAAGATACATTTCTCAGCATGCATATTACTAGGTTGAGTAAGGACAGAAAGGTTTTCCATGCAGCTTAACTTTTAAATTAAAAGATTTTGCCTGGAATTCCACCAACGAGAACTTCATTTGAATTAACATTTATTTTTAAAGCCTAGGCGTATGAAGGGGATATCATCAGTGAATCACTTAGTTTAGCTTGCTTTCCTTCTCGTGCGTGGTTACTTTATGCTCTTTGACCATTATGCACATTTGATATTGAAAAGCGGGCAGTTTTTGAACAGGAGCACTTCGGATGTGGTAAAAGCTAACATTTCCAGTATGGTACAGTTTATGCCAGCTTGTAATCTTAATTATTACAGTAATTCTTTTTATCTTTTAAAATAAGCTGATGAGCAGTCTGAGGTTTAAAGATATTAAATATGTAGCCTAAAGTTCACTATCTTGTATGAGATAGTTCCTGGATGATTCTGTATCTTAAATTCCTTTTATGACTACTGGATGGGACACTTAGTGCAACATAGGGATGAAAGAATGTGTGAAGAGGATAGTAGAAGAAAGAAGAGGGTAATATAATTGCTTTGAGTGCCTAAACTGTCACAGACTGTACTGATTGATTACCTTTAATCCTTCCAAAAAAGATTCTCTTACACATGAGGAAGTTAGGACTCAGAAAGATTAAATGAATTTTGATTGATCATATAGTTAGTAATTAATTGACAGTTGGGATTCCTACCTGATTCTGACAGATTCCACAGGCTCTGCTCTTTCCAGATGAAAATAAGTCTCAAACTCAGACTAATTCAGAAATGTCATGTAATGAATAGACTTTTGTTAGGCATGTCTGAGAACCTAACTATTTTACCATTGTTTCTTCTAAGTTCCAAGTTGCAAATATAAAAAACAAGTATGTTTGTAACATTAGGACTTGTCTGGGTCACCAAAAGATGGTAGCTTTGGCATTTGAAATGTTAAATTATGGGAATCACAGGCTAGCTTTTCACTGAGCTTATTAGCTCCTTTTTCTTTTTATGCATCCTTGCCCATTTGATTCTATGCTGATTCTGATTTGTAATTGGTATAAGGCCATTTGTAGAAGAATGAGTAAAAGTTAACAAAACAAAAATGTTTTGAAATATTTTGGGTAGTTCTGAAATATTTTGGGTAGTTCTGAAATATTTTGGGTAGTTCTGAAATATTTTGGGTAGTTCTGAAATATTTTGGGTAGTTCTGACTTCAGCACTAAGTAGGCTCAGGTAAAGATGGTCAAATAATATGGTCACATATGGTCAAAATAATTGAGGTAAGTTGATTAAAACTGATAGAATTCTTGGAATTGCAATTTGAAGTTTGAGTAAACAGTGGTTAACAAAATTAGAGATTAGAAATCGAAATGAATTAAATTTGGTTTTAGTTATGTGCAACATGATTATAGTTAATAATACTCTATTGTATATTTGAAAATTGCTCAGAGAGTAGATCTAAAATTTCTTACCATAAGGAAAATGGGAATAAGTGGTAACTATTTGTGGTGACATATGTAATCTAGACTTCACTGTGCTCATTTTGCAACATAGACAAATAGTGAGTCTTTATATTGTACACCTGAAACTAATACAATGTTATGCCAATTATATCTTAAAAACAACATAGTTTTAGATAATTGCTTCTATCTCAGTTAATTTTAGGTTGATCCATATTATGTCGCAACATGTTTGTCAATGCTACTGTCATGCAAGCGAGTTTTGACCTTGCATATTAGGTCTTGTGAAAATCCATAAGGATGGAATAGCATATCATTTTTTACTAATTTTTTTTTAAGGAAAGGTACAGCAGGAATGAAGGTGAGTAGGCAGGCAGGCAGAGAGAGAAGGATGAAGAATTTTGTTATTAATTTTATTTCGTTCATCTTGGTTGTTCCCCTTGGCCGCAGCTCTCAAACCCATGTCCTTGGGATGTGTATGGACTATACCAGCCAGAGGTGGCAGAATTAACTGCTAAACCACCAGGACATGTCAGTACTGAATATTCGTTAGGACTGTATATCACTTGAAAATTTCTGTTAAAACTGGTATCTCCTTTTCTCCTTTTGGGACTTTAATATTAGTAAGAGCTTTACATGAGGAACTAGTTAGATCCTTAATTTTAGTGTGCTTGTGTTTCAGCATGTTTTGTGGAAAGGTTTTCAGAAAATTGTTGAAATAATCCCGTAGTTAGATAAGGACACTTTTCTAATTCCTCATGTGTGCTTCTGTTTTTTTTCCAGTTGGTTCTGATAGCTGAAGAATGCTAATACTCTTTGTAGTGGGAACGAAGTATTTGGGCAATTCGAATTAATTTAGCATAACCCTATTTATAACTTTGGTAAAACTGTGTCCAAGAATTAGACATTTCTGAATTAACAAATATGATCATATTACCCAGAAAGGAAAAGTACTAATATTTGGGGAAGAGGTTGAATCAAGCATTAGATTTTATAGATGTAAGTCTATAAAATCCATGAAAATGGTGCTTAACATAAAAAATAAGGTAAAAATGTTACGTGCTGATTTGGCCATATTTTTAAAAGTATGAATTGGGGGCTGCTATTTTTTTTCTAATGTCTTTTTCTGTTGATTGTAAAAAATTAGCATTACATTTTATTTTAAAAGACCTAATAGCCAAACCCCATCCCCATAACTACAATATTTTTAGACTATTAATATTTAAAAAGACCCTTAGCTAATAAAAATAAGGAATTTTTTTTTTTTTTAAATACAGCGTTGAGAAAATAAGACTCTATAGGATAAGACACCAGGATAAGACCAATAATTAGATTTTATTTTTAAAGAAAACTTCTGGCTTGATTATTTTAACGGTGAACGTTAATTCCTTAGAAATTGAGATTTGAACTTTTTAGTGATGCCTCTCTGTCAAGACAAATAAGTACAATTATCCTGAGATATAGTAATTTTATCCATTTGCAAAGTGAATTTTTTTCAGAAGTAGTTGGTAGTGAACTAATGTTTATGAAGAATATCTGGAAACGATAACAAAACAAATTAGATGTGCTTTTGTTATTAAGATCCTGCTTTTGACATGCTTCTGTACAAATTTGTGGAATTGTGTTTTATACCTACTGAAGAATATTGCTTGGACTGTCTCAAGTATAGTTTAAAGGAATAAGAAAACTAATTTTAAGTCTTAGTTTACTAATTATTAGCATCATGATTAAAAACTCATGGAAAATTTCAAACCTATTCAAAAATGGAGAACCCTGCACCCATATTTAATAATTATCAACTCATGGTCATTCTCCTTTCATTTGTATTCCTCTCATATTTTCTTACCATAATTGTAAAGCCCATCTTTGCCATATCTCATCCATAAATATTTTAGTATGTATCTTTGAAAGATAAGTCATTACATTCATTGCTTAACTTATGTATGTGGGGGAAGAAAGATAATATTACAATTTACTTACGACACAAAGAAGTACAGAGTTTTAAACATAGTTAATATATTTTTAATTTGCAGCAAATTTTATTGGTAATTTCTGCCATGTGATGATTAGAATATAACTGTATTGCTTCATAATGGAATTTTTAAAATTTGACATATAATTTTTTTTAATTGAGGTATAATTTTTAAATTGAGGTATAAACCAGCCATTTAAAATTATATAGTTTAGTGGTATTTAGTACATTTACAGTGTTCTGCAACCTCTATCTTGATGTAGTTCCAAAGCCTTTTCATCACCCTTCAGAAAAACATCTTACCTATTAGGCAGTTTGTCCCCATCCTTGTTCCCCAGCAGCTGGCATCACCAGTTTGCTTTCTGTCTCTCTGATTTTGCCTGTTCTGTATATTTCATATAAATGGAATTGCATAATATGTGGCCTTTGTGTCTGACTTCATTAAGCATGATATTTTAGAGGTTCATTCACTTTGTAAAATGTATTATTTTGATACTTCATTTTTTTTAATGGCAAAATAATATTCTTTCTCTATATACACATTTTGTTTATCCATTCATCTATTCATGGTTATTTGGATTGTTTCTACCTTTGATTATTGTGAATAGTACTGCTATGATCATTCATGGTATTCGAGTATCTACTTTTAGTTCTTTTGCATATGTACATATCAGTGTTTCCTCATGTTTTTTTATTAGAACTATATGATTATCTAAAGTTTGCACTTATATATGTAGTTCGAATAGTATTTTCAAAATGAAAATCTGATCATTTTTCACTTCCCTGCTTAAAAATCTTTCAGTGATTCCCCATAAGTAATCTCACAATGAGTCCTTAGAGAGCCAGTATAGCATAGCTCCTGTCTTTCTAGTTTCGCTGCATTCATCCAATTGCCTTTGTCTTACCAGTTGTAATGACATTTCAGATTTTGAAATTTTGTTCTTTTGTGATTTTGCAAATGTTCATCTGAGTAGAAAAGTCATTCCTTTTGTTCTGGATCTTACTCATTTGTCAGGTCATTCCTTATAGTTCAGATGAAAAATTATTAGATAAAAATCATTTGCGTACCTACTATGCGTCACGTATTATTCTAGGTCCAGAGATAAAATACGAAGGCAAATTTCTGACCTTGCTTAAGTTTTCATCATAGAGGAGGGGACAAATAATTCACACACACAAAAGAGTGTTTTAGAGAGGAAGAAGTGCTGATTAGAAAATTAATTGGGCAAATGGGATACAAAAAATTGGGACTGGAAAGAACTTTAGCTAGGGAAGTTAGAATGTGATACTTTGTGGAGGTAACATTTGTCTGCTACCTGGAGGGTATCTTCTATTGAAGATCTAAGGAAAAAGAGAAGTGCAAAGTTTCTGAGATGGAAGAAATCTTTCAAGGGTAATGTGACGAGGGTAGTTAGTGAGAAGGAGACTTAGGAGAGGGGTCAAAGTGATGATCAGGACCTAGGTTACATAGGGCCTTCTAAGTCTTAAAACCTTGAAAAGAGATAGGACATTAAATGTGAAGATGATTAGAGTGCTGATTCACTTTTTTTCTTTTTCTTTTTTTTAAGGAAAGATACAGTCAGGAAGGAAGAGAGAGGAGGAAGAAACATTTTACCTAATTGTCCATCATGGTTGTTGACCCCGCCCCTCCAGGCCCAGGACATGAGCCCGAGTCCTTGGGATGTATGTGGACTATACTTGGCTGGAGGCAGCAGACCTGTCTGCTACTCTACCAGGGTTTACTTTTTAAAAGAATTCAAACTGCTAAATGGAAAACATACTGAAAGAAAGGCAAGAGCAGAATCAGCTAGCAGGGAGATTGATCAGGCAGAGAATTGATTATTGCTTATATTTTAGTGGTAGGGATGAGAAATTGAGGGGATAGGTTGAATAGTTTTCAAGAGGAACTGAGCAGGGTTTATTGTCAGTTGGATGTAGTGTATGAAGGAAAGAGGAATCTACTTTATATTTTTTTCCCCTAAGCATCCAGTGTTGGTGAAGGGGGAAGAGAGGATGAATGTGGGGCATTGTCAGGAGTGACACTCTTTATGTGACAGTGGCCCAGAAGATAAGTAATACCTGTACCACAGTCACTCCAGGCAACTCTTCTATAAATTGTAAATTCTCTGATCATCATCATCATGTCTCTCTCGGGGATGGACCATTCTGTAGTGACACTTCTTTGCAGAGAAGGACAGGGCAGGACCCTCTGGAGTGAGGTGGGGACAACCAGACCAGAGTGGCCAAGTGGCTGTCTGCTGCCTCACATGACTTGTGCACGTCAGTCACTTTCTCTGCAGTGAGCACAGGGAGGGAGATGGGGCACTTAGAAACTGGGACCTCCCCTCCCTCTTCCAGCCCTACCAAGAGGAGCTGGGTTACCAGAGACTTATTTCCTTGAAGAGGGAACCCTCCAAGCGTTTTGATGTCCATTGTGGCCACCGAACTCTGGCAGTTGCTGGCATTGCTGGCAGAGTGACCACGCCCTCCTGAGACATTGAGGGCCCTATGGCATATGCAAGTGTCTGCCCCATGGGTCCTGGAGTAGCTGTGGATCCTGCTGATGCTGTTTGACAGAGCAAGGTGTGTGTCAGGAGACTTGGGTAGTCCCTGCCAGATCCTGGTCTTTGCTGCTCTAGTGGCTATGACAGTAACCAGTGGATCTGATTGGAGAAAAGGAAAAGGGCCTGGCAGGTTGTCTGCCCTAAGAGATGCCCAGACGAGAGTGAGAGTCCTGGAGGGAACAAGACCAGCAGCCCTAGACCCTGAGGCTGATGTGGTACCCAAGGTGAAGGCCATACCTCCAATGTCACCTACCCTCTGGCCCCAGTGAATGGGACTGAGAGCTGCCCTCTGCCGCTATATATTTGGTCCCCTTCTTGGAAGGAGGAAGGAGGAGCTGCCTCCCAAAGGGCCCCTTCGCCCCTGCTTTGACCCTTAGTGTTCTGACTTAGAAGCCTCTTGGAGCAGGCTTGCACTCACCTGCAAGATCAACCTGTGACACTGGACAGCTGGAAAAGAGTGCAGGAAAAGGTGGAGGAGAAAGGTCCTGTGCAACTGTGGAACCTGAGTCTGCAACTAGAAATGTTTGAGCTAGTGCAAGGCCTGCTAAACTTGGGTAGGATCCTAATCCACATATTTAAAGTATAAAGAAATACCTTGAAATTAATTTTTAATAATATATTTAATTCAGCACATCCAAAGTGTAATTATTGCAGTAGTCAGTAAACATTTGGCATAATTTATTAATGAGATATTTTAATTTTTACATTAAAGTTTTGGAACCTGTTGTGTATTTTATATTGAGAGCACATCTTTGTTGGCTAGTGAAAATTTGGTAGGATTAATGGGTGGGAAGTTCTGTGATAATTAAAGGATAATTGGAATTGAGGTACTAGAGTAAAAAAAGATAGAAGTTGGGTTTATAATGTGGGATCTTTGAAATCTATATTTTTGGAAATTGTAGAATTACTAATGATGGCAGTGGGAGTTTTGCCTCTGGTAAAGAAAAAAATGGAAGAAAAATGGTTTGAATTCAGGAGGTCAGGTGACTGAGAGGTAACATGTCTTAGTGACATCACTAAGAATGACAAGGAATAGTGGTGAATTAATGAGCTAGATGCTAGAGTCGATATCCAAGTCCTTAGATGACAGTAAAGGAGGTTACTTCCTTGGAGACTTGTCTAACCAGGTCACATTGTACCCTGTTAACTACCCATAGAATTCTATGCGTTTTCTCTGTAGTGTTCTGTATACAGTAATCCCTCACGTGTCGTATGTTCCAGAGATCCCCCGATAGGTGAAAATTCACGAAGTAGTGGTGTTATAATTTATTATTTATATGTATTTTAAGGCTTTATAAATCCTTCCTACTCTCCTATAAACTCTTCCCACACTCTTATAAACACTTTCTATACTCCTAAACCTACGTAATTTTAACAACATATAAAATTCTATGTCGGTAGTCACTAGTGAAGTTTGTATATGTATACCGCAAAATCCCGTGATACAGCAAAAATTCCGCAATACAAAATTAGATATATTTTTAAAAAAACCCGTCATACAGTGAAGCTGCGATAAGTGAACCACAATATAGCGAGAGACGACTGTTTTTTGACATTTAATGCTGTTTTCTAAAAAATAGGATTTAGTTTGTTTTGTTTATTCCCATATATTTATCTCCATTACCTGCCCAATGCCTGGCACATAAATTCTCAGAATCTTACAGGAATTGTACTAGGAGTCTAAAAGCTTGGTTCTAGTCTTCATTCTATCAAAAATTAGTTATGTCTTAACTAGCCTTTAACTTTCATCTTCTATAAAATGAACAGTTTGAACTAGATTATGTTCAAAGTGACACTTCTGGATTTTAGTTTTGTTTTTGTGACTCCCAGTTTTAACAAGTCTTAGACGGTTTTCATTAGGATTTCTAAGACTTCAATTTCCTTTAAAAAACACAGTAACAAACTGATTTTACTCATACCTGTTTTTCCTGTTTTGTTGTTAGCATTTAATTGTTGACATTATTAAAATGCCAAGACATTGAATAAATACTTTGTTCAAGAAATGATTTCTTTCATTTTTTTTTTCTGCATTTCCCCTCCTCCTCCAGTTGCATGTCTCTAACCCCAGTCCATGGCTCTCATAGTCTATGCTTTAGCCCTCTGAGCCACAGGATTTTATTTCTTTAGTATTTTATTGCAGTAACTTTTTTTTTTTTTTTTTTTTACAAATTAAACTGATGTGTATAGACTTCCCAAATAGGCAGTCTCCTCATTCCTTAGATAAATATCAAAACACCATGTCCTCCACCAAGTGACCAAGTGTTCTTTGCCATTATCCAGTGGGTTCTGCCACCACTTGCTCCCCTATACCTATTCCCTACTGGAAGCTTCAGTTCTGTTGCAAGTGTCCAAGGGTTGGTTTTCTTTCCTCTGTTCCTTTGTCTTTTCACATTCTACTTATGAGTGAGATCATCTGGTATCTATCTTTCTTCTTTTGATTTATTTCGCTTAGTATAATTCCCTCTTACTCCATCCATCTTGATTCAAATGAAAGGATTTCATTTTTTCTAAGGATTGTGTAGAATTCCATTGTGTGTATGTATATATTTCCACTTAGGAAAGATAACTCTCCAATTCCTCTTTTCCATTTTTTGATTTAATTGCCTGTTTTTCTTATAATGAGTTTTAAGAGTTCTGTGTATATTTTGGATATTAAACTCTTGTCAGAAATATGGAAATAAAATATCGTCTCTTTGTTAGTAGATTTTCTTTTTGTTTTGGTGATAATTTTCTTTCACTGCGAAGAAGTTTTTTAGTTTGATGTAGTACTAGTTGTTTATTTTTGTTTAATATCTTTTGATGCTGGAGTTGAGTCCCCAAACACCTCTCTCTATGGTTGATGTCATGGAATATCTTTCCTATGTTGTCTTCCAGAATTTTATGGTTTCTGGTCTTATGTCTTAAGTTTCTAGTCCATTTTGAGGTTTTTTTTTTGTGAATGGTGTTAGAGAGTAGTGTGGCATCATTCTTTTTGCATAACACCATTTATTGAAGAGACTTTCCATTCTCCATTATATGCTTTTGGCTCCTTTGTTGTAGATTAACTGTGAGTCAGTTTCAGGTGATTTATTTCTGTTCCACTGATGTGACATGTATACCACTGTGCCTCTGGTATGATTTAGTACCTTACTGTTCTTATGACATCATTTTGTACTATAGCTCAGTATCTGGTAGGGTAATCCCTCTGGATTCATTCTTTTCTCTAATAATTGCTTTGACTATTGGGGACTTTTGTCGTTCCATAAAAACTTAAATTTTTTTGCTCTATTTTCTTGAATAGACCTGGGATCACATTAAATCTGTATTATCATTTTAGTAAGATTGCCATATTAATGACGTTGATTCTTCCCAACCATGAGCAAGGGATGTTTTTCCATCTCTTTATGTACTCTTTTTCTCTTAAAAACGACTTGCAGTTTTCGTTGTACAAGTCTTTCACCTCCTTTAAGTATATTTAAAGATATTTGATTTTTTGACTTCTGTTTTAAATGGCCTGATTTTTCTGATTTCATTTTCTTCTAACATGTTTGCATATAAAAATGTAATGGAGTTTTGTGCATTGATTTTTATAGCGTTCCATTTCACTGCACTCATTGATTAGTTCTAGAAGTTTTTGACAGAGTTTTTAGGATTTTCAGTACATATAATGTCATCTGTAAATAATGATAGTTTCACTTCCTCCTTTCCAATTTGTACTCTTTTTACTTCTTTTCTTGCCTAAGTGCTATGGCTAAGACTTCCAGTATAATAATAAAATAACAGGTGGTAAGTGTGGACAACCTTGCCTTGTTCTTGACCTTAGAGGAAATACTTTCAGCTTTTCACCATTGGCTGTGATTTGGCTGTGGGTTTTTCGTATATGGCCTTTATTATGTTGAGGTACATACCTTCTATACCCATTCTGTGCAAGGTTTTTTTTTTTTTTTTTTATCATAAATGGGTGTTGGAGGTCACCAAACCCTTTCTCTGCGTCCATTAATATGATCATGTCGTCTTTCTTCTTGCTCTTATTGATATAGTACATTAATAGATTTATGTTTGTGAACCATTCTTGCATCCCTGAGATAAACCCCACTTGGACATGATGGATGATCCTTTTGATACATTGTTGGATTCAGTTTGCCAATATTTTGTTGAGAATTTTTGCATCTATGTTCATTAGAGATATTGGTCTGTAATTTTCTTTTTTGGTGACATCTGTATCAGCTTTTGTATCAGTGTGATGTTTGCCTCAGAAAATTGAATTGGAACAATTCAATTGGAATTGTTCCCTGTTCTTCAGTATTTTGGAAGAGTTTAAGAAGAATAGGTATTGATTCCTCTCTGAAGGTTTGGTAAAACGCATTTAAAAAAGTCATCTGGTCCTGGGCTTTTATGTTTCAGTAGATTTTTATTACATCTTCAGTTTCCTTGCTTGTGATTATTTTGTTTCAGTGTTCCAATTCTTCCAGAGTCAGACTTGGCAGACTGTATTTTTCTAGAAATCTACCCTTGTCCTCAAGGTTTTCCACTTTATTGGCATAGTGTTGTTCATAGTCGTCTCAGTATATTTTGTGTTTCTGTATTAACTGTTGTAACTTTTCCCCTTTCATTTCTGATTCCAGTTTTGAGTGCTTTTTCTTTTTTCTTTGAGTCTAGCCAATCGTTTGTCAATTTTGTTTATTTTTTGAAAGAACCAACTTTGGTTTCTTTGATCTTCTGAGGTGTCTCTTTGTTCTCTGTTTCATTTTTGCTTGAATTTTTATTATATCCTGATTTTTGTCTTTAATTGTTCTTTCTCTAGATGTTTCAAATGTAATTTTAGCTAGCCCATTTGTGGTTTTTCTTGTTTCTTGAAGTAGATCTGTATTACTATGAATTTCCCTCTTAGTATAGATCTTTTGCTGCTTCCCATAGATTCTGGTAGCTTTATTCTTATTGGTCTCAAGTATTTTTTTAATTTCCTTTTTTAACCAAGAGTCATTCAGACACATGTTGTTTAGGGTTCAATTAATTTAGGGTCTTCCAGTGTTCTGTTTGTGATTGATTTCTAGTTTTAAGCAATTTTGTTCAGAGAATTTCCTTGGTATGTTTCAATTCTTACTAGTTTATTGAGACATGTTTTGCATTCCAACATATGATCTATCCTTGAGAATGTTCTTTGTGCACTTGAGAAAAAAGTGAGATCTGTAGTTTTTGGGTGAAGTGTTCAGTATATGTTTATTAGACCTAACTTCCAAGTGATCATTTTAAGCCATTTCCCTGTTAATTTTCTGACTGATTGTTCTCTCCATTTTTTAAGTGAGGTGTTGAAGTCTCCTACTATTGTATTGTCAGTGTCTCTTGTCAGTTCTAGTAATCCCTGCCTTAATATATTTTGATGCTCCTTCATTTGGTGCATATATGTTAATAAATGTATGTCTTCTTGCTGGATGACCCCTTAATCAGTATATAATGTCCATTGTCTATTTCTGTCTTCTGTTATGCTTTTTAGTTGTAAATCTGTTTTATCCAATATAAGTATAGCTGTTGCTGCCATTGCTTGTTTGTTTTTTGGTTGCTATTTGATTGTAAGCTTGCCTTCCAACCATTCACTTTGAATCTGCTTATTTTTTGAAAGAAGGTGAGTTTCCTGAATGCAGCAGAAGGTTATGCCTCTTAGTCCATTTGGACATTCTGTTGTTTGGTGAGTTCAATCCATTAATGTTTAGGGTGATTATTGATATGTAACTGTTTGTTACCTCTTTGTAATTTATATTCTGGGTGTTGTTACAGATAGTGTCTTAGTTCTCTTTTTCTTGGGTGGGTATGGTGTAGTTATATTTTCATCAGTTTCCCTTTTGTTTTCTTCTTTGCTTTTTTCCCGAAGGTGTGTTTTGAGGTTACCCTGAGGTTAGTATCTATATTTTTATTTCCTATTTTTCTTTGAAAATAGATTATTCTTGTACTCTGTATAACCATTCACTTTTTTTCTCCTCTCCTCCCCACTTGCTATATTTTGCTATCTTAACTTTTTAAGTAGGGTGTATTTACTCTTTATGGAGTATTCTTTAATATTTTTGATAGTGCTGGTTTTGTGGTGATGAATTTTTTTTAACTTTTATATGAAAAGCTTTTTATCATTCTTTCAGTTCTGAATGGTGATACTACAGGGTATATAGTATGCTAGGTTGACTGTGCTTTTCTTTTATCACTTTGAATTTATCATGCCATTCCCCCTGTCGGGTAGAGTTTCAGTTGAGAAATCCGCTCACAATATTTATTATTTCTTCACACATACTTTCTGCCTCCTTTTCTCTCTCTTCTTCTTCTGGGATGCCTATTATATGACTGTTGTTCCTTCTAATGTTATCCCGTAAGTCGAGAATGCTTTCTTCATTTCTTTTCATTCCTTTTTCTCTTTGCTGTTTACTTGAGTGCATTCTTCTACCCTATCTTTTAGTTAGTTAACTGATTTTATTGGAGGCTTCATCCCCTACTCTTGAGTTCCTCTATTGAGTTCTTTAGTTCAGCTATCGTGTTCTTCATTTCTTTGATAGCTTGCTTCATTTCTTCTTCATCTTCTTTTTTGTTGTTGTTGTTGGTCTTTTTCTTCTCTGTTGTCATTTTAATTTCCATGAGTATGTTAATTACCGTTACCCTAAGTTCACCTAAAATTCATCCTCAGGTGGTTTGCACATGTCTGTTGATTCACACTTTCCCCTGGGGTTAATTGGGTCCATTATTTTGTGTGTATTTCTCTGTGTTTTTTATTGTTTGGTATCCTGTTTATGTTTCTGTGGTTTAGGTTTCCCTGCAGTGATGGCATTGTGTAGAGTATTGACTTGTAGCATACAAGACTGGATTTTTGTTTGAATGCTGAGATTTCTTGAGTTTTTTAGTGTCACCACTGGTTGGATTTGTCGAAGTTCTTAAATGGACTCTGCATTGGGGCCCTAGAGTTCAGCCTGTGGGTTTGGAGTTTGTGTGTGGGATGCCAAGCTTTCCCCCAGTCTCCTAGGTCTAAACAGTAATGACCACCTTATCACTCCCCATGATCAGCAATTGGGCCGCAGTTCCACCTGCTTCCACAGGCTGGTGCTCTGGGTAGTGTCGAAGATTCTTTCCTTCCAGTAGACTGTCTTTTTCCTTTAAGCCTAGGGGCTGGATTTCTGGTGGGCAGATCTTGTGCTTCCAGAGCAATATGTTAGGAGGGGTGTGGGGTGCAGATTCACTGTGTTGCATTCCACATTATGGTGGCACCCTGTGTAATTTTCCTTTGGGACTCCCACTCAGACCACTGAATCTCTGTTCCTTTTTCTGCCCTGTGCTAAGACCCTCTGCCCTGACACTGTGTCCTGGTCCTGCTGGTGGGATCCCTGATATAAATGCTACTCTCTGTGAGGACTGGTTTTTCCTAAGGTTCCAGCCTCTCCTCTACTTTTTACCCCCAGACTGTGAGTTCCGAATCTGTAGTGCAGTTCTGAACTTTGATGCCAAAACTTTCACCTACCCTTGTGGTGATTACTGCCACTGTCTCTGCAGCCTTCAGATCATCCCTTCCCCAGTGTTTGTATCTGAAAAATGGATGATTTCTTTTGTTGTTGGGGAGATCCACCACTACCTATCCCCTTATTTAATTTTTAAAGAGAAGAGGAAAGGAAGGGAAAGGATAAAGCAATATTTAAGGAAGGAGGAGGAAGAAACATCTTTGTTTTTGCATATTGATACCAGCCTTGACCCCTGGATCCTTGGGCTATTTGTGGTTTGTACACCAGCATTGCGGCTACCTGAGTCCCAAGGGCATGCCCCAGGAAGTAATTTAATTCTGAATTGTGATTCTTCATAAATGTTTTAAAGTCTTTTTAGTAAAACTACTTTTGTTAAAACTTAGGAGGGATAAATGTGTGAGGATATTCTAAATTACAGTATCTTTGTTTTTATCCCTTGAGTAATAGTCTGCAATATTGATAGACCAGCTGTATTGAAACTTATAGTCACAGAACTCCTTTATACTCCTAAAAAGTACTGAGAGTACTAGAATACTTTTCTTTAGATGGGTTATTTGTCTATCATTACTTATTGTATTAAAAATTAAAACAAAAGTTTAAAGCATTTTTTAATTAAGTAGTTTGTATTGGGTTTATTTTTGTTAACTTAAACATATTCTCTCAAAAATAACTGTAGTTTTCAAAATCAAAAAAAAATTTTTAAGAGTAGCATTGTTTTAATTAGTTATTTTCAAAGGAAAGGGGCAGGCAGGAATGAAGGTGGAGCAGGTATTCAGGAAGAGAGACAAGGAGGCATTTTAAATGTTATTTAGTTGCTCATCCTGGTTGTTGCCCCTGTCTCTCAAACATGAACCCAGGTCCTTGGTATATACATGGACTATGCTCATCCAAAAGCGGTGAACCAAACCACAACTCTGCCTGCCTTGTTTGTTTTACATTATTGCAAATCTCTTAAGTGACTGTCTAATAGATGATAGTTAAATTTTCTTGACCTACTTCTGTATTCAACCTGTTATATTTTATTTTGGTTGAAGTATAACAGAAAATCTGTCTTCGCACAGTTATGTAGTTGGAAAGGGAGGAGAATTTTAATGGCCTGTGCATATAACTGGATTTTTTTTATATCACATTAAAACTCAGCAGATGATAGATTTGCCGAGGGTGATTTGCAGTATTGACTCTGAGAGCATATCATTGAACATTTTATATTGCATTGCATTTTTAAAATAGTTGCATGGATCATTTGTTCAATGAGTTATGGAGGTCTTCTGAATAGATAGACACATTTCATTGTATGATATGATAAAAATTACATTTATTAATATTACCACAGATTTTATCAGAAGTCTTTTAGTATGGGAATGCCTCCAAGAGCATGTTGATACATACACGTTTTCCAAAAATTGGATTTTTGCTAGAAAATTCAGTTTTATTATTGACAACAAATACTGCCAATTATTTTCATTGATATTATAGTCACACTTTATATACCCAATCTGATTTACTATAGTTTGTGAGTTATTGTTGAATAATTAAGTCACTTTTTGTAATTCCATTAAAGTGTTTTTTATTCATTTTACATATAATTTGCACAAGCTCTCTTTTTCCTAAAGGCAACCATTATCTAGGGAAGTACATATTGACATGAAACTATCTCTACCTAGTTCTGTCTATCACTGCAAGTCAAAGAAGTAATGTTGAAGTTGAGATCTGAAGGATGAATATTTGTTAGCCAAGGCATTTTGAGGAAAGGAAAAAGTGTCCCTGTCAGAAAGAACAGGAGCCTATATGTACAAGCCCAAGGTGAGTGAAAGGAGAGTGATTTTGAACAAGTTGTAGGGTGAACAGAAAGGGGTGATGATCTGTGAGGAATTGGGTAGAGATCCAATAAATAAGACTGAATAGGTTGTATTTATGAAGTTGTGTCTTTTTTCTGAGGTTAATGAGAAATGGAACGTTTTAAGTAATGGGCAACATTGTTTTATTTTTTAAAAAGGTTGCTCCTGTTACAGTGGAGAACAGATTGGAAAGAAGATTGAGTACATATTGGAAGGAACTAAGGAAGGTATTGGTGGGAGGATAGTCTAGAATGGTGGTAAATAATCTCACATCTCTTGTGCCTGGAATCATCGTGGAAGGTCGTGACTACTTTTCTTTTCTAGAAGTATTTGAGGCTATCAGGATGTGTTAGAAGTAATTGACTGTCATTTTACAGTCAACAAATAGTTCTTAATTTCCTACTCTTTGAAAGATTTTGATAGGTACTCTGATGTTGTGTTGTGATTTCTGTAGTTAATACTTAATGTAAAAATCTTGCATGATAGATTATAAAGCTGAAAGTTTAAGGAAGAGGAAATTTATAATACTTAAATGAGGACATGTTCTGTGTAGAAGCAAATAACAGTAATTTTTGAAATGCATTTCAGTTTTGGTAGTCATTAAATTTTGCTTCTACCCTAGTGGAGTAGTGGTTTGGTCTTCTGCCTCTGGCCGAAAGGCAGTTCACATACATCCCAAGGACCTGGGTTTGTGTCCTGGGTCTAAAAGTAAGGAATAGATGCAAAAAAATTTAAGAATCAGGAAACCTTGGTGAAGGAGGAATGGTTGGTTAGGGAAAAGGAGAACATAAAGATAACTTAATTTAATCTGCCTCCATCATCCTCCACCATAAAGCTAATACGCCCACAGAAGGTAATTTGCAGTCACAGAAGTGAATTTATATAGACCTCCCCTTTTTCAGTCATTAGTACACAGTTGGTTCCAACACTTTCCAGCTTTTACTCCTCCACAATTGAATTGATTGGCAGAACAGTGGGTTGGAAAAATAGGAATAAGACTTGACTGTTAGCTGACTGTGTAGGCAGAATCAGGAAAAGGGAGGAAAGAGAGGAACAGAATGCCAATGTCTCTCTCTCCCCCTCCCCCCTCCCTCCCCCCCTTTACACACACACACACACACACACACACACACACACACACACACACACACACAATTGGATGTAGTATGTGGTTGAAGTGCAAGCTTCTAATTTTAATATTGCTATTCTGTCATAATTTTTGTATTATAAATGGCTGGCATTTTTATATACTTTTAGATTCTTTTCATACATTTTTGATAATATGGGACTTAAAAGCTGTCCCTTATAAAAAGGAACTTTTGGAGAGAATTACAAGGAACAGTGCAGTATTTAAGGACTTCGGGAGACATTTTTTAAAAGGAAAGGTACAGGCCCGAATGAAGGTAAGCCAATAGAGAGAGGAGGAAGAAGCATTTATTTTTTGTTGTTCACCTTGGCTGTTCTGCCCCACAGGCCTCAGGTCTCGAACCTGGGTCCTTGGGTTTTATGTGAATTATGCTTGGCTGAAGGCTGTGGATTTATCTGCTAAGCCACTGGGATGCACTCAGGGGAGACTTCTTATGAAGAATAACTTTAGCTGAGTCATAAAGTTTAAAGAGTTAAGGGAAAGAGGAGATTGGGAAACAAGGAAAATAGACAGTGGGGACAGCATGTACTCCAAGGCATGTTTGAGAGAGCTACAAGTAGGGAAAGTAGTGGAGAAGAGGTCTCAGTCAAAAATATACCTGGACTACTGTTATTAAACCGTAGAAACCTGATGTTTGCATTTACAAACAGGAATTGTATTTTAAATTTAACACTAGTAAAAACAAATTGTGCTTTTGCTATGCCTTGATATATAATTTGTTGCTTTTTCTAGACACTTTTGGCATAATAACTGCCACTGAATAAATGGGTAAATGCAGGGGCAATGAGTTATATCTCTGAATAAATCCCTCCCGACCCTTTTTTTCCCCTCCAACCCTGGTTCTTGCACCCAAGTCCTGGACCTTTACATGGCTTGCAGCTTAGCTGTCTTAGCCACTTGAGCCAGAAGGTTGCACCATAAATCACTTTTGTGTGAGCCAAGTGTCAAAACTTGATGGCTGTTTGCAGTAGTATATATATTAGTGTTTATTAATATTTTGTGGAGTATAGAACCACATTTCCTATCCCAACTTCTCCCTTGCCCCCAACCTCCCCCTGCTCCCCCCCCAAAAGTCTGCCTAGCACTATATGAAAATGCTGCCATTCTCATGGGGTTTTATGAGATGAGATATTCTAAGGTGAGAGAAGTAAGTGATTAATTTACATCCATGAGAAGATTTGCAGGAACATTTTTTATGGATGGAAATTTTAGAAAAAAATGTTTCCACCAAGATGTTTGACTTCATGAATGGTATAAATCATATAATGATTTGTTGCTTTATTTTTGTGCATTCTTGGAGGTCACAGCCAAATTTCTGGATCTAATTTATTATGTAGTACTTTGTAGTCTCTGTGTCTGTGTGTTAACTTGCCTTTGTCTTTCATGCTACTGGATGGCTAGATTTTTGGTCTTGTTTTATCTTTATCTTTTATTGTTTTTTTGTCATGTTTCCATACTGACAGAATAATAACTATAATGGTACAAATATAGACCAAAGCAACAGGAATCTTTTTAGGGAGAGGTGAGTTAGGTAGGATCCAGGGCTCTAGAATTAAAACAAACTCACCAACCAGGTGGTGTTGATGACCCCCTGTGATTGGGAATTCACTGTTCTAGAGTAGGAGTGGGCTGGTGTTTTCAGTAAAGAGCCAGATAGTAAATATTTTAGACTTTCAGACCAGATGGTTTGTCACAAACACTCAACTTTGCCATTTAGTAAGGAAGCTATAGATGATAAATAAATTAATAGGTGTGACTATGGTCCAGTAAACTTCATTTGCAAAAATAGGGGACAAGTAATCAACCTGGGGTCGATAATTCTTTAAAATTTATTTTAATTTAATTTTTATAAGTGTCATTGAACATGTACATAACTTAAAATACTTTACTTGCAAAAAAGCAGCATTGAAACATCTCATCAGTTGATAAACTAGAAGGTGGGTTCTTCATCTTCAAAAGGAATAGAGGAAAAGTAAAGTATGTATCAAACCAGTGACAAAAATATTTTGATCACAAGGCCTTACACTCTTATAACCTAGTGGAGTGTGGGAAGAAAAAAATCCATAATTCTATCAACTGAGAAACAAAGGGTGTACACAAATTAAACAAAATAAGACAGTGAAACTCCAAAATTACAGGGGTCTAACTTGACACAATTTCTTGAAAAACTCCACATTTTGTAATTAAATATCAAGAAAATCATAATGAAAACACTTGTCAAAAGAAATAACTGAGAGTTTTGTTTTGAAAGAACTGAAGTTAACAGAAAACTACAAAACTTCTTTGGAAACCAGCACTTAAACAGAGACCACTCATACTGTGGCTTCTTCCAGTGAACTGTTAGTGGCAAAAGGCAGTTGCTGAAATGCCTGGAGTTGGCTTCCTGCTCTGGAGAGGACTCTGTGCTGCCTCCTTCTGGCTTCTCTTGCTCTACACATTTAGAGAAACTTCCCTAGTAGCAAACTCTAGAAATGATCCTGGAAAATAATCTTGAGAATAAATGTTTTAAGACATTAATTTTTAAAAACTTTATTAGTGTTTTGTTGCAGTAACTTTGTTTTATAAATCAAAATAAGCTCATGTGTAGGTTCCCAATTCCTCAGATGTATGTCAACATACCCTGCCTTCCAATAGATCACCAAGTTTTTGTCATTGTTGTCCATTGAGCCCCTTCACTATTGTACCACCCCCCGCCATCCCATTCCCTATTGGTAACCTGAATTCTATTGCAAGTGTCCAAGGGTTGGTTTTGTTTCGTCTGTTCCTTTGTTTTGTCATTCATGTTCCACTTACGAGTGAGATCATGTTATATATCTTATGTTCTTTTAACTTAATTCTCTTAGCCTGATCCCCTCTAGATCCATTCATATTTATTGACATGAGAGAATTTCATCTCTTCTGAGGGTTGTGTAACTCCATTGTGTGTATATGCCACATCTTCTTTATCCATTCATGTGACGTTGAGTATTTAGGTACTTTCCAGTCCTTAGCTATTGTGAACAGGGCTGCAATAAACATGGGGATGCATGAAACTGTGGATTAGTGTTTTTGTGTCTCCAGGGGCTCCTAGTTGTGTTTGAGGGAGAGCCTTTCAGAGAGAGAATGCTTGTTCCATCCAACCTGTGGGGCCCCACTGGCTAGTGGAGGTTTGTCAGGTGTTTGTCCATTTTCTTGAGAAGTTTCACCTCCTAGTCTAGGAAAATAGGAAACACAAGGGCTACCAGATCCAAAAGGGCCTGGTTCAGGTTCTTTTCCAGGACTGTGGCAGCTTCCATTGTGTCCAGATTTTAGAAGCCTAGAGAGAGATTAAGTGTAGATGTCTTTACAGAAGGTTCTTGACAGTGGCCTCCATGTGAGTAGAATAGTTCTGATGACTAGATGTTCATGGTTGATCTACAATAAGGAGCTAAGCTTACAATATGGTTTTGACTAGTCTCAGAGGAAGAGGATTGAAGAGAAGGAGATTCTGCAAGTTCTGACTGGAAAAAAAGGTTGGAGAGTAATCAGAGGCTGTAGTAGGAGCACCCCTGGGATTGTTAGGTTCAGACACTTTTGAAGTCAGAGATAGATCCATGGTTCCATAGGGAGCACTACCACATAGTTTTTTTATGCTTGTGTTTTGAGAGTTCTTTGTATATTTTGGACAATAGTCCTTTAACAGGTATGTTTTTTGCAAGTACTTTCCCAAGTTTTTCTTTTCATTCTCTTGACAATGTCTTTGACAGTGCAGGCATTTTTAATTTTAATGAAGTCCAGCTTATTAAATCTTTCATGAATTTATCTTTGGTGTTGTATCTAAAAAGTCATCGCCAGACTCATTATCTAGATTTTCTTCTGTTACTTTCTAGGAGTTTTGTGTTTTACACTTAGGTGTCCGGATCTTCATCCATTTTATGCTAATTGTTGTGAAGCATATAAGGTCTGTGTTTAGATTTATTTTTTTATTTTTTGTTTATATGTCCAGCTGTTGGAGCACAATTTGTGGAAAAGATTTTTTTCTCCATTGTATTGCCTTTGAATCCCCTGTCAAAGATCAGTTGACATACTTATGTGACCCTGTCTCTGGCTTGTCTATTTATTCTATTCCATTGTCTATTTGGGTTTTCTTTTGCCAATATAATATTCTTGATTACCATAATTTTGAAACTGGGTAGTGTCAGTCCTCCAACTTCGTTCTAAAATTTGTTTTTGATATTGTATTGGCTATACTGAATCTTTGCCTCTTATAAAACTTCATTAATTTTTTCCAGATTTATTGAGATATAGTTGATATATTACATCATAAACTTAACATGAACGATGTCCTGATTTGAAACATGTTACAGAATGATTTGATCTTCACAACAGTGTCAGCACCTCCATCATCTTACATAATTACTGTTTTGGTTTGTGGTGAGAATAGTGAAGACTTACTATTTTTGCAACTTTCAAGTATATGATACTAGTTATAGTCTCAGTGCCATATGTTATATCCCCAGACATCATTATTCTTATGAATGGAAGTTTATATTCTTTGACCAACATCTCTCCATTTCTCCCAGTCTCTGGCAACCACTATTCTACTTTCTACTTTTATGAGTTCACCATTTTAAGAGTCTACATATTAGTGATTTCATGCTGTAGTTGTCTTTTTCTATTTTATTTCATATAGTATAATATTCTTAAGGTTCATCCATATATGTTTTTATGTATGTATGTAAGTAATACATGTATGTATCTCAAATCTTTTATCTACTTAACCATAGTCTTAGGTTTTTTCCTGTATATTGAAAATGGCAGTGTCAGTATCTCTTCAGGATTCTGATACTTCCTTCATGTATACTGAATTTGATTATATACTTTACCAGTGTGTTGCGTGTTTTCATGTTAATAATTGACACCCTTTCATTTCAGTTTGAATACCTCTTTCATTGTTTCTTGTATGGCGGGTCTAGTGCTGATGAATTCCCTCAGCTTTTATTTGTCTGGAAAAGTCTTTAATCTCTTTATTTCTGAAGGACAACTTTGCTGGATGAAGTATTTTTGGTTGACAGTATTTTTCTATAACTTTGGCAGTTTTTAGCTTTGAATCCACTGCTTCCTGACCTGTTAGATTTCTTTTGAGAAATCTGCTCATAGCCTTAATGATACTCTGTTGTGACAAGCTTTTTTTTCTTGCTGCTTTTAAGATTCTCTTTGATTTTAAGATTCTCTCTTTGATTTTTGACCGTTTTATTGTACTGTGTCTTAGATATTTTTGAGTTGATTTTGTGTGGAGACCTATGAGTTTCAAGGTTATTAAGCAGATTTGTTTTTTCCTGATTGATTCTTGCTGCTATCAATGCTCTCTATTGCATTTTCTTTTTTGAAGGAAAGGTGCAGGCAGGAATGAAGGCAGTAATAGGCAAGCAAGCAGGAAGAGAGAGGAGGAAGAAGCACCTTATTCATTTTTCATTTAGTTATTCACACTGGTGGTTCCCCCTGGGCCCAGGACTTAACACTCAGGGGTATGTGGCCTGCATCCTTCAGAGACCGACCTAACCTCTACTCCACCAGGGCATGCTTTCATAGTGAAATAATTACCTTTTTTGTTGTCTCTGTTTTATTAACTGATGTGTGTGGACAAAAATCCTCTCAACATCTCAGATTCTTTTTAATAATTGTAGGAAGGACTCTCATATCTATGTCTTTTTAAGGGAAATAACATTTAGAAAAGTCAGTTGACTTCAATAAAATTTATTAATTTATTCCTAAACTTTTGTAACTCTTGAGCTTTTATGTAATATTAGGAAATTAGGGTAAGTGCAGTTTGTCTGTCATACTGGTCCTGATTTTATGTTTGGAAAATGTGGTTAGTGAATCACTAGGATAGAGACAGCCAAGACTGATTCTGTGATTTTGTATTATAAGCTGGTCTATGTGAGGAAATAGGCAGTCAATGGTAGAACAAGTTACTTTTATTGATAACTATAGAACCTTGATTTTTTTTTTTTAAAGCAGTACTTTTTTGCTCAAGTCAGTTAAGGGAGGCACTGATTGTGAGAGTATTAACTACCACCCTACCTAGTTTGTAAAATGATACATTATATTTCTTAAGTAATTTCCCAGAAAAGCCACATTTATTTGGGTATGAACTGAAGATGTGAATTTTTATTTTAGTGAGGAATAACTTAGAAAAGTGTTAAATGTTTAATTTTTGTTTTTTACTTATAGAATCTCTTTATAGAGCATTGTTTCATAGATCAAAGCATTCTCTGCTATCCTGAGAAGTTAGCTTTCTAACTCTTCTCCTTTACCATTAGTTAAAATTTCTTGTGACACAAATTAGTTAATAATTACTTAGAGTGATTAACTTTAGAGGAAATACTTTAGTAGTTTCACTCTGACACATTAGAACTGTGCTTTGTACACTCTTAGAATTATAGATTCATAATTTCACATATATTTCTCTGTGTCTTACATCTGCCTGACATTCTGTGTTTATTTCCATGGGTTAGACTTCCCTGATGTAAAAACCTGTGTTAGGGTTTTGTATTGCACAGAATATAACTGTATCTTGGTTTGACCACTGGACTTTTAATTGTGTGGTATCAGCACTGGCAGGATTTACTGAATTTCTACAGTTGAGTCCATGTTGCAGCCTGAGAGTCCAGCCTACGGGTTGAAGTTGGCATAGGGAATGTAGAGGTTTCCCTCAGAATCACTTGTATTAACAATAAAGCCCACAGAGAGATAGCCAGGATTTGTGGGCCCATGATCATCAAGCATGTTGCAGTTCCAAGACAATCCACAGAATGGGGATAGCCAGTAGCTTTTGTTAGAGCCAAACTTCTGAACATCTCTCAGTCTACCAGAGAATTTGCAGTTCTAGCAGGGGCTGGTAACCATACCCTTAGAACTGGGAGTGGAATTTCAGAAGGGCCCAGCTGAGCTGTATTAGTGTGCTAATGGTGGGGAGGGCAGTCCCTTTTTTTGAGGGGCCTTTCTAATCCTGTGCCAGCTCCTCGGCTCCATTTACCAGGGCTTTACTGGGGTTTTTTCCTCCTTCTACCCCACCCCAAGGCCCAGTGCCTCAGTGAGTGCAAGCTAGCTTGTGAATGTTCTCTGCTGGAGAAACTCTGTCCTGTTGGTTTTTCCTGACTCTTCTTGTGGTCTGGAGTCTTGGAACAGAGGTGTCGTGCCAAGATAGTGGCCTTCCCTTATTCTGTAGAGGTGCTGGTCCCGTTTCTCTTCATAGATTGTGATAGACAAATAGATGTTTTCTTAGTTCTGTGGGGAGAAGGGAGCCTGAGATCTTAACATCTTGGAATTGGAAACCTATGCATTTCTTATAATAAATCATATATATATATATAGGGAGAGCTGCCTTAATTTTTTTTTTTTTTTCACTGTCTACCTATACCTATGGCCTCATGGGGAGTTTTAGTTGACTGGGGAAGAAAGTAGGTATCTAGTTTACAGATGATTCTACATCATATGCTAGTGCCACTTGAAGGTAGAAATTCATCGTAGTATAGCCACATTCAGGGGTGACCCTGAAGGGTAGTGGTTTTGAATGATGATCTTGCCGGGTACAGTATTCTAGGTTAAAAATCCCTTTCAGCTCTTTGAATCTATCACTCCTTTCTCTTCTGTTCTGTAGAATTTCATTTGAGAAATCTGCTGACAATCTTATGGAGATTCATTTGTATGTAGCTAGTTTTTCTCTGGCTGCTTTTAAGATTCTTTATCATATTTAGACCTTTTAACGATAATATGTTTTAGTTGTTTGGGTTTCTTTTATTAGGAACTCTAGACTTCCTGGGTCTGGAGGATTGCTTCATTCTTCAGGTTAGGGAAATTCTCAGCTATTATTTCGTCAAACACAGTTTCTGCCCTCTGTTCTCTTTTCCTTCTGGGACCCCTATAATGTAAATGTTGTTTCTTTGATGTTATCCCACAGGTGGTGAATGCTTCCCTTATTTCTTTTCATTCTTTTTCTCCTTGTTGGTTTGCCAGAGTGCATACTTGTGCCGTGTCTTCTAATTAACTGATTCTGCTGGAGGGCTCATCCATCCTACTCTTGGGTCCCTCTATTGATTCTTTAGTTCAGCCATCTTATTCTTCATTTCTCTGATATCTAACTTCATTTCTTCTCTCATTATTTTCTTTCTCCAACTCTTCTTCTGTTCTTTTTTTTTTTCCTGAGTATATTTTTCATTGTTTCTTTAAAATCATGCTCAAGTAGTTCGCTCGTGTTTGTTGCATTCAGATTTCCCCAGCGGTTTTTATTGCATGATAATTTCTTGTGTTATTTTCTGTATTCCTTTTGTTTGGTACTCTGTTTCTGTGGGTTGGTTTCCATGCATTATTGGCATTGTGTAGGGTGTCAGTTTATACCAGAGAAGCCTGAATTTTGGTTCGAGCAGTGGGAATTCTTCAGTTGTATACAGTCAGTGCTGGTTAAATTTGTGGACATTCTTAGGTGGACCTTTCATTGGGTCCGGAGAGCTAAGATCCATAGGGTTGGAGTTTGTGGGGGTGATGCAGTGCCTTTCTGGGGTAAGTGCCCCAGTTCTGAATGATAACTATCACCTTGTTACTGGTCCACAATCAGCAATCCTGCTGCCCTTCTGCCTCCACCCACATGGTGGGTGTTAGAGGTTCCTTCTGGAAGACTCTCTTCTTCCTTTAAGCCTGAGGGCAGGATATCTGGCTGGCAGGTTCTATGGCTGTGGAGCAATATGGTGGGGGAGGGGGTGGAGGTGGTAAATTCCCTTAGCTTCCTTCTGGTTATGGCAGCATCCTGAGTTGTTTTCCTTCAAGTCTCCCACTCAGGCTACTGGGGCACAGGTCCTCCTTCCTCTTTGCACCAAGATCTTCTCCCCGGACTCTGTTGTCTCAGTCCTGCCGGACTAGCTCTCTCCTGCCCTCAGTGACTCCTGGGAGGCTCAGTTCTTTGTACAGTTCCATCCCCTCTGCTTTTGTCTCCTCAGGCTGGGAGTCCCGAATCTGCTGTGCAGCTTTGAACCCCAATGCCTATCCTTGTGGTGGTGTTCACTACTGCTGTGTCTGCAGCCCCAGACCATGTCATGTGTGTCTGAAGAATAGGTGATTTATCATTTTTCCGTGGCAAGGAGATCTGACATATCCTACCAAGTTGCCATCTTGACTCCTCCTGTTTTTTTCTTAACCTTGTTTCTCTTATATTAGACACTTTTGAACCATGCTAGAAACTTAGTTCTCAATGTGTTAATATAATCATGACTTGCTTTATCTCACACTATACAAACAGCAGTCTCAGGATAGTAATTCCAAAATCATCATCCCAGTAAAGAGATTGAATATGGTTTCTGCTAACAGAAGACTCCTGAATCATTGGCATTTTTGTAAAAAAATAAATAGTTTCAATTTTCTTCTTTCTATATTTTTAAGTATAAATTCCATTAAAAATGTACAAATTACTGGTGTTTTTAGGAAAGTTACTCTCTGGTTACACTACTAATTAGATGCTCATTAAGTTAATTTTTGGGAATTCCTTTAAAAAATTCATTGTTTCATAGTTGTAATTATTTGCATAAATCTAGATGCAAATATACTGAACAAAGATGTTTATTCTATCTGTGGTCCCTTCAACCTACTTAACCTGTCCCCTGTACTTTTTTTCTTTATAGGAAAGGGTCAGTAGGAATGAAGCTGAGCCAGGCAGCCAGGCAGGCTGTATATCTTGGTTGTTCCTCCTGGTCCTGGGATGGAACTCAGGTCCCTGGCATGTATGTGTACTGTACTTAGCTGGAGGCAGTAAACCCAACTACTACTCTGCTATGTTTTGCCTACATAATTTTTAATATTATGATTTGTCCTTAAAGCATTTTTTTTGTATCTTTCCCTATTTCTTAATTAAATAGTATGATATGAGCACTTTTTTCATCTTAGCAAAATTTTTATGATCATGGTGTAGTGGTAATAACTTTATTCAACATTCTTCATTGTAACAGTAGAGTATTCCATTTTTGAAGATGCCATGATTTATTCTACTAATTCTCTATTGATGGATATATGTGTTGTTTCCAAGCTTTTGCTATTATAAGTGATACCTCATTGAATAACTGCATATGTATTTTTGCCAGTGATTCTTTGAAGTAAACTCATAAAATGAGATTATTGAAACAGAAAATAAGTTCACATGTAAGTTTGCTGGAATCACCAGCAGTGTGTCAGTCTTTTTCTACAAATTTGCAGAATTCTTTTCAGGTTTCGGGATATTTCCCAATTGGGTAGGTGAGAAATAGTATCTCATGTTAGTTACATGTTTGTATTTCTTTTCTATAATGAATAAGATTGAATGTCTTTTCAAATGGTTGAGTTGTTCCATTGCTTTTTCGGATAATGTTAGATTTCTTTTTTCAATAGATTCTTGACCTTTTTAATTTTTAGATTTTATATTAATAATTGCCCCTTTGTGTTGTACATTGCTTCTCCCTCCTCTAGACTTTATTATTGTCTTTAATTTTGCTCTTTCTTTGAGGAGTTCTCACCACCTGGCTACGTACAGAACTTTGGGAAGAGTCGGTAAGGGATTAAGTCCTAAGATTCACAGTAGTTTTGATAGGAATTGAGAGTCTTGGTCATTAATAGATAGCAGGGAGATTGGATTCCTCATGGAGATTAATGCAAACAGGGATATAAGATGGAGTAGATTTAGTACATGTTATTGTTAGTGGGTGTTATGTTTGTTTGTTTTTTTAATTTGCATTTAAGTAGAGCCCTGGGAGTTTGGATGGTGAGCCAAGGTTCAACAAAAGACAATAAAGGAATGTGAACTAGAGATATTTAGTTATTACTCACCATCTGGGTGGAGGTACACAGAATGCTTCTCAGAGAGCAAAGACCAAGATTGGGGGCACATGCCTTTTTTAGGGTCTGATTGTAGAGTGCCTTTGGGATTCCTGGGTTAAAGCTGGATTTGTTAATTAAAACCAAAAAGTGCAGTTTGATAACCTCCACGAAGGGTCTTATTTAAAGGTTACAAAAGAGGAAGGTGCTAGGAGGCAGAGATTATCATAAGGTGGTGGAGTAGTCAAATCCAGGGTTTACATTTACTTCTGATCCTATGAGCTTGTTTTCTAGGACATATGCTTGCAGGAAGGGCTAGTGTCAGTTCAGTTACCCCTACAGGCCACTTAAGCCTAATAAAGTGTATGTCAAAACCACAATATTACGGATTTATTTAGCTAAACTTTCAGTAGTGCTTTGAGAGCTTGGGACTGACAGTACAATCCTAAAGATGTATTGCAATTACTTAGTGGTTGAGTGAATTTGAGCAATTTAGTACTACTGTTAAAGTATGCCTTTGAATATAGTCATTTGGCGACTGCTTTAGTGGTTCTCAGGGGATGGGCTACTTGGGAGGCAGTAGTTCTCACTTGACAGACAGGCATTTCTGCCATGGTTTTACTATTGTCGCGAGACTACTGATAAATCAGCTGGGTTTTTCTATTAAAAAATAACAGTTATAACTCTGCCTTTCTGTAGAATATAGGTTTAATGAATGTTAAGTTAAATAAGCATTGGTTTTGTTCTTATTTCAGGCCACAGACAAGAGAAAAGCTTTAGAAGAGACCAAAGCTTATACAACCCAGTCCCTAGCTAGTGTTGCATATCAAATAAATGCATTGGCCAACAATGTACTCCAGTTGCTGGATATCCAAGCCTCTCAGCTTCGGAGAATGGAGTCTTCTATCAATCATATCTCACAGGTAACAACTTGTAAAAGCCTTTAAATTTATATTTTGTCAACTGGCAGCATATAGATAACCTGAAAATGTGAATTCCTTATTCATCTTCCTACTGACTATATCAGTTTTAGCTTCAGCTGTGAACTCAGTAAATAAACCTACTTTTTTTAAAAGCTTTTTTTAAAATCGTGATAAAATATACATAATATAAATTGATCATTTTAACCATTTGTAAGTATGTAGTTCATTGGCATTAAGTATATTCACATTATAATACAACCATCACTATTTATCCTACTCTGACTTTTTTGTAGTAAATAAATTGCACTTAATTAAACATATAATGATACAGGTGTTATTCATGAGACTATTAACATATTTAAGATAATGAACACTCCCTAATTTTCCTTGTACTCCTTTGTTATTCCTGTTTCCTATTCCGTTTTTCCTCAGGCTTTCTGTTATTATGAATGGATTTCTATTTTCTAGAATTTTATATACATGCAATCATATAGTATATGCTATTTTTTTGTCTGCCTTCTTGTACTGATTTAATTATTTTGAATTTATTGATGTAGTATATAAAAATAATTCACTTCTCTTTATTGCTGAGTGCTGTTACATTGTTTCACATTGTTTATATTATTGATGGCCATCTGGATTGTTTTCAGGTTTTGCCTTTTACAAATAAAACTTTTGTGAGCATGTATGTACAAGTCTTTACATAGTCATGTTTTAATTTCTTTTAAGTAAATTAAATACCTCTGAGTGGAACGGCTAGATCACATAGTAGCTCTGTTTGACTATAAACAAATTTAAAAGTCAAATATATTCTAAAATAATTACTATTTTGCCTTCTCATCAGTCTTTGTAGGTGATTTGTGTTTGCTCTACATCTTCAATAGCACTAGTTGTCATCAGTCTTTTTAATTTTAGCCATTTTACTAGGTGTATAGTAATGTCTTCATATGGTTTTAATCCTCATTTTCCTAGTGATTATGATGTTAAGCATCTTTTCATGTGGTTCTATAGATTTCAGTATTCAAGTCTTGCATATATTTTGCCAGATTTATTCCAAAGTATATCATATTTTTGATACTATTGTAAAGAATTTTATAATCTTAACTCAGTTTTTCATTTCTTGTTTGTTCATAAATATGATTAATATTTGTATACTTATTTTGTATCTTTGTTAATATCACTTACCATAGTTAATATAGAGCTTTTATTAATTTTCTGCAGAGAAGGTCATGTGGTCTATAAATAGTCCCCCTGCCCCCTCTACCTTAATTACATTAGTTTGAAGCTTCAGAACAATGTTGAATAGGAGAGTGAGAATGGACATGCTGTCTTGTTCTTAGTGGAAAGTGTTCCATTTTTTACTATTAAGTATGACTATAGTCTGTAGGTTTTTCAGAAATATGTTTTATGAGGTTGAGGGAAATTACCTTCTAGTACTAGTTTCTGAGTGTTTTTATCAGGAATCGATGATGAATTTTGTCATGCCTTTTCTGCATCTGTTGAAGGATCTCTTTTTTTTTTCTTTTGGTTGTAAATATGGTAAATTGCATTTTATTTTAAATATTAAACTGGTTTTCCTTTCCTGGGGTAAACGCTACTTGACTGTGATGTATTATCCATATCATAGATTGTTGCTTAATTTGCTAAAATTTTTTAAACACTTTTGCTTCTGTGCTTCTGAGAGTTATTGGTCTATATTTTCTTGTAATATTTTTGTGCCCATGTAATGCTAGTCTTAAGGATATTCTCTTCTCTTCAACTTTGTGGAAAAAAATGTGTGTTGAGGGCGTGCCCTGGTAGCCTAGCTGTCTGGTGCACTTGGGCGCAGTGCCACATATATCCCAAGGTTCCAGGTTCAAGACCTGGGGCCAGGGGGACAACTAATGTGAACAACTAAATAAATGTTGCTTTTCTTTTCTGCCTACTTGCCTTCATTACTGTCTCTACCTTTCCTTTTGAAAAAGAGAAGTATTGAAAAAAAGAGTGTGTTTAATTTGTATTCATTCTCCCTTAAATATTTGATAAGATTCACCAGGAAAATTCATCTAGACCCTGATTTTTCTCAACAAATTTTTTGAGTACATATTTGATTTCTTTAGTAGATATAGGGGTATTATGTTCATCTGATTCTTGAGTTTTATGTTTTTCCAGCAATTTGTTTTCATGTAAACTGTCATGTTTGTCATCACAAAACTATTAACATTCTTTTATCTTTTTGTATCTGTAGAATATGTAATGATGTCACATTACTCATTTTTGATTTTATTAATTGGTGTCTTTAAAAAAAACAGAACAAAAACATCCCATACTGATCATTATGGCTAGTTTATCACTTTAATTGATCTTTGAAAATAGAACCCTAAGCTTTTGGTTTCATTTATTTTTTAATAATTCTGTGCTGTTTTTCTTCTTTTTTCTAAACAGGCCCTCTGCTCTGAGATTTGATGTAGGTCTTTACAGGATAGTCACTGAATTCCTAATAAAGGTGTTTTGGTAGACAAGGTTGGGGGAGAGACAGCTGTAAGTCTTTGGGACTGGCCCAAAGGTCGCCTTTACAAAGTTGTCTAGCATGGCAGTGCAGCCCCTGACTGTCATCAGTAGCAGTCATCATCACCAGCTTTGTGGTTACAGGATCTGAGACTGTGCCCTCCGGACACAGCTTCACAGTAGTGTCACCTTTCAAGGGATGGCATGGGGTTTGCTGATCTTGGTCTCTAGTAGCTTCACTGCATGGAGACCTTGACCAGAATGATGACCCCTAGGATGGCAGTGGCTTTCTCCTTGGAGAACTTTTAATTTGTTGTACTTCTAGTGTTTCTAATTCTACTTTTTAATTTTTTGGCCCAGGAGTTAATTTGGAAATATGTCATTTAGTTTCAAACATTTTAAACTTAATCTTTCTGCAGTTGATTCCTAATTTAATGCCATAGTAGTCAGAAAATAATCTTTATTTGAGTCCTTTTAGATTTTTTAATGATTGTTTTATAACCCAGAATAGAGTCTTAGTAAATATATTCTGTGTACTTGATAAGAATGTGTATTTTGTTGCAGTTGAATATGTGTTCATATTGACACCTTGATTTAGTTCTGTAAAATTCAATTTGGATTTCTGACCTCTGGAACTGTTAATAGAATAAATTTCTGTTATTTTAAGCCATTAAATTTGTAGTAATTTGTTAAGCAGCAACATTAGGAAACGAATACATATGCTATAATTATTTCTAAATGGGGTATGACTTTATATTTGTGTAAATCTTTGGTTATTGTCATCTTCATGATATGGATTAAAATTGTGCTTTGTAAATGATAATGTAAAACTGTATAATACCTTAAAATTAAGAGGACAACATGAAAAATTCTGCAAGATTCCTCCCCAAATTCTATTGTTAAATAGAATTTTCTCTCTTTGTAATTTTAAGACTGTTATCTAACCTACATAAGTTGCTAACTTTCCTCTATTATTCTTGTAAATATCTAGGCTCAACAAGGCTCAAATCATTTAGGGTAAATTTCCTCATCTTTTTTTTGTGGACAATATGCCTCTTATTAATACAGTTTAATAAAGCATTCTTGTGTTAATTATATTTTTTAAATTTATAGGTAAATTTATACAGGAACATATTATTGTAAAGGTGTACTAATTTAAAATATAGAATCTTCTCTGAATATAAATACATGCTTCTGACCACATACATGTTTATGGGAGTCGAGGGACAAAATTTGTCTTGGTGAAACAACCTAAATGCTCATCAGCAAATGACTGGATAAAGAAGCTGTGTTATACCATTTTAATGCAATTCTATGCCGCTGTTAAAAATGATGAAATAGTGTGCTTTGCAACAATCTGGATGGAATTGGAGAGGTAATGTTAAGTGAAATAAGTCAGAAAGAAAAAAATACAGGATAATTTTTGAGTTGTGGAATATAATGAAATGAAACAAATGAAAAAAACAAATGGAAGCGAGGGTGTGGGCAATTGGGGCAAAGGTGATGGTAAGTGACACTGGAACTCTTGTGGTGTGAATTATATAGACTGAGATGCATTTTCAGTACCCTAAAATGCATATAGCATTATGAACAAAAGAAATAGTATATATTGTATTTTTTCTTTATATATATATATATATATATACACACACACACACACACATACATATGTATTTATTGTAGTAACTTATTCTACACATTAAAATAACCTCATATGTATAGATTCCCCATTCCTCAGATATGTCAATACACCCTGCCCTCCACCAAATCACCAAGTGTTCTTCACCATTGTCCCATGGGTTCTGCCACCATTTATGTCCCCTTCACTGTGTCCCATGCCCTATTTGTAACCTCATTTATTTTGCAAGTGTCCAAGAGTTGGTTTTGTTTCATCTTTTTCTTTGTCTATTCACATTCCACCTATGAGTGAAGTCATCTGATATCTATCTGCTTTTAACGTATTTCACTTAGCGTAATCCCCTCTAGATTCATCCACTTGATTCAAATGATGGGATTTCATCCTGCCAACGTCACTGTATTCGTTGGTGAGTTCTAGAAGTTTTTAATGTTTTCAATATATGCAATCATGTCATCAACAAATAATGATAGTTTTATTTCCTCCTTTCCAGTTTGGATTCCTTTTATTTCTGTTTTGTGCCTTTCCTCAGTATTTGCCTCTGCAGAGTAGGTGAATTTCTAGTTGCTCTATGGGGAGGATCTGAATCTCACCCCTACAGGTTGCCATCTTCCCTACACTCCTAAATATTACTATTAAAAAAGAAAAAACTTTTTCTTAACATTAAACCTATGTTAGTATTATCTAAAATAAAATTCTCTAAATTGCTGTATACATAAACATTTATTTCAATATATACTTCCAGGGACTCTTATAGTATCTAGTATCGTACCTGTCATTTAATATGTGCTTTTTATGCTGATTGCGGACATTTTTGGATTTCTTAATGTTCTAAAAATTATGTGAATATTTTAAACTAAATTACTCTAAAATATAGCAAAGATTTCTTGTGTCGCTTCGGTCCTCTCCCTTTTTTCTCCTTTCTCTCCTCCCGTTCTCCTTCCTTCATTTAAAAAAAGCATATATATTAGCAAACATTATTTATAACAAAAATATATGAATTTACTTTTTTTTAAGAAAATGTACTAATCTTCAAGGCTTTTATTTATTAATATGGTATCAGAGTTTCATGCCATCGGCTGGCTTACATATTTTATGTTTATTTGATCAGTAATCTAGTGCAGGGATCTTTAGTTGTGATCCTTGTGACCCTAAGTTCATTCATCCTCTTGACAATCTTGTAAATAAATTTTTGTTAGAATATAGCAGTGTTCCTTTGCTTTCATATTGACATGACTGCTTTCATCACTACAATGATATAGTTGAATAGTTCTGTCAGATACCATATGACTTGCAAAGCCTAAAATATTTGCTTTCTGGTTCTTTCCAGAAAGTTTGCTGACACCTTGCTCATGTAGTATCAAAAAACATTTATTTCAAAAAATTAAAAAATATGTTCTTGGAATTTGAGACCAATTTTCCAACTGTAGTACATAACTTAAATTTTTTTATTGTAATACATTGCATTGTAACACTATAAATTTCAAATATTCATCATTATTAATTAGCATCTGTAGGAACTAAGTTCACCACTAATACAGTTGTATCCTTCACCTTACAGGTGACACCTTTTACCTTATTTAGCCCAGTTCTTTTTCCCCTTCCCTTTTGGTAACCACTAATTTTCTTATACTCTAAAAATTTATTTTTATTTATAAGTTCATTTGTTTCTCTAAGTACATATGAATAAAGTCATATGTTTGTCTTTCTCCATCTGACATTCACTAAGTGTACTCTTTAGGTTTATTCATGTTGTTGCAAATGTCAGGATTTCATCTCTTTTTATAGATGAATAGTGTTCTATTATGTGTCTGTACCACATCTTTACTCACTTATCTATTGATGGCTATTTAGTTTGTTTCCAACTCTAAGCTGTTGTATATAATGCTTGTGAGACTGTAATGAATCTCTTCAGTGCACATATCTCTTGAAATTATTGTTTTTGAATGTTTCAGATAAATACCCAGAAGTGGGATAAATGAACTGGATCATATGAAATTCCTGTTTTTAATTTTGTTTGCTGGATCTCCATGTTGCTTTAATTTTTGCACCAGTTTACATTCCCACCAACAGTATACAAGGCTTCCCTTCTCTTCACATTCTCTTCAACATTAGTTGTTTATCTTTTGGTTGAGCCAGAAATAGTGAGGGAATGGGGCTTGTGAAAATTACATGATGATACAAATTGTACAGGTTTATGGTTTTTTTTTTCCTACTGTATCCTCAAGCATATAGAAGTTAGCTTAGTAGGAAATGATGAAAGAATATCCCTTAGACGTTTGGTATTATTCTGACACTAACTTGTTTATTGTAGTGCTGTTTTGACACTAATCACCCAGCATTATGACTCTCCCCAATTCAGTTGCCAGTGGCAAGTTGGATATCCATTCAAGGTGACTTTCTGACCATTTATTAGAGGATCACAACACAATTTAGAGTTTCTACAGTGTATCATTTACCATGTACAGATGTCCTAGAACTAGGAAGAAACTGGGAAACATGACTAAAACTCAAGAAAAGAAGCAATCAGTAGACATCGGCATGTTAGACAAATAGCTCTTTGATTTATTTAAATTCAGGATCTTGAAACTTTATGGTTAAAGGGAATTTCAAGATAACTGATTGTAGTTTCATTCTTTAGTATTTTTTCTCAAGTACCCTAAAGTCTAATTTATACTTAATAGTTTGCTAGTCTCTTGCACTGGAATTAACTCACTTATCCTCCTGCCTGTGCTTTTTCCCATCACTTACTAAGTTAATGTATGGATCAAGTTCTGGAAACAAACCACTAAACCATTTTATTTTTTGTTTTGTTTTTAAAAAGGATGGGAGCAGGCAGGAATGAAGACAAGTAGGCTGGCAGACAGACAGGAAGAGGAGGCAGGAGCATTTAAAATTTTTATTTAGTTCATTTTGGTTGTTTCCCTGTCCCTGGGTCACAAACCCTGGTCCTTTGGCTTTGTATGGACTACCCACAGCTACAGACTTAACTCCTGAGCTTCCCGGGTGTGCTGATTATAGGAAATTTAAATAGAAATTAAGTCTCCATGAATAACTCTCAGAAGTTTATACTCATTGATGTCCACCTGTGTGACTGGGCATTAGAACTTGGGAGTTCAGCTGTTGCCTGCGTGGCAGTTGTCTTTCAGCACCCAAAGACTTAGAAAATGGATTCTGGAGCACCACTTTGAAAAACATCTCATTTTTCAAGTTGCTTGTCAGTGGAAAGTAATGAAGAGAGAGGTAATAAGAGATCTCGACCTCATTTTTAGTTTTCATGTCTTATGAAGGTGTACTTATTATTGACAGATACAAAATTTTAGACAGGTACGAAATTTTATACAGAAGCTTAGCTATGAAAACTGTCGAACAGTGTTGTTCTTAGCCTTTTATAGTTTCTGCAGAGCATGAAGTACTCTTGGGGCAGGAGGTGGAGAGGATGAAATGAAGATTGGGTGAGCTCGTCTTTATAGTATGCTTTGAAGTTATCTAGATCCTTCTAGCACTTTAAACACATACCAGCTTCTGTATTTTACTATATGGCATACATAGTTTTTTCTTTGAAGTTAGGGAACTTTTGAAAGATAGTAGACTTTTTAAAAATCAATTTTATTGAAGGAGCATTGCATTATAACATATAGATTTAAGGTGTACATAATAGTAAATCTACATCTGTCTATAATACATTAATTTTACCACGATTTAAGTATTTCCTTCACTGTATAATTAATCCCCTTTACCCCGTTTGCCCACCTATCCTCCCTCTTCTCTTCCTGCAACCATTGATTTGCTTTTTTAAAAAATTTTTTTAATTAAAAATCTTTTTGTTTATTACAAGTCTACTTTTGTATGATTTAGTTCATTTGTTCACTTGGTATCTCTGTATACCACATAAGGCAATAGATTATTATTCAGTTTTTAAAATTCTGGTACCTACCACTTTACCTGCCATAGACAAAGCATTCAGTTTGCAGAATTCACCTGGGGGTGGTTAGCATGTACACAATTTTTATATAACACATGGAAGGATAGAGAAAAAAGTCCTGCGGGCTAGTATTGCTTGGATGACATTAAAAGCATTGAAGGAGTGTTAAATTTCAGTTGAGCTTTGAAGGGCCCCTGTACTTTATCATGTTCCCATGGAGTGCAAATGAATTCCGCTCTGGAATGATGACATTAGACAAAGATATCAGTTGTTCAGGGTGACTAAAATGTAGGGTGTAATACCTGGAACTAGGGGATTATTAGGGGGTTAGTTTCGAAAAATAAATCTGAATTCTAAATTGCTATTAATTCACCTTTGATTTGCTTTCATTTATGAAGCTGAGTGACCCTTTTTATTGTGTTAGGAGTAGATGTTATATTTTTGTTTACTCTTTACTTATATCTGCTTGGTGATGGAACTGTTCAACTGAATCAGAGCAACATACTTAGTAGAAAAAGAAGGTATCAGTCTTTCTGAACCATCCTCAGATGATAGACTGAAGTGATTAAACTCTGAAGCAAAAGACAGACATTGTCTTTTGGAAATTGAAGACTGTTCTTTGATGTTGAAAGTAAGCAGCAGGCCATGATGCCTCTGTTCAATATGCTTTTTGGAGGAATGAATCACCGAAGCCTGCATTTTCCCTCAAATCGCCAATCCTCTCATTGATTCACAAAGTTTGGGCTGCTTCATTTTGTAGTTCTGTACTAATTAATATAAGAAGGGACTATTTTTATCTCAGTTAGAGTAAGGGCTACCTTTTAAAAAAGGAACTTGTGGAACTCTCCTTTTAATTTGATTATAAATGGCTTGTTGGAAGTTTCCTTCCAGACCTCATGTTCTTTTTGTTGTATGTAAGCCATGCATCAGGCTGCATCCTGAATTTTCTAATTGGTTTCTGCGTCTTTACAGTATCTTAACCTTGTTTGAAAGCCTGTTAATGGTTTTTTACTTCCTATATTTTAAATTTCAGATTTGTAGCATGGCATGAAAGAGCCTTTGATCTGGTCTCTTCAACTACCATGGCATTCCCACCATGCTCTACTTTTTGAAGTGTTCCAAACAGCATGTAAATTTGTGCCTCTTTGCTCTTCCATAAGCTGTTTATCTTACCTGGAATTCAGTTTATGTTGTCTCTGTTCTGCTAAACACATGCACCATTTGCAGTCTTTGTTTATTTTCTTAGGGTAGTTACTGACTTTTCTCTTTGTGCTATGCCATCTTACTTGTTTCTACTCTTATCAGTGACTGCAATATTTATGTTTTTTCTTTAGCCCCTCTTTAAAGGTAAAGGCTGTGTTTTATTCATCTCTCTTACTACATAGTAAACAGCATTTAAAAAATGGTTTAATGTTTATTTATTGAAGGAATAAGTCAATGATAATATGTTGTACTTTGGAGTCATAAAGACCTGGATTTGAATCTTAGCTCTACCACCATGTGGTTTGTTAAGTTTGCGTTTTCTCATATGCAAAATTTGGACAAATATACTGACATTAGAAGTCAAGTAAAAATCGCATATGAAGTATTTAACTTAGAGTCTAGATATAAAATGTTACCATGGTTGGTTATATCTGTCATTCATCTGTTCTTTTATATTTGACCTCTCTTGTACTCCCTCTTCATTTAACATGTAAGCATGTTTTGCTTTTTCTCATTAAAAAGTTAACTTTTTACCATACCTTTTGAGATACCTTTTCTCTCTTCACAGTTCACAGCCCAAGTTCTTGAATCTGCTCTCACTGTGTCTTCCTCTACATATGTGTGCCTCAGTCATGTGATTTGATTTTATCTCCTTCCACTCCCCAAAAGAAACTTTTTGTAAAGAGAGCATTGATATCTTTGTTTTAAATCTAATAGCATATTTTCCTACCTTATCCTTGTTTCTTTTATTTATAGCACATAGTGTTTATAATTAAGTTTATATGTATGTTTACTTAATATCTGTTACTTCTGTTAGAGGTAAGTTTAATGATGGTAAGAACCTGATCTGTTTTGTCTGTCACTGTATCCCTGTGTTTCCCATAAGGTCTTGCAAGTAGTAGATCCTCAAATATTTGAATTATCATTGTATCACTTCAGAAAATCTATAGTCTTTTGCAGATAGGTCAGCAGTGTTAAATCTTTTTAGAAAGTTCTCTATTTCAAAGCAAAACTAATACACCCTAGTATAAAATTTGAATTATTAGTGATTTTGGTTCAGAATCTTAAATAGTTTATTAATGTGGTGAATCCACATAATTTTGCTTGTCTGTTTCCTGAAAAGGTCAAAATTAGTGTTGGCAGGGAAATATCTTAAAATCTTTTAATGATATTTAAAATTCTTTAAAGGCCTGGCACCTGCCTTTACTTTTAATCTGGTTCCATAGTGCTAACCTTCCTTTGGTGTTTTGAGTTACAGGCATGCTAAATGCTCTCTGTCATTGTCACAGTGTCTTGGATTTTAATGTAATAGACATGTTTTTATCAAACTAACTCCCACTCATCCTTGAGGTCTGATTAAATGTTATTAATGGGTGGTTTTCCCCCTAATACTCCTTTCTGTCCCACCTCTATCCTATACATACAGTTAGAATTCTATGAAAACTGTTTTTAAACATTGATTATTATAATTATATATTTTTTTTGTCCTATTCATTATCTGCCTTCTATAGAGATCTGTTATGATCTTTGCTATACGCATTCCCAGTTCTGGAATGTATGCATCCGTTTATTCAACAAATGGAGGTAAGTTTGAGTGTGAAGTCACCAGATCTCTTTAGAGAAGTGTGATGCAGAGAATTTAGGGCCATTAGAACTTGCCAGTTCTGAAAAATCCATCCCTTTTAATTTTAGTTGATAGAAAGTAAATCAGCATATCGTCTTTTAAGAGAAGTTTTGTTTGAATGTATTTCTCCATAGATAGCACATTGATCACTACCGATACCTTTGAATCAGGAATCCTGGTTTCATTTTTATGACTAAATAGTAAAGATGACTTAAAACATTTGGGGAAACAATTTTAAACTTAGGAAAAAGTACAGGTCAAAAAAACCTTTTATTTTGAACAGCTTGAGAATAACTTGCTGTTATGATAACCCATCTCCCCTGAATACTTCCAAGTGTATTCTACTGCATAACCACAGTATAATTGTAAAAACCAGGAAATTTACATTAATTAACATTGATACCATCTAATCTTAAATTCAATTTAAAATTTCCGATTGTTCCATAGTTTTGAAATAAAAGGATCAAATTCTCTAGCATTTAATTGTCACTTCTTTAATCTGTAAGTTTCTCACACCTCTGACTTTACGTGAACATGGTACTTTTGAAAGTTATAGTCTAGTTAAGTTATAAAATGTCAGTCAGCATGGATATGTTTAATGTTTTGTAATGATTAGACTGAGGTGTGAAATTACAAGTGGCTTTAGAGGCAATAATTTCCTATTTAGAAACCACTCTCATCTTGATTTTTTTAAAGAAACTTTTTTGTCATTTACATTTTAAGTCTTTTTCTAAGTGTTTATAGTTTTGGAACTTGTAAACCCAAACAAATCTTTGAAGATGAGAAAATCTGTAAAAAACATTGCATGTACATCAGGCATAACATCCCTAAAATTATTTTATAGTAGACTGACAATACTGTCATAGGAATAATGACAGTAATAATAGCAAAATAATTTGATAGTAAAAGTTAATAACAAACTGATTTATTTTGCTATTAAGATAATTTCAGATTTAAAAATTCTTTGACTTCTTGCAAGTGGTACTTGAGAACTTCTAAGACATAAACAAGTATATTTAATTATGGCAGAACTTATTTGTAAAATAACTCTCTTGGTTAAAACCAAATTGTACATGTTTTAGCTCTGAAATAATTTGAAAATCCAAATGAAAGCAGGCAGAATCACTGTTCTAAACCTAATTTTAGATTTTTTCCTTTTAACTGATTTCCTTTCTAGCCACCTGCAATTGCATGTGTTAATTTTCTCTAAAACTGTCTTTCCTGCCAAGGTTGGCATGTAAGTAGCTTCTCTAATTCTTCTGTTCTTTTTGAAAAGGAAATTGTAAGTAAAAGAATTTCATTGAGTATTTAAATTTACTTAAAAAAGGTTGTATTTTTTAAATGAAATAGATAGTTGTTGCGGACTAAAGGTTGCTCTGCCTTTAGGAATCCTTATTATAGTTTTTTTTGTCTTGATAATATTATATTAATATACTAGACACTAATATGTGGCACATACACTCTTTCCATTCTTTCATTTTCAGCTTTTTCCTGTTTTATATCTTTATCTCTTCTAAGCACAGTGGATTACAAAAAAATAGTGCAATATTTATTTTAACCAGGATAGTAATTGAATTTATACTTAATGTAAGTATCAAATGAACTGTATTAGACAGAACCTTTGTTCTGTTTGATGTTCTAGGAAATACCAGTAAGTCCAGGACTATTTAGAGTTTTGAATGTGAAAACTCCATGGAACAAAAAACACTAGGACAGCATCTCTCTCTCTCTGTCTCTGTCTCTCTGTCTCTGTCTGTCTCTGTCTCTCTCTCTCTTTCTCTCTCTCTCCTCTCCTCTCTCTCTCCCTCCCTCTCTCCCTCTCTCCTCTCCTGCTCCCTCTCCTGCTCCCTCTCCTGCTCTCTCTCTTCCTCTCTGCCTCCCTCCTTCTGGATGTTCTATAGGAGAGTATGTTCTCTTGCTGGTTTCTAGCTTCTTATAGGCCCCTGCATTTCTTGACTGGTGTCTTCTTTCTTCATCTTCAAAACAAAAATGTACAGTTGAATCCTCTTATAAAGACATTTGTGATTATATGAGCTCACTTCAGTAATCCCAGATAATTTTTCCATCAGAAGATCCTTAACCACATCTGCAGAGTCCTTTTTGATGTGTCATTTTTACCTTCCCACCTTCAGCAAGTCCAGGGTCTTATAATTTGTCCTCATGGAGCACAAAAGTCCAAAACCACTTCATTAGCAAGTGTCTGTAGAGTGGCTTTTCATATTTTCTGTTCTGAGTTTTAGTCTTCCCTTCTTCCTACTTTCTCTGCATCTTCTTTACTCTGGCATTTGACTGTGAAATTTTAAAAGGTACTGTCAGCATGTTTAGATGGTTTGTGGTAGAGAATATTTAGGTTATATAATCTGCCATATTGCCTCAGTTGACATTCCTTATGTAAGCAAGGTATCAAATTAAGACAAAAAGTCTGTCACTTTTATTTTTCTATTATCTTTTAATTTTAAATGTTTCACTAAATATAGGCTTAATTTAAAAAAAAACAAAAAAAACCCAAGGCCTCAATGAATCTCATTTTTGAAGAAGCTTGTTAGTTAACTGTGACTAAAATCAATTTCTGTCTTTGAACACCTGCTTTACTCTGATCAGCAAACTCCCTTTTTTCTTCAACCTAACCCAGCTTGTTCTGGTTTACTCTGACTCTACCACTCATGCAGGCCAAGAAATCTCTCAGCACATCTTGTTTCCTTTCTTGACTGGTGAGGCGGTTCTCATTCCATATAATTTTGTTTCTAATTTTTTTTTATGACTTAATTAGTTTACAATAATATATAAGTTTCAGAAGAAGATTCACAGTTCAATCAAGGTGCAGGTCACTCTGCACCCTCCACCAGACATGAGGTGCTCATTACTATCACTATTTTTACACCCCCAACCCCAGATTCCCTTCCTGCTTCCCACCTACCTCTTCTGATAACTGCAGTCTTGACTTCTGTGTCCTGAGAGTTTTGTTTTTGTTTTGTTAGTTTTGTTTTGTTTATATCCCACATAAGAGTGAAGTCATCAAGTATTTTCCTTTTTCCTGATTTGTTTTACTTAGCGTAATAACCTCAAGTTATATCTTGTTTGTTGCAAAAGACAGAAGTTCATCTTTTTAAATAACTTACTAGAGTTCCATTGAGTGTACATACCACATCTTTATCCAGTCATCTGTAGATAAGCATTTAGATTGAGTCCTTGTCTCGACTATTGCAGATAGTGGTGCTATGAACACGGGGATGCAAATATCTTTTCTGATTAGTGTTTTTGTATTCTTCAGATATATTCCTTTACAAGTAAGATGCTTGGGTCAGATAGTGTTTGTTGTTTTATAATAAATTGATGTTGATTGACTGTGAAAATAGTTGGATAATAGTTGTCCCTTCAGGGGAACTTTCTCTAAATCTATTAATTTGCTTATGTTGTGGCTTCTATAAATGTTTTTATTTTGTTTTTCTGCCTGTTACATTTGAGTTAAAGGCATACAGTTAATATTTTATATGCAGCTGTTGTCAGTCCTTGGTCTTCATTATGCAATTTCCTTCCTTTCTTCACCGTTTCTTTTTGTCATCCCTAGTCTTGCTCTCTAAAGCACTTAAATAGAGGTTGCAGTGTATCGGGGTTTTTACACACCTATAAATTAAATCATCCTCTTAATAAAGTTATAGATGAAGAACTGATACATTGTGAGTTTATGTGACTTGTTCAGGATTTATAGCTTTTAAATGGCATATTTGAGCCATGCAGTTGAAGAATCTGCTTATTACTGTTCTGTATTGCCCTTAGTGTTAGTTTAAAATTATTTTCTCAGACTTTTAAAATCAAAGTCTGTTTCTTCTAGCTTCTGGTATTATCGAGATGTCTGACGAGTCTCTGAATCTTAATTATTTGTTTGTAACATGTCCTTTTCTCTCAGGAAATCTTTGGAATACTTACTCTCTTTAGCATTACACCAGAGTTTTACATGTTTTAAAATGTCACAGGGGTATGGCTTTGTAATGTTTTTTAAAAAGTATGTTGTGGGTGTGCCCTAGTGACCTTGTGTTCTCGTACAGACAGGGAGCAGTCACACATAGATCTCAAGGTCCTGGGTTCAAGACCTGGGGCTGGGGAGGCTAACCAATGTGAGCAACTAAATAAAAATAAAGTTCTTCTTCCTCCTCTCTCTGCCTGCCTACTCACCTTCATTCCTGACTGCACCTTTCCTTTAAAGAGTGGAAGGAAGGAAGTAGAGGAAGAAGCATTTTTAAGGAAGGAAAAAAGAGGAGGAGGAAAAGTTTAAAAATATTTGGTCTCCCCTACCCTCTGCCCCAGGTCTTGAACCTAGATCCTTGTTTGTTAAATGGTCCACTCTCTCGTTGCCAACTTAGTATATGAGTCACCAGGGAATGCCTGGTGGGCTGTTTACAATTTGAGGAGATGCTATTACTATATTTTGGGGATATAGTGCTATTTCGTTTCTACTCTTTTCTCTCCCTTTTCTAGATGTTCAATTTAGATATTAGATTTTTTGATTAATATTTTAGTGTTGTTTTACTTCCTAGTCTTCATGTCTTTATGAGACATCTTCAACTACAAATTACCATATATATGAGTTGTTTAATTTTTTGTTTTTGTTTTTGTTTTAAAGAAAAGGTGCATGCAGGAATGAAGAGAAGTAGGAAAACAGGAAGTTTTACTTGTTCATCTTGGTTGTTCCCCTGGATCCTGGGTCTTGAATCTGGGTTCTTTGGTATATGTGAACGGTGCTAACTGTGATGGACTTAACTGTGTGGATAACAGGGCAGGCCTCAATTGTTTGATTTTCACTATTTTTAATTTTCAAGATTTTTTGCTTTTAGTTCTTTCTCATAGGATGGCTATTTATTAATATATCGATTTTTTTTTTAAATTCTACATATAAGTTATTTTTCTTTTATGTATGCTCTTTTGTTTGCTGCAAGATATGTGTTTTCTGCCTTATTTGTTTTAGGTCCCTTCCCACCCTCTTTATGAAATATTGCTCCAAAAATCTATATTTAATCCTTGACCATCTGATTATACTTATAATGAGGAACTAAAATGTTTTAAGTAGAAACTCTAAATATGTAACATATTTTGGTACTTGGTGGGGGTGATTGGACTTTGAGTAAGGGCATCTCAAACTTTCAACATATAGACATCCTTTTTTCAGCTGTCTTTCTATATATGCAGTAGAGAATATTTTAATTTCTTTGGGAGTAGTATTCATGAGGGAATGCTGACATTCTGAGAACATGGTGAGTGAATGGAAGGACTGGGAATTCACTGTTCAGCCAGCATATAGACACTTAATTCTTCAGCTTTTAGCTCTGCCTCTCACGTAAAAAAAAGTTTTATTTATATAAATATAAATACACATATACCATACAATTCATCCATTTAAAGTATATAGTTCACTGACTTTTGATATAGTCAGTTATATACATCCATCAACATAATTAATTTTGGAACTTTGCCGTCCTCCCCGTGCTGCCCGCCCCATTCTCTTTAGTTGTCATCCCCCAATCCCTGCATCCTCTCTCCACCAGCCTTAAGCAACCAGTAACCTATTTTTTAACTAGCTTGGATATTTCTTGTGAATATGAAGTGTGACTCTTTGTAGTGACTTCTTTTCCTTTACCATGGTGCTTTCAAGGTTCAGCTCTAAATTGTAGCATGATTTGGACCTTACACCTTTATTGCCAAATAATATTTTATGGATATAACATTTTATTTGTCCATTTACCAATTAATGGACATTAATTCATTTCAATTTAGGCTATTAACAGTATGTTGTTATGGACATTTGTATACAAGTGTCTTTGTGAACATATGTTGTTAGTAGTTCTGGGTATCTATTTTTCTATATGAGTGGAATTGCTGGATCATATGATAACTGTGTTTAAAATTTCAAGGAACTGCCAACTATTTTCCAAAGAGACTGCTCTTTTATATTCCTATTAGCAGTGTATGAGAGTTTCAATTTCTGTGCATTCTCAAAATGAGTTGCTTTATCTGTTTTTTAAAAAGTTATTATAGCCACCCTACAATGTCAGCTGGTATCATTATATTTTTTATTCTCTTCCTCACTTTCGTAATTTACAGCACCTGTCACTTCCAAATTCTGATCCTATCAAGGGTTAGGTTATTTTTCTCTCAGCATAAATTACCTCGTCTGTAGGCAGGTTTGGGTTCTAGCTGCTGCTTTTCTGATCAGTTAGTTTCGTTGCCTGTTTGCTTTTTGATATCCAAAGATTTATTGGAGACTCTTGTTCACTGATTTTCCTCCTTTTATTCCCCTTATCCTTCTGAGGAGAAAATAATCTGCATAATATTTATGTATTGATTATTTCACGGTAATTTTAGTGAAATCTTGGCAAGGAGAGACATTGGTGTGTAATTAAACTTATGAATTTAATCTGAAATTCTTACTTGTATTTTTAAATATCCTCTCTGTATTCTCAAGTGTGACTGTTACTTGTAAGAACAATCGCAGTATCAGAAATACTCTGATGGATATAAAAGAAATAAGGAAACTCTGAAAGAGCTGCTCTTGAGTATAATTCAAATAATTTTGTAGTGTTAGATTTTACTTTTCTCTGATAATACTGATTTTGCTCTCCTTTTTATATTTTAATATAGATAGTTGGGGCATCTTAAATTAATAATTTTTAATTTCTAAGATTTATTAATTGTATTATTGGCTTATAAGCTTAACTGGTTTACTGTCATCTAGTAAACTCAGTTTAACACTTGAGTATGGGTTGGGAACAGAATAATAATAACAGTAGTTAACATTCATTTAGTTCTTTCTGCATGCTAGACACTGATGAAAATCTTTTATTTTAACTCACTTAATACTGATAATAACTGAGATTGAGATTGATATAATGATATAATTGATATAATTGATATAATTTGAACTACCTCTGTATGGCAAGAAAACTGAGGGCATAGAGTGGTTAAATAATTTGCCCAAGGTCATACAGGTAGTAATTGGTAGCGTTACATAAATCTATGTATGCAATCTGATTATGAGCCTGTGATTTTTGTCATTGAATTATATAGAATTTCAGATACATTATCTTTTAAGAAGAGACACTCATAAAATGTTAAAACATGTTAATTCTTATGTAAGGAGTAATAGGTTGAGGAATAACAAATTTAGACTTGATAGAAGATAAATTGTGATCTAATAGTCTCTCTTTTTTTTGGGGTTGGGGGGAAGGTGCAGGCAGTAATGAAGGTGAGTAATCAGGCAAGCAGGAAGAGAGAGAAGGAAAAAGCATTTTATTTTCATTTAGTTTTTCACACTGGTGCCCCCTGCCACACAACCTGGGACTCGAACCCAATTGTATGTAGCCTATAGTCCTTCAGAGGCAATTAACTTAACTGCTAAGTGCATGCCTAATGTTCTCTTTAAAAGTTAATATTTACCTTGAATCCTAATTTGGTTCAAAAATGGTTATGAAATTTAAGCATAAAAATTATTTTTGAAGTAAATGTATAATGACCATATAGAGTGCTCTGTAGTATGTCTTAAGCAGGAGAGAAAGACAGAAAAAATGTCATTGGGTGGTACTAAAAATTGGGTATGGGCCAAAGTGTTAGTAATAGATCTGTTTTTTTCACAGGATAAAATATTTTGGAATAATTCTGATTCAAGTATTTTATGTTTTTCTATCAGTCTTATTTTGCAGGTCATTTTTTTCTAAATAGATCTGCTTTATAGTGTGTATATACAGGTCATTCTCTAACAAGTTAACTTTCAGTTGATTGGGACCTCGTTTCAAGCTTATTGAACAAAGCTCTGTAACACTGAATTTTGGGCATAGGGCCATTTCCAGAGTCTGGTCCAAATAAGCAGTAACAGACAAAGATTGTCTCTTTCTTGACTAAAGGCTTTCTTTCTTTGTGTGGCTTGTTTCAGGACTCTTTTACACTTTTTCTAGCCCTTTCATACTCCTCTCTTTTTTCTGTTGAGGGTAAAAATGTTTCAATTTTCATTTTTTTAATTCTTTCAGCAAGCATTTTTTGTGTTTTTACTTATATACATAAGTTTCTTTGCTCAAAACCTATAATGCTTTCCTTGTACTGGCAGTGGCAGTTTTGAGTTAGTAGACGTTCCAGTATGATATTTTAGAGACTGTAAAATATTGAGTAGTTTTGTTGTGTCATACTTCTTTCCAGTCTCTTTTTTAAATTAGAAAGGATCTTTTCTGGAGAATCTTTAAAAGGAACATGTGATTTCTTTTTCTTCCCCCCAAAGTGAGAAGGAAAAGAAAAGTGAACATAATTAAAATAGCATATTTCATGCAATGATTTTAAATATTATATCTTTAAAAAATATATTTTAGTATTTTATTATGGTAACTTTGTTTTACAAATTATAGTAAACTCATATGTGCAGGTTTTGCATTCCTCAGTATACCGTATCCTCTACCACATCACCAAGTGTTCTTCACCACTGTCTAGTGGGCTCTGCCACCATAAATATATAGTTTTATCTTAAAAGATAATTTAAAATCTGTCCGCTTATGAAATTTGCCTTTTTATTTCAACATTCATTTTAGAAAATGTTTTTAAGTAGAATCACTTGTGTAATGTTTCAATCATTGTTTTAGAACCTTTGCGTTCCACACAATTTATTTTACCTGGTAGATTCCCTATCTGCTCATATAATAAACGACCTAATTTTCTTGATCCTTTGAAAATGAAATTGTCAAATTTGGTTTCCTAATTTCCTTAGTCTTTCTTGAATAAATCTTAATAGAAGTAGAGTTCAACTTATGTTTATTTATGCTGTTTAGATTTTTCTCCAGACAGGTGGTGTATTTTCATGCCTCTTTGCCTTTACTTAGCTTTTCCCTTTCTTTAGATTTTTCCTCTGCTGCATCCTCATTATTTTCAAGCTGCCAAATATGGTTGCTTAATAGAAGTTTTCTTTAATAGGGTTTTGTGATGCTACTCCAGGAATATTAATCATACATTTCTCTTTGTTCTATTTGTATTTTGTGTGTAATTAGAGACTTAAAAAAACTTACACTTAATACAAGAATAAATATAATATATAAACATGTATAATAATAAAACATTTGTGGCTTTGCCATACAAGTTAACTAGAAAACAGTTTCTTCTTCCTCAGCATACCCCCAAGGGAATGTTTATTATTTTGTTGTCCTTTAAAAAAGTTTATCTCATATATATGTATCCCTTAACAATTGTTATTTAATTTTGCTTGTGTTTGAACTTAATGAAAATAGATTCTATTAAGACTTCAAGTTTAGCATCATGTTTCTAAGATTTATATTTTATTCATTCTCATTAATGTATAATAGTTCAGCTATAAGCTACTTACATTTGTATTGAATAGATAAGGATCTTTTTTTCTCCTGTATGTGTTAGGCAGAGATCTGTTTTCAGCATTTCCTTCTATATGACAGAGCTGGTTGCCCTGTTTGAATAATGCTCTTTTATACTGTTTCATTTCTATAAGATACCGGGTTTCCTTATAAGCATAAATTTGTTTTTGTGTTTTCTCTTCTTTTGAGTTGGTTCATTTATTTAACACTGTAAAAGCCCTATTTTATTTACTGTGGTTTTATCATAAATCTCAATCGCAAAGTCTTCTCTTCCCCTTTCTATTTTTCTTTTTCTATCTTCTTTCCTTCCTTCCCTTCCTCTTTTGTACCATATATTGGTCAGTCTTTCCCCCTTGACTTCCCATATATAGTTTGAAACGTTGAAAACCTCTATTGGGGATTTTATTGGGAGATATTATTGATATCAATATTATATTGGATAGGTTTAGGGAAATGAGAGGAATCTATGGAGGTGGGAAAGTGGGGGTGTGTTTTAGCTGACTTTGAAGGCCACATTTTTTTTTCCCCCTTATCCTGTCAAACTTGCATTTCAGTGTTAATTTTTTCTGTCATTTATAATGGGCTAAAGTTTTTTTTGGTTTTATTCAGAGTGTTCTCGCTCTACTTTTTGAGGAGTTTGGAATATTTCTTTTGATTATCTTATATTCTCCATTGTCATTATTCTTTTTCATAAATTTTGATACTTGTGCTTGTTATATTGAGTCCATTCAGGAGAGTTTTCTAGTTGTGTTATATTAACTCTAGATTATTCTCGTATTACCCAAGTTCAAAGGCCTTGTTTGTTTTACTAAACTACTGTAACTTATGTCTTTGTTACCAACCAGTGGCATTAAAATTTCATTATATGTGCTGTAAATGCATTGTAAAATAAGAAAACTCAAAAAAATTTAAATGTGAAGACTTCTATCAAATTAAGAAATGATAATTATGAACCATTGCATGATTTCAAAAGTGGACAAGGAAGTTGTAAAGCTATTTTATTGTCATTTGATGTTTAGGCATAAATCAGAAACTATCCTATATTAAACTTAGTTCTTGAATTTTATGAACTTTGTGTGTGTGTGTGTGTGTGTATTCCTCAGGAATGCCCTAAAAGATGATTTGCCTGTGTGTGTTATAAATTGCTTCCCCTTTTATCTCCAGTTTTATCACTTCTTCAGGGTGTTAAATTATCAAGCATGATCTTCATTTATCAAAACTGGCTTTCTGTCTTTACTCTCTCTCTTTTTTTTTTTTAAGGAAAGGTACAGGAATGAAGCTGAGTAGGCAGGCAGGAAGAGGAGGAAGAAACATTTACTTTATTTAGTTTTACATCTTGGTGGATCCCCCCCACCACAGGGTCTTGAAACCTGGGTACTTGGGATGTATGTGAACTATGTCTGCTGGCTTATCTGCTAGGCTACCGGGTGTGCCTGTCGTTTCTCGTTTGTCCCATTTGTAAGATCTATTTTCTTCTTTCAGATGACTTTTAGCAAGACTTGTTTACCTTGGAATCATTGATTTTTTTTAATTTTAATTTTTTAGTATTTAACACTTTAATGTTTCTGAAACTGTTTTCAAGGAGTCCTCTAAAAATCCTATTACTGTAGGCAAAACTGGAGATTTATGCATTGTTGACATTTATCACTTATTGTTATAAAAATAAAAATTGTATATCAAGGTATGCAACATGATTTGATACACATATACATGGTGAAATAATTACTACAGTCAAGCTAATTAGCATTTTCAGTTACATTTTTTTGTGGGAGTGATGCAAGCACAAGAAATCTATTCTCCTAGCAAATTTCTAGTATCCTGTATAAAGTATTATTAATTGTAGCCATTATACTGTACATTGGGTCACACTGGACTTACTCATCCTACATAGCCATAGCTTTCTATCCTTTGTCCAATATCTATTTTCTCTGTCTCCTGTCGTTGGTAACCTACTCACCTACTCTGTTCCTGTGTTTGATATTTTTAGATTCCACATATAAGTGAGATCATGAAATTGGTTTTCCAGTGTTTGGTTTATTTCACTTATAATGTCCTCCAGGTTCAACATTTCATCTTATTTCTAATATAAAATATGATAAACCCTACTTTTACATTAATAATTTAGAAGTGCTTTGTCTTTAGTGGAGGGTTTTAGATTGAGTAGTTTGATAAATAAGATTCAGATGCGATTAAGTGATTTTGGTTTTTCGTTTTAAAGGAAAGTGCAGGCAGGAATGAAGGCTAGCAGAGTCAGGCAGACAGGAAGAAGAGAGAGGAGGAAGACATACTTTATTTAATGGTTGATCTGGCTGTTCCCATGGACCCTCAAATAAGAACCTGGGACCTTGGGTTGTATATTTATCCCAACCACACTACTCCACCAGGGTTTGTCATGATTTTGGTTTTTTAAAGAGGAAGGCATGCAGGCAGGCAGTCAGGAAGATAGAAGAGGAAGAAATATTTTTGTTTGTTCATTTTTAGTTATTCTATCTTAGCCCAGGTCATTAACCTGGGTCCCTGACTTAGCACCTGAGTCGCCAGGGCATGCCGTAGTTATGTTTCTTAAGTACTTTTTGGTGTCAACAATGTTAGATGTTCTAATTCTCCATTTTATATAAACAACATGGAATCGTCATGAGTTTAAAAGTTTGTTTAAAATTTCACAACTAGTGAGTGAAAGAACCAGTTTCAAACCCACACTTTCTGATTTCATTTTTATCGGGTTTTTGGAAAAAACAAAACAAAACCCACCAGTTGTCAGTTGTGCTTCATGGTTATAAGGGGTGCTGCAGGTTGGTTACCTGAACCTTCTACTCTCTCTCAACTTTAAATTTTATCTCTAGTATATTAGAATTGAAAACTAATTTTCTTTATATCAAACTTTCTATGCTATCTAAAGATGGAGAAAAGAGTAAGGAAATTCAAACATGAGAAGTATTAGTTTCCATGCAAAATCTAATTTGGCTTGGTGAACAAAAATATGCTGTTGTTACACAAATGTTCCAAGCTTGTTTCCCTCCTCCTACGTGCTTTTTCATTTACCCTGCCATATGGTGGATTGTGCCATGCTGGACGTATTACCATTTAGACTTTCATGATGCCAAATCAGGAGACTGGCTAGGGTGTAGACTCAGAAACAATTTTCAAGTAATTTGAAATAGTGTCCTGGATAGCCCTTCATTGTATGAGGTAAGTAGGAATACTGAAATAAGATTTTTTTTGTCTTTTTGTTTTTAAAAGGAAAGGTCCAGGTAGGAATGGAGGCAAATAGGCAGACAGGAAGATAGAGGAGGAAGCACCCCATTTTATTTCTATTTAGTTGTTCACACTGGTTGTTTTCCCCTGAATCCAGGACTCAAGCCCAGGGGTATCCTTTGGAGGTGATTATCCTAACTTTAAGAGGGCTTGCTGAGAAAAGGATAGTTGGGAACACCAAGATTTTGAAAATATGTGGAAAGAACTTCAGCCATTTTGTTTTTCTCATGAAGATTGGAGACCATGTGGAATATTCTTTTAATAGGATTTAAGGAAGTAAGAGATCTTCAGGGTTTTTCATTTTGTTTTCTCAAGGTTCCTTTTTTTGGTAAAGGTCACTTTAGTTACACCATGGATAACCGATTATAGAGACAAGATTGGATGCCAGTTAGAAGGTCATTACAGTATTCAAGGTGATAAATGATGGTAAATTGACTAGGATTAAAGGGTTAGAAACAAAAGTTCTGGTATTTAAAGGTAAATGTGAAAAGATTTAGTGATCCTGGGTATTAAGTAAGTGCTAGAAATTTGACTTATATAACTTGATAAAGAACTGAAGAAGGAACACGGAAATAGTGTTTGATTTTGGGCACATTCATTTTGACGTACCACTGAAATATCTAAGGAGAACATCACACAGGTTTTTTTTTTTGGTTTTTTTTTTTAATGATTTGCAGCTCAGAGGAGAGGTCTAGAATAGATATTAAGAAGTTTATGTTTATAAATGTTCATTTGTACCTGAATGTGGATAGCTTTATCAGGGAGAAGTTATAGAGAGATAAGAGCCTAGGACTAAAAACCTGGAAGCACAACATCTATCAGGTGATCTTGCGGAGGAGACAGTGAGTGTTCAGGGAGTTAGAGGCAAACAAAGGTGAGTGTTGGTCTATCTTTTATTTATTTATTTTATAATGAAATCTCATTATTTCTCCTTTTGTGGAATTATAAACTCCCAAATTAATTCCATATCAAGTAGAATTTAGCTAAAATTAATATTAAATTTGTACTGAATCTGTTAGAAAAGGCAAGAGTTTAAAAGATTATGTAGAGGCATTTTTTTAAAAGAAGGTTATTACCTAAAATTTGTAACTTAAATGATTGAGATAATTCTCAAAATTACTGAGGGAGTGGTTATTCAGAGATGTGAATTATTTCAGTTTAAAAACAGATTTTCTTTCTTTCAAGAACTGTGAAGGGTCTGAGATTTTGCCCTCAAAATCGTGTAAGCTAACAATTTAGTCCATCACAGTTTTGTAGATTTTGGTATAAAACACAAATCTTCCGGGTCATAGACTTAAGACTTTATTATTCATGATAATATCAAGAGCCAGAGTGTTAACATTTGTCCCCCGAGCTTCAGAAAGGAATGTGAAGGACTAAGTGATACACATAGTGATAACACTAATGTATTGCAATAAGACTTATTACTAGAAGTTAACCTCCAGGTTTAGGAATTCAGACTTTTATAATGGATAGTATTGCCTGACTTTTATCCTGGAGGGAGATTACATTTTAATTATACTACATAGTAAACAATCCTGCTCATTGCTCTGTCCTTCATGGCTGTTGGCTATACAAACTTATGTAATAAAATAACATGAAATTAAGAGAGGCAGTGCCTCTTCTTAGAAGATGTACATAAATGTGATAGACCTAAGGATAGCTGGCACCCAATAGTATTAGTCCCTTATTTCTGTGTATTTCTTGGCTTCTGGTAAAATTTCCTATGATTATACTCTTTATTGGTCCCTCTGATTAATCTATCACATAGAGGCTGAACCATACCTGTTTAGTTTGTTTCATGAAACATTTAATTAAGGTTGCTAACTATGAACAGGGTAGCAGAATGAGGCCAAAGTACAAAAATTGGCTTCCTCTGGTGCTTGCCAGGGTCCTTGACCCAGCCAGCTGAACAAATGCCATAAATCTTTCTTCAGGGTTTCCTTAAAGAACCTAGTGACGTTCTCTTTAAGTTTCTGTGATGATTTTCTACTGTCAGAAAGCATGTATCGAAGTAGTTCAGGGATGTATTAGGGAATGCACAGAATTGGCCTAGTCCAATAAGGAGAAGTCTTGTGTAACTTTATCACCCATAACAGTCTTGGCCAGTGAGTTGAGACTGAATGGCTTCAGGGGTGAGAACAGATCATTAATGACCTCAGCTAAAGTGAAAGGACAAATTTTGAACCACCTTTTCTAATTGGATGACTCTCATTGTAGAGATAACTGCCTCAGATTTATCTTTCTGGGAGGACACTCTCACTCTCATCCCTAAAAATCACAATAGTCTTATTTTGGAGATACCTCTCCACCCCACCCACCACCCTCCACTTCATTTTTATTTAGTTGTTCACATTGGTTGTTTCCACCAGCCCCAGGTCTTGAACCTGGGATATTGGGATGTATGTGGGACTGCTCCCAGGGTAACACTAGACCGCTAGGCCACCAGGGCATACCTGGAGAGATCTTGTTAGTCTGCAGATTACATGATCTGGCCTCCGTACCACTATTCCTATGAAGAGTGGGTTTTATAGTTGCACTCCTCTTCCCCTGGTGTGACCTGCTTAAGTCAGGGAGTACGAGATAATTTCTTCAGTGTTACTTCCCCGACAGGAGAAGACTTAAGGTTTCCAATTCAGTTGAATAATTGAGTCTAGTTTGCTGCCTTTATTTATTTTTTTTCAAAGGAAAGGTTCAGGCAGTAATAATGAAGGTGAGTGGGCAGGTAGAAAGAGAGAGGAGGGAGAAGCGTTTTATTTTATTTTTATTTAGTTGTTCATACTGGTTGTTTCCCTCTAGACCCAAACTCAAACCCAGGATTGTGGCCTGTGCTCTTTCAGAGGTGATTGACCTAACTGCTACTCCACAAGAGCACATAAAGTATCTAGTTCTTGGCTTTTGTTTTGTTTACTTGGAGGTATGACCTGAAGGCAGTTAGTACAATCTGTCCTGTTGTCTATGCTACCATTTAGGTAGCATTCATCTGTCCCTTGGAATGATTAAATGATAGCTACACGAATGAGAAAGGACAGAATATAAAAGACACCTGATAATTGACAGGTGTTTTGTGGGAACTGCAGAATCTGGGAACCTCCTCTACTGTTTCCTGAAGACTTCAGTGACGTTAAGAAGAATGGTGATGAGTTGTGTTCTTAGGTTGGAGAGCTGACCAACAGGTTATGACAGAGCCAGCAGTCAGTGCAGTTTAAGGCATTTGCACTTTAGGAAGGCTGCATGCACCACAGTTTTTTCTTTGTGAACAAGACTCTAAAAGTCAGAGATCACTAATGTCCCTCCTTCTTAACCCCTTGTTCCACAGATGCCTGGCTTATTTTCTCCCTCTGCTACAAAATAAGTGCATCCCATTCTACTAGCTAACTTTTCCCTTTCATCCCTGACTCTAACCCAGACTTTTTGTCTGAAAGGTCAGGTGTAAGAGTGACAAAGGCTTTTTTAAATTAAACTTTTGCAGATCCTACTGTCTACCACTTTGGTCTACAATAAGGGGACTGGGTGAGCAGTATATTTAAAGTTGTCTTTATTATCTAAGACTACAGAAATCCAGCAACATTCAAGCAGTTGAACTAGAATTAAGTTAAAATTTCAAAGGCCCCTTTTGATGGGAGTTCTCATTAGGGGAAAGAAAAGATCATGCTTAGCAACAGTCAGGACAGATCCCAAGTGACTAAGATATCATATTTTCTGGAAAAAAGGCTGCATTCAGAAATCAGAGTACTTTACTGAAGTGTGTGAACTAGGGAGAAGTTACGAGAGGTAGAGTCAGAAATCTTTTTTAGTTGAAGAAGCTCATTGTAAAATACACACACAGTTTTTGTCATCTAAGCCATTTTTTAAGTGAGCAGTTCAGTAGTGTTAAGTACATTCACTCTGTTGTCACCAGAGCTCTTTGATGATCTACTAGCAGCAGACCATCAAATACTTCCACTGAAAACCCATTGTACTGACTTTGGTGATAAAAAAGCATGTTTTTATCAGACTGTAAATGGTTTAGAAAGCAAAAAACATGACGCAGATTAGTGTCAAGTGGAGTCAGCCGATTGTCCTGGAATAGCAATACCATAACTTGAAAACGTGCTATCTTTTTCTGACCTGAAAAAGGTCAGAGCTATGATGTAGCCAGACTGCCAGGAGTGGGTGAGTTGGCTGCTTTCACTGTGAGATAACTAGTTGTGTGGGGATGCAGTGGTTTCCTCTGCATCAGGAAGTCTTTCATTTTGTTTCTGTTCTGTGATGGTACCTATATTGACATGTCTGATGGGATGATAAATCTGACAGCTGTGATGGCAGTCTGGCTAGTGCAGGCTTGATCAGTACCACGTACCATGCAGTTCTTTCTTCCTTGTATAATTTCCATGTTTGTTTTTTCTATTCATTCTTTTAAAACCTACCTACTTTATAAAGCCTTTAACTGAGCGATTCTCAACCTAGTTAGTTAGGTCTTGCTCTGAGCACCTTTAGAGTTATTTCAGATAAACTGCATGTGTTACTATAGTATAGTGTATTTTAACTATTGATTTTCTTTTTCTATTCTTCATCCCTGTTAAATAAAATATAATCTCTTCAGAGAAGGATCACCCTCCTTTCCATATATACCAAGTCTTTAGGAAAGATAATTGCTTTTCTAAGAATTGTTTTGGAATTAAGTGTATTAAATTAGTTGGTGTTTTTAATCACCTTTAGAAATTCTGTTTTGAGCATCAAGGATATTAATTTGTGTACTTTTGAAGAAAGGTAAGATACAGTATGCACTGGAAAATAGTCATGCGATACAGTCCTTTTGCCCAACTTACATACGATCCAGAAAATATAAATATCTATATTACTGTGCTGAATATTTTATTGTTTTGTTCAAATTTAACATACAGACTGTTGACATTCATAAAGAGAAAGTTGCTCGCAGAGAGATTGGAATTTTGACGACAAATAAGAATACATCAAGAACTCACAAAATAATAGCACCTGCAAATATGGAACGCCCTGTAAGGTATATTCGGAAACCTATTGACTATACAGTTCTCGATGATGTGGGCCATGGTGTCAAGGTAAGCATTTTTATATTACATTAATTTGAAATGATACACAAATTTTGTAAATAATTTGGATAGGAAATATGGTGATAATTTTCTTTATAACTTCTCAGCTAATAACTGGCAGGGCAATTTTCATAGAACATTCATTTAATATTAGTTATATTAAGCTTGGAACAGAATTTCGCCTGTGAAATAGGCTATATTTATGAGGATATTAAAAGTTTAAATGTCTATTCTTTAATCCATTTGAATCAAACTCAAATTTGTATTGTCAGTGTCATGACTTGCTACTGAATATTTAAAAATTCAAAACTGATATGCTTTCAAGAATTGGTTTAGGAAATAATTTATATTTTTTATTCTTTTGTTTTTATACCAGTTACCAGTGTGTGTGTGTATTAGTGCATCTCTGTGAATGCAATTCTATGAACTAATGAAACATTTATTAAGGTTATTGTGTAAGTTTGTCTATGCACACACACTTCCTCCCCATCCCCATCCCTCCAAACAAGACTTTTGGAAAGAGATTATTATTGGTGTTCATTTCTTATCATGACAATTAATTGATATTTAAGGAATTCTGTAGCTCGTCAAGTGTTTTATGTATTCATGGGTCATTTATTAGTATTTGAGGTGACCTGGATTTTTTTTTTTTTTTTTAGTCATCTCTGCTCAGGATAAACTATTCCTCTAAATTTGGTAGTCCCTTTGCTAGAGGACCATTATTTAATTTTTTTTCTGATCTTCAAAGCACTGGTTTTCGGAATCAGGTAGAATCTTGATTCCTTGATTCCTTGCTGATCAGTTCCTTGCTGATTGATTTGGCTGAATCTGTTGTATCCTACATTTTCTGAGGTTCTTGATCAAGTGGAGCATATGGCTGACAACATTGACCTTTATTTTGTGTTTTCTGAGACTACTGGAATCTCTTCTTCACTGTCATGCTTGAAAATTATATTTAAAGTTGGAATGCTATAAATGTTGCAGAGGCTATTTATTTTAGTTTCACCCAAGGATGTAGCTAAGTGTTTACATTTAATCTTAATTTAAAATATATTAAGCTAGATTGATCTGCATGATTTGATTTACGTTTGTAAGAACTTTTCATTATATTATTACCTGCTTTGGTATTAAAATTATATATGCTTATATATGTACATATATGTATGCACATGTGTGTACACAAACATTATTAATGTACTCCTCCACTCCCTCCCTTACTCACTTCTTCCCCCTTTTCCTAATCTTGATTTTTCTTCCTTTCAAAGCAGTACACCCTCATTAAAAAAAATTCTGTTACCGTCTTAGACATGAACATCATTGGGTCTGCCCTGGTGGAATAGGGGCTTGGTTAACTGCTTCTGGCTCAGGCCACATATATCCCAAGGAGCTGGATTCATGTCCCGGGTTGGGGAGAATGACCAAGATGTACAACTAAATAAAAATAAATAGGTTGCTTCTTCATGTCTTCCTCCTCTCTCCTCCTGCCTACTCACCTTCATTCTTACCTGCACATTTCCTTAAAAAAAAGCGAACATCTTCTAGTATCTTACCCCTCCACAATTAATTGTGTTTAATAATATAATACAGAATAGAAGATGAAATTAAATTTTATACGGCAAGTGTAAAAATAGCATAATGTATACTGAAAATACAAAGCAGTAAATTTTGGCAGTTTACTTTTTATAATATAGATACTTTAGACTTTTTTCCTACTTATTCTTTTAAATTGTAATAAAATATCCATAACATAAAACTTGCCATTTAATGTGTACAGTTCTGTGGTGTTAAGTGCATTCACAGTCTTCTGCAGGATGTTTTCTTTCCTCCTCTACTTCTCCACTGGTTGGTGGGCTTTACATAGCCTGTACCTTAGCTTCCTGAGTCACAAGGATGCAATGGCAGATGGTTTTTTAAAATATATTTTGACCAGGGATAGGAGTGTGGGTGGTTTGTGAAAACAGTCTTTTAGAATTTAGTGTGTATCACTTTTGTCCACATATTGTTTCTGTAATATACAAATACACACGCATATACATTTATTTTCCCTCTAGTAATCTCATTGCTGTTTTGTTTCTTCAGCTTTATGATTTGTCTAAAAATCATTGTTGATTTAAATATATTTAGATGATTGTAGAGAGATATGTGAAAGTTAGAAATTTGGATAGTAGTTAATGAACACCAGGGCCAAAAAATTATGAGATGGAAAGTTTAAATTTATTTTAAAATTACCATTCTTAGTATAGGGAGATGCTATGCTTAGTTATAATTCTAAAATTATTTTAGCTTTTGCTCACATTCTATTTAGATGTATTCTTATTAACTTAGATTTATAAGTTATTTCTATTAAGGAAGGTAATCATAGTATTTTGGCAAATATTTCCTCATAGTGAATTTTGGCTTTTGACTATGATGATTATGTTTATAAAAGTTGTATGTATACATAATTAAAAAATTGTCTCCACATAGGTTAATATTTCTCATAACTACCAAGTTTTATGTTAAGGTTTCCATACTCCAAGATTAGTATTCCATCTTATTTTCTTTTTGTAATGTACATTTTGGTTAGTTGTATTATTTCATTTAATATTTACTATGTGAATACATTTTGTGCTATGAAATAGTGGTACACATACGCTTTGTAGGGATTTAAAATATGGAAGAATGTGCTAGGGTGAGTCTAGTTTTACTTTTACAAATAATGTAAGATATAATAGAATTCTGGTATAGAGGAATAACAATATATATACAAAAGAAAAATAAGAATGAACCTTATAAGGGAGTAGAGAGTTTCAGAGTAAGCTTTTAATGTTAATAATGATTTTTATTATTTTTAATAATGTTACTCAAATTTAAATTTTAAATCCAGATTTGAAAGGTAGCTGCTAGCTGGGATTCCAGGCATAGTTTCTAGATAAAAATGAACAATGTCATTCTAAACAGATATTAAAGAATATAAAATTTCTGAAACAGTTTCTAGAAATGAGAATGTATCTAAAACAAAGTACATTTCCATGATTTCCTTAATGTTGCCTGAGGATTACCTGAAAAATAATAGATATATTTACAAAGGCAGATGTTATAGAAAGAAGTTGAGACCCGAGAAATCTATAGTTAGACTCTACAAACTAAAGATCTTTTTTCTTAAGTGGCATAGTGCAAGCAGTGATGCTTTAGGATTGTATACATTATTTCATGTATGTAATCTAGTCATCTTTCATAGAAGTAGCCTTTAAGATCAAAGCAGCTTTTTTTCAGTTTTAAATTTTGAACTAAACTGTTCAGGAGAAAATTTAGAACTAAAGTAACTTTATATTTTCTTACTGGTATTGTCTGCTCAGGAATTGGATTCATGCATTACAAATGAAAGGGTTTCCAAGCCCCTGTTGTTTATTACTTAGTTAGAATATGGTTATACTATTATGGAACAATATGATTTTGTTTTCATATCAGAGGTGACTGGTCTTTTTCTTAATTTGCATGTAGCTTGCATTTTGAATTTTAACATTTGTAGTTTATTTTGTTTTTAAAGCAAATTTTTTTTTTTATCATTTATTATTCAGTTGGGTTGGTTTACTAGGATAAAATATTGACCTAAGAAATGATTGGATCTGCACAAAATTGGCATAATTAAATGATGGTTTACTTACGAATATATTCTTTTGAAAAATATGTGATACACATGATTATTTCTCTACTGTTTATGGAAATTTTTTTCTTTGCAAAATATTTGAAATATGGCTGGGTAAAAGCTCGTTAAATGAATTGAATAACTGTAAATGTAAACATGTCCTACCAGATATAACTTATTTAGAATTAATTTCTACTTTTTCCCCTCTTTTTTGCCAACATAAAGTGGCTAAAAGCCAAGGTAAGAGATATTACTTATTTGATACACAACATTCCCTCTGTATTGATAGAGGCTGCAGAGCCACTAAAATGTGAAAACTCTTCCTATGTCTGTCTGCTTTTTCCCATAGGATTTATGTAGATTAAATATACTCAAACCCAGTTCAAATCAGCACATTTAGCTTGGATGTGTTAATATATCAAAGATATATTGGCATCTGCATTTCTATAGGAACATTAATTTTGCTAACATTTATCGCTTTGCTCATTTTTTGATACTTGCCTTGCTTTTATTGACTTACAATTAGGAGGTTTCCCAGACATCATATTCGACTTTGTTGTGAATATTTAGGATAAAGATAATTTTTCAGATGACTTTTAACAAACTGACGCTGAGATCTGTAATTTATATTAATGCATTCATTAAAAAACTTGGGAAATTCAGTATTTGAATGTAGATAAGTTTGATCGCAGTCAACATGTTTAATAATAATACGTAAATCCAGTAGTTTCACCTGTATTTTGCCATAAATTGATATGCATGGCACAAAATAGTAAGAAAAGGCCAGGTGGAAGTGGTTTCTTGACTTTTTAAAATGTAGTACCAAAGTCTGTTATTAAAACTGTCTGGGAATCCTTACTTCACATTCTGATATTTTTTTAAAAAATGGTGTCAAAACACCAAGAGAACAATTTGATATAAAAATAAAAGTCTTTCTTTCCACATTTCAGCATGGAAATAACCAGCCTGCAAGAACTGGCACACTGTCGAGAACAAATCCTCCTACTCAGAAACCACCAAGTCCTCCTATGTCAGGCCGGGGAACGTTGGGGTAAGAATTCAAGTACATTTTACAACAGAATTTATACGCTAAAGGAAAAAATATTTCTGTAACTTAAGTCATGGAAAGTCACTTGGGATGGTACCTTCTCTCTGTGATACTACCTTTAATAAGTTTATTTTGTTCTTATTTTCTTGAAAAGACAATCTAGAAAGAATTTGCCTGTCTTGTTCTCTAAAGAAGTCTATATTAGAAAAGTCTTTTGTATGTTTGTTTGTATATGAGTATTATTTATCTTCTGATGTTTTTGAAAATCTAAATCTGACTTAAGTTTATTTTAAATGAAATAACCAGAGTATTCGCTGTGATGCATTCACATCAATCTATAATACTTATTTTATAGAACTTTAAAAAGTGGGGGTCGCTTTTGTGTGGTTTGATTTGGTAGCCTGCAGCTTGTTTCCTTCCTTTCTTGACATGTGAGACTTAGCGACTCTACTTCTAACTGTCCTTCTGCTGGTAATCTTAGTATCCTTAGAGTAACTTGGGAAGGTCATTTGGACATGTAAGAAAGCTAACAGTTGGTGGCTTCGATTCTTTTTTTTTTCCTATTCTCAGTGCAATAAAAATATTGAATATTTGGTAAGATATTTCTGGAAAATTAATCACCTTAATTATATATAAGGGAGGTATATTGTTAGATTCATTATTTTTGGTGGAAGGATGGAGAATCATTTGGTGAATCATTTTATACTAACAAATCAGCAATTTATTTTTAGAGTATCTTGGTTTCCATTTTCATTCTATAAGCCCCCTGCTTCTAAAAAAATATGAAGTGACCAGATTAAGAAATGTCTTTTATTGAGAGATTAATGGCATTGTATCTAGCATCAGAATGTACTTGTCCATCTATTTACATTTTGATATAGTAAATTTGAGAGCAGAGCAGATATTTAACTTCCATAATATAAAAGGACAGTGACTTATGGATGACCCAGTTTGAGAATAATGTATATTTATGTTTGATATTATTGAACATTTGAAAATTATGATCATTGTTTTTAGAAATAACTTTAGAACTTTTAAATTACCCTTTCCTGTTGTTTTCTTTTTCTAAACAAGTGAAAGGTGTAGACAGGAATGAAGGTGAGTAGTCAAGCAGTTAGGGAGAAAAAGCGAGGAAGAAGTATTTTTATTTATTTTTATTTAGTTGCTCATATTGGTTGTTCCCCCGGGTACCAGGTCCCAAACCCCAGTCCTTGGGGTATTTATATGGATTATGTCCTGCCGGAGGCAGCAGACCCTAGCTCTACTACTTCACCAGGACGCGCCTGTGGTTTTCTTAAGGGTAACAAATTTTAGTGTTTGAGTTAAACTAATGAATTCATACACCCCAGATTGTCATGTTTAAAAAAAAAACGTTTTTTAGAAAGATAGTGGTATTTTTGACCATAAAGGGGCAATCACAAATTTTGGAGACAATGCTATTTTATTTTTCTTACTCATTATTCTTTTCTCTATTATGCTTCTTTAGACGGAATACTCCTTATAAGACCCTGGAACCTGTTAAACCCCCAACAGTTCCCAATGACTACATGACAAGTCCTGCTAGACTCGGAAGTCAGCATAGTCCTGGCAGGACAGCTTCTTTAAATCAGAGACCAAGGACACACAGGTAAACTTCAGGTTGAGCCTTTGAAAATCTGAGAGTGAGGTTATTGACTGACCAACTTCAATTAAGTTGCTAGTTAAAGGTATAGAACTACTCTAAGGCTAATATAGAATGTAAAAATTGGGAATAATAATTTTGTGTATGTTTCTGTAAATTTTTATCGTTTCTAGATTTATATTTTTGGCATTTTGCTTTTGATAGAGCTGCAGATGTTTATTTGGATTAAGACTAAATAATTTGTTTTTTTAAAGTGTTAACGCTTACTTAGTAATTTGAGCAAACCTTTCTTGACCATAAGTTTTATGTTGGTATATTAGAGATAGATAAAACTTAGCCAAACCATTTTGGGGGAATCCATGTAAATAGGATATATTAAGCTCTAGATGCAGTATAATTGTTAGTTTTTATTGCTACTATTGAGTAAATAAATCATTATATTGATATATGGAGTTACTGTATCAGGTTTAGTTCATTGAGGACCAGGATGTTCTTTTTTTATTGTTTGTTATTGTTTCAAAGCATTTTTCTCTGGTGTGAAGGTAGATTGTTTAATTATATTCAGCAACCAGTTTTTAGGAATTACTTCATTTGATTCTAAGATATAACAATAAGATTTAGTTCTTTTTATTTTTAATAGGAGCTCATTCTATAAGAATAGGGATTCAACAAACTTTTTAATGAAGTCAGATTATCAATATTTTAGGATTTGTGGACTCTGCTTTTTGCGGTTACTCGGCTCTGTCATTATAGCATGAGAGCAATGGCAAACAATATGTAAATGAATGAGCCTGGCAGTGTTCGAATAAAGACTCATACATGACAAGGAAATTTGAATTGCATATAGTTGTAACATGTTGTGATATTATTTCTTCTTTGATATTTTTTCTAACTATTAAGAAATGTAAGCATTCTTAGCTCACAGTTATAAAAATTAGACTGTGGGCCACATTTGGCCCATAGGCTGAAATTTGCCTGTCTTGTATTAGAAAAAAGACATGTAAGCCAGTATTTGTATAAGAGGATAAATGCAAAAAATATTCATAGGTCTGTGATGCTGTGCATCACTAATCACAGTATTGGTCACCTAGGTTGAGGGAGTTAGGGAGACTTTCATATAGAAGGTATTTTTGTTCTCTAAATAGCTATTTTTCCCTTTTCTTTCATTAACATGTGGTTATATAAATCATTGGAGAAAAAATATGTATCTGGCAGCATTTTTTGCCCTGTTGAGTTTTGGAGCCTATTGAACCAATGATAATTGATTTTAAAATATACTCTAGAGCCTAAGCCTACATGTGCCTGCATATATATTTGTGCATATGTACATGTGCTTGTACAAATTACTAAAAACAACTGATTAGTGCAAAGGCTTAAACCTAAAGGGACAGTATAATCTGTAGAAATTAGAATAGTAGTAAATGCTTAAGAGTTTAAATGGTATTGACCATTCTAGAATGCCCCACTGAAAACTTTTTGTTGTTTTGCTGATTTTCCAGAATGTATCCCTGTTTTAACCATTCTTTGATACGAGTGGAAATTTACTACTGATTCACGCTAGAACTGCTTACCCTTTTTATTAACTTCCATAGCATTTTGTAAAATTCTCTTTTGTGGCATTCATCACAGTATTTTAAACTGAGGTATATAAATTTATATAAATTTATATATAAATTTTCAGTGTACAGCATAACGATTCAGTATTTGTGTGTATTGTTGAATATTCACCAAAATAAGTATTTAATATCCATTTCCAAATATAATTACAGACTTTTTTTTATGATGAAAAGTTTTAAACTCAGCAATTTTTAGAGGTTTAATAGAATATTAACTGTAGTTCCCATGCAGTATACTAAATCCCATGTCTTATTTATTTTATTACTGGAAGTTTGTACCTTTTGTACCTTCACCCATTTCATCTACCCCCAACTCCTCTGCCTCTGGCAACCATCAATCTGCGAGACTTTTTTTTTTTTTAAAAAGGGAAGGTGCAGGCAGGAATGAGGCAAATAGGGAGGCAGCCAGGAAGGAATGAGAGAGAAGCATTTTATTTATTTTTATTAGTTTTTCATTTTGATTGCCATGTGCCAGGTTGAGAACCCAGTCCTTGGGATGTGTGTGTACTGCACCCACCAGAGGTGACCTTCACTCTACCAGGGTATTCCAGACAGAATTTTTTAATGTCTGTTTTCCCTTTCTTAGCTATGATACTCATGTCAACATGGTCCTTGTTTGCTTTGTCCACTGTTGTTTATAATAGGTTGTAAAAAACCCATGCTGACTCATTGTATCGAAGGATCTTACTGGTCATTCATTTTTAATAGGGTGATCTCTTCTAATAGTTCTGAGCAATTGTATTGGTTTCAAATGGATTGAGTAGAGTGAAACGTAAGAACCACGTGAAGTATTAGGGCTAATGTTTTCACTGAAATTTTTGAAATTTTGAATATTTGAAATTTTTCTTGTTTTACATAAAAACAGCTTATATACATCATAAAAGGAATATTTAATGGCTTTGAGTTTTGCTACAATTTTTTGGGATACACTTCTAGAATTGCTTTTTTTCACATTTTTTTCTTTTTCTCTGTAGTGGAAGTAGTGGAGGAAGTGGAAGTCGAGAAAATAGTGGAAGCAGCAGTATTGGCATTCCCATTGCCGTGCCTACACCTTCACCACCCACTGTTGGACCTGGTATGTTATTTATTAATCATTTTATTATGGAAGTTTGATATAATTTAGTTATATTAGATAAATTATTTATTAGCTTTATGTGATTGTTGCTAGAATAAAAGTTACTAACAAATTTTAAAACATTTTTAGGTTATTTTCCAGAATCCTTAGGGGTTTAACCAGCTATTTCTCCTTTTATTTAGTCATATTAAATTGCTTTATTAAATAACTTGCCATTTTGCATTAAAAATGCTTGCATTTGGTATTAGTCAAGAGTATTTATATTTCAAGAGTAAATCATTATTGATACTCTAGCCAAAGAATCTTTGTCTATAATGTGAATTATGTATTAAAGAGTTCTAATGTTGTAAGCTAGTCATCTCAAGTCTGCTGTTAGTCTTTGTGACTTTACTATCTTTATATATGATAGTCAGTACATATTTCAGTACTATACCATGAATATAAAATGGAATAAAAGAGGAAGTGCTTTACATTTTTATATTATGTACAAATTTAAGAAATTATTGCAGAATATTCAATTAACCCCTCAACTTTTAGACTTTATTATGTTAAGAATATTAAAGTATGATAATTAAAACTGTAAGGGAATCTCAGTTTTCAAGGATGTTGAAAAAGAGAAAAGGCTAATTATAAAAGCTGGCATATTTTATAGTTAATGCAGGTCTGAACTCAATGGCCTTTTTAACCTAGTAAAGTTCTTATCATTTGAACATGCTTTACATAGATGGGTGTCTACTCTCTCCTTTTTTTTTCTTTTTTCCAATACATTGTACTTTCTTACTGTTTCAGAATGTTTAGTTTTCTTTCTTGCACTCTGACCTGAATTATAAACTATTTTATTAGAAAACATTTCTGTCCCTCCTCCTTCTGGAGCTCCACCAGCACCACCTCTTCCACCACTTCTCCCAGTGAGCACTGTGATAGGTGAGATTGCATAACCATTGGAGTAATTTAACGTACTTTGCATAATTCATAATAAACTCCTCTGTTAGATGCTAGCTTTTATAGTTACTAGAGTGTAGGTGGTATTACAAAGGTTAAAATATTAAATCTAATTACACTAATTTCTTCTGGTGAAAGGCCTCTGAAGTTACAAAGAAAACAAGTATAAAATTACTTTCTCTGCAATGTGAAATGTTTCTCTGCTTGGTTTCTAAACAACTTAATGTGATTTGTATTTGTTTATAGCAGTGATTGTTCAAAAGTATTTTTAAATTAATGTAATTTTTCTTAAGTTAAATGTCATTTGGAACTCCCTGGTATATACAACAGTCAAATTTTGTGAAAAAGAAGGAAGAAAAATGAAAAAGAGAATGATATGTGGTGTGAAATACCCTGGGGTTTTCCTATAGATAGAGCATGGTTTGAAAAATTCTGATATAGCCTAGTCAGTACTTATGGCATCTTAAAGATGCCATGAAAATTTTTAAAAATAAAATACATTTAAATATTTCTCAAGTTGGAGTGACTAGATTTGATCATATAAGGAATTCCAAATGTAGACTCAGTATAACTCCATTCAGCCTAGAAATGTACATTAACAATAATTTGATTAGAGTGGATAATGTGATGTTTCTGATAATGAGAATTTAGTTTCATCTTAGGTGGGGAAAAAAGCTATCTAACAACACCTTTTCAAAACATTGATACTTGTACACACAGGAAAAGTGGCAAAGGAGGTAATTTAAAGAAACAAATAGAAATTGTTGGTAGAAAATTCATGTCAGAAAAATACTCAATCTGATAATCAGGGAATGAAAATAAAAATGCAATTAGATACCCTTTTATATTTACAAGATAGGTAAAAATGTGAAAATCCTACCAAATGTTGATGTACATACAGTAACAGGAAAGTATATTGCTGGTGGGAATTTATTAGCTCATATCTCATTTTGGAAAGTGATTTGTTACCCTGCTCAAATTAACAGATTTTCTGTGATATTAATCGGTTTCATATCTAGATATTTACCCCACAGCTTTAAACTCAACATATGGTTATAGAACCCTTGGGTTTTTGAGGTCAGAGATATTTTCATTGTAATACTGTGACTTATTTGGGTTTTTTTTAGTATCATTGTGGTACAAGTATGTTGTGGACTTTTGCATAATCTATGTGATATATGTAAAGTCATTTCTCTGACAGCTAATAAAATGTCTACCTGATTATTCATGTATTTTATTTGTTTTGTTTTTAAAGGAAAGGTGTAGACAGGAAGAGAGGAAGAAACATTTAGTTGTTCATCTTAGTGGTTCCCACTGGCCCCATATCTTGCACCTGGGTCTTTGAGATATATGTGGCCTTATCTACTCCACCAGTGGGGAGTACCTCTGTGTTTTAAAGATATATTTGTTTCGATTTCTAATATGGCGATTACTTATCACTGTAATTCATCAGCAGAAGCTCTTTGGAGTTCTCTAGTTTTTTTTTTTTTTTTTAAACTTGGCCTCAGTCTTGATCCCAGATCCTTGGTTTTATATGTCCTACACCTTAACTTCTGAGTCACAGGGGTGTACCAAGATTCTTTAATTTTAAAGAGTATACCCGAAGATCAAAAAGTGAACATCACATGGCCTAAAACAATGGTTTTCAGACTGATCCCCAGGCATCAACACTGAGAGAACTAGTAAGAAATGTAAATTCTCAGGTTTTACTCCAGGCCTAGTCAGTCAGGAATTCTGAAGACTGGAGCCCAGCAGTCCATTTTCCAAGCCCTCAGGTTGAAATTCTGATCAGTGATGAAGTTTGAACATTATGCTAGAGAAAATCAGGAACCATATTTAGGCGAATGTTTATTTGTAGTTGTGTTAATAACAGCAAAAATCTGGATGCAACCCAAATAGCTAATAACAGTAAAATGGTTATATATAAGTTGTATTGTGTTCAAATGCAAATAAAGCAGTATAAATTAATGATAGGTATATCAATATACTTATCAATGTAGATTAATTTTAAAAATATCACCAAAGGAAAAGAGTAAATCAGCAGTACATAATTATTCCATTATAAAGTTAATAACTTTTTTAAATGTTTATTGTTCAAGGTTATATTGATTGGTGACATTAAAAAAAAAAAAACTACATAGAGCAAAGAAAGGCTATTTAAACATCTTTCTTGTGGAGTTTGGGACCCACAAGGGGCATACAGGAAGGTTCAGTGATACTGGCCATATTTTGTTTCTTGAAATTGGGTATTTATCTTAGCCAATTTTTCTTTAAATTTTGTATATTTTTAAAGTTTACATAAATTATAATTGTATATTAATATCTGAGACTATATGTATATGTGTAATTTACATGTATACTCATATACATGTTTTATATATAAATCAAACCCTTTAGTGTTATGATTTAATTTTTAATAAAGCATTAAGATAAATTCTAAAATAGGCATCATTGGTGAGCATTGGTTTTCAATTTTGAATCACAAAGAAAAATAAAGTTTATACACTTCTTTGTTTTTCACTTAAAGGAGAAAGGCGCAGGCAGGAATGAAGGCAAATAGGCAGGAAGGAAGAGAGGAGAAAGGAGCATTTTATTTTATTTTTATTTAGTGTTCACACTGTTGATTCACTCCTCCCCTCCCCCTACCTGTTACCCTGGACCCAGGACTGGAACTCAGGGGTATATGGTCTGTGCTCCTTTGGAAGTTAATCACCAACTGCTACTCCACCAGGTTGCCACCAATTTGTATACTTTTAAAACATCTTAGAGAAATAGAAAAGTCGTTTTACAGAAATTTCTATTAAAAATGATTAAAGAGTTACTTCTTAGCTTTCTGGAAAACCTACATGTTCAAAATTAGAAAATGAGGATGTGATTGATTGAAATAATTAGTGACTGCTTATGGCTTGGGAGCTCCAAAGTGTCAAATATCAGCACTTTCAATGAACAACCTCTGCTGTATAGTTTTATCTAGTAACTTGTATCATCTACTATTCTGTTTTTACTTATTCTGTCATTAATAGATGTTTGGGTGGGGCAGAGGATAATTTTGCAATTATCTTTGGAAGTATAGATAACTTTAGAGGCTTTGAACTCTTAACATTTTAAATATTACACTTTTGAAATGTTGGTAAAGATGACCTTGAATAAAAATTTAGTTATTAATACTTTAGTCAGTTTATATATGCATGATAATTAAAAAAGATTGCATTAGACATAATAAGGAAAAATAAAAGCCCTCCAAGTATGAGAAAGATTTAGATTTTCTGTACAAAGCTGCTTTAAAATGTCTGTTTTTTATTTTAACCAGTTTTGTCAGTTAAAAAACTTTTAAGTGCTAGGAAAAAGTCATTCTTAAAGTTTGGAGATACCTTACAAGTCTGACATTTTGTGCTTTGAAACTAGAACTTTTATTTCTCTTAATGATACTATTATAATATATATTTAAATAACTAATACAATAAAATACCAAAAATATTAATAGATTTGGTTCTGAAGATTTGGCAATACAAAGCAAAAAGTTTTCAAATCAGATATTAATGCATGCAATCTAAAAATTGATGCTTTTTACCTCAGACTGTTTTTTGGTATTTAACTTGTTGGGAGAGACACAGTTTACATATAAAAGCTATATTTTTAAATGTTAATGAAAAAAATCTATTAGCACAATACCATTTGGATTTATGCTAATTTAAAAGGTTTAAGAATGTTACTTTACTTTAAGAATGTATTTACTTTTGCAGCTTTCCACACAGTATGTTTTTCCTTCTGTTGTAACTTCAGAGATAGAGCTGTTTGAGTTATCTTTACTTTTCTCTTTATTTTGTGCTATGGGCTTTAAAAAGTAATAACTATTTGTTGCTGAGAGTCCCCTTCTCTTTGTTCTGCCATTTGAGGTGATATACAGTGCTCAAGTTCTTTGTTGGTTGCCTTTGACTAATACTTTTCAGCAACTCCGGGGTCAGCTCCTGGTTCCCAGTATGGCACAATGACCTGGCAGATTTCTCGACACAACTCTACCACTTCTTCAACATCTTCTGGTGGATACAGACGAACTCCCTCTGTGACTGCTCAGTTTTCTGCTCAGCCTCATGTTAATGGAGGTCCACTTTATACTCAGAATTCAAGTAAGCTTGTGCTTTGCAGGCATGCAGAACAGTGGAGCTCCTTTTGAAGGAAACTATTTCAAACTGTTATTCTTGCTAGTGATAGACAACAATTATACCCATGTTCTTTCATGTTTATTTTTGTTTTGGGAAGTTAGCCCCTTGAATTATATTATTTTAAGAATTTCTTACTAACTTTCAAAAAATTCAGAAAATATATTTGTATCCTGAATTTTGACTAATACTTCAGTATTATTAATAGAACTAGACAAGATAAATGCTGAAATTAAAATAACAATTTATTTCAGTGGTTTGTTTGAGGCAGTTCAATAATACTAATGAAAATTGTGACAATTTTTCTTTAAAATAATGTAGTACAATTGCTGGCTATCACTTTTAAGGTTGTTAACGTGCTGAAATGAGTTCAAAACCATTTAAAAACATTTGAGATGTCTGCTTATTCTGTCTCTGAATAACTGTTAACCGTGGGGAGGATTTTTTTTGGAGGAGGGGCAGGGTTTCTTTCTCTTCACCTCAAATTGCACATCTCAACACTAATTGCAATCAGTGTTTAAAAGCTGCTAAAATTAGAAAATAGTTTTGGCATAGACTGTTAGGAAGTTTGAATTGCTTGGTGTAGTCATTAATTTTACTTTCCATATTAAGATGCTTTATCTAAAAAAGAAAAAGATAAATCTGAAATGAGCCTCTGATTCAGTATTTGTTATTGATTCAAAGCAGTGATTATTTGGAGAAGACTGGAACTGTTTCCCATGCAACTTTTATAACTACTTTTTAGACTTACAATATAAAACACTAATTCATGTTTACATAGGAAGGTGGTTTAAATTCTTTTTACTTGTAATACATGTTCTGAACATGCAGAGCTGGGGGAAAAGTTCTCCTGTTTTTGTTTGTTTCCATTCTAGAATTAAAGATTGTTATAGCAAAAACTCCTAAGAATTTAAAACTACTTTGCCGAATTTCAAAATTCACAGATAGTATACCAAAATCTATACAATATACTAAAATTTTCATCTCAGCTACTAAGAAATTTTATCAGAATTTTATCTCACATTTTTTCTGGTCTACTTTTGATAATGAAAGGCAGTTGCTATCTGAATCATTCCACTGATTAGTCAATTATTTCCTTAGTTTTATGAACTTTTACTTTTTTTTCATTATGCTGCTTTTTAGGTCCCATCTTTGTTATTTTACTTTTCCTTGCTTAGACATTTAATTACCTCTGCAAATATTTTTGATGACTCGTCCCCTAACATATTTGTATAGTTTTATTTTAACAGTACTTGGGTGGGTTGCTGATTCTTAACACTTTTTCATTACTGTGTCTTTATTATTTGGCTATTGTAAAGCAAATTTGGCCTCAAATTTTAAATATATTATGTGTTGTCAAATTAATTATTATTTAATCTGAGTATTGTTGGTGTTACAGTTCTAGTAGTGGTAGTATGTAAATGTGTTTAGTGTTTTGATGTGCATATTTTCTCTCTGTCTATATGTTGTAGTAATAATATTTCACAGCATAGCTTTTCTTTTTGTTTTCCTACTAACCAGCATGGTTAGTTACTAAGGGTTATTCCTGAAAAAATATTTTTAGGTTTATGTGAGTTTTCTTTGCTTTTGGTTTTTTTTTTTTTTTTTTAGTTAAAAGTGGTAATATTTATTTAAGAGCCTTCCATATATGAGTATCAAAATGAACTAAAGCCAGTTTCAGTGATTGGATGTTATTTTTAACATTGCACATTGCATAAGACACAAATATAACTTCATTCACTATTACTTCTTTGAACACTGAACTACTTTCAAATTTTCATGCTTACCAACAAAATTTTCATATTAGATTAATCACAACAACCTTTCAATTAAATGATTTTGGGGACTAAATTGTTTTCCTGTCTATTTAGTGTCCATTCTTGGTGACTACTAGTAAAATAAATCTTGCTATTCAGTCCTATTGTCTTTGACAATTTTATTAAAATGAGAAAAGGTGGCAAACATATTGTTTACATCTACTTTGTTACAAGTTTTAATACATTTACTGTTCATTTGGTGTCAGTTAAGTAATGTCTTCTCCAGAAAGAAGTTGGAATATATTTTAAGCTGCCCAATGATGTATTAGAAGTAATTGCATATTTTAGCCTACTGTTAGATTAGATTTCCTTTTTCTGAAGTGATAAAAAGGAGACGGTCACTTTTGAGATCTTATTCCATGAATCTCAGTGAACCATTAAAATTATGTATGGAGTATCTTATTCCTTAGTAAATTTAGGCGTGATAGCTATCTTTAAAATTAAATTGCCCACTAACGAATAATAATAATCTTGTTTAACAAACAACAGTTTTTTCCCTAAAAAGCTGTGTGTAAATTTAGATATATAATAAGTATCTTTAAAGAAAAGCTGTGATTATGTATTTATTATTGCAAACAGCTATTCTGTAACATTTGTTTTACTAAATTGGGTTCTAATTTACATTACCCCAATGCTAGACAAATCTGTTAGGTTATAGAGATTTGGCAAAAATACAATATCCTGGAAACGTCTGTGGTATAACTGTTTTCTGGTTTTTTTTTTTTTTTTTTTGTTAAGTCTTAAAATTTGAAAATTTTATTGCATAAAAGTGAATATGATGGTAAATTTAAATATTTCCCTAACAGTGGATTAAAATAAATATTAAAATAAATATATTTGTCCTTTTATAAAATTAACCTGTGGGCTAAGCATAAATCAGCTTTAGTTTTGCTCATGAGAAATGAACCTTAAAGAAGGTTCTGCAGGTTTTTGTTTTGTTTGTTTCATTTTGTTTCATTTGCAAATTGTTCTTTGCATACTTATGTTTGTGGTCCTTGTAACTGACTTCTGCTTTTTGTTTGTTTCCTTTTCTTTCCTTTATCTGTTTTACTTCCCCCATATTGTGTGTTGCTACCAGTTTCTATTGCTCCACCTCCTCCCCCTATGCCTCAGTTGACTCCACAGATACCTCTCACAGGCTTCGTGGCCAGGGTGCAGGAAAACAGTAAGTTTGGAAAAACTGAGCTATCAAAGAGTAGAGGCTGTCTCCTTAAAGCATGCATGGCTGATGAGTCATCATTTTCCTTACTTTTATTGAAAAGCTAATCTTATTTGAAAATAGGTGAAGATATGTTATTGAAACTGAAGAGCACGGTCTTCAGTTTTTTCCTCATGTGCATGATTACTGACCCTTACAGATTTTAAAACTGCAGCTGTCTTATATAATTTATATGCTCTAAAACATGAAATTTGACTTTTGTGGATTTTTAAGGGATGTGTAGTGAAACACAGAAATTCTAATTGTAGGAACTACTATTACCAAAAGTTATTAGGTGAGTTACTTAGGAAACATTTTGGATTTCATGGCCAGCAAATTTATAAAGATATAGTTATATTGTGATACTACATTTATTGTTGGGACAGATGGGCTTTTCTTTTTCCTTTTTAGCTAAAATTTTTTTGGTGAAAGCATTGTAGTTGTAGATGTAATTTTGTAATATAAATAATTTTGAATCTATATAGATTTGTTAGAATAAGAATGAATCTGCAAGAATGAGTAACTTGTATCTATGCTATCCATATAGGAATGATACTAAGTAGAATCCTAGTTTTAACTACATGAAGTCTGATGAATATTATTTCTGAATGTAAATGTCAGCTTTTTCAGATCTTTGAAGGTCAGGTTTAATGATTTTTGGAAATTCTTTCTAAATATATGTATTTCATTAGGATAGGTAGTTTATATTCCTGCTTGATTGCTTTGAGATTCCAGAAGATACACAGTTCTTAACTATATGATCATAATCTTATAAAATGAAAAATACCACTATTACTTATACCAATATAGCTGTTAGATTAAGATGATAAAGTGATATAGTAGTAACTGACGTTACCAGGCAAATACTTCTCAGAATGGTTTGCCCATTGACAAGCTCATCTCTGGGAAAATGCGCTGTGACAAATAACATATTTCAGCTTTTGCTGACCCTGTTATGTATTCTTGGCATTTCCTCTTTTTCTCCAGTCAAATATTTGTTTAGTCACTGTTTTATGCTAGGCTCTGAAACAAAGTCTCTTACCCTTAAAAAAAAATGTATGATTTAGTGGACTTTTTATTAAACATTTTTGTTTCAGAATGTTGAAATTTCTGAGTGTAAACCAGTCATTGTTAGCATGTATTCACAAACTCTGGTTTAAATATGTAAAAGCAAATGAATCTTATTTAAAAAAATAAGTGAACAAGGGTAAATTGTTAGTGTGTAAATTGTGTGTGTGTGTGTGTGTCTCTCCCTCTGCACAGTGAGTCTTAAACCAGGGTCGAAGGCTTTCACAGCCTGGGCCTGAGCCACAGGAGGGGCAGAAACTGCTGGCTCTTTAATGTTAAAAGATTTGAAAAATGAAATCTGAAATAGTTTATAAACTAAGCCAGTTCAACCTTTTGAACTGCCTACAGCCAATAATTTTTTGGAAATTTTTTAATAATCATAATCAACATTCATTTAGAGTATCCAGAGCTCTTTTGTTAACACTTAAAAAAAAAAGAAATTTAGTATTATGTTAATGCATATTATTTCCAGCATGTACGATCTTTTCTGAAGAGGTCAGTGGTATAATTTTCGTAATTTTTTTACCAAACATGAACTTGAGTCATTCTTTCTGTGCTGTAGAATGCCCATTTTTATTTGCCATCTGTTTTCCCTCTGAACACATGTTAGGAAGATTGGTGATAAACTGTGTTTATCAGCATCTTAAATATTTTATGAAGTAAAATAGTTTGTGTTCTCTTAAATATTCAGTTTCTTAAGACCCTCAAAGTTAGCAATAGTAAAGCATGTAGCAGTTAACCTATTGATAAATGAGTTTCCGTTTAAGCCATGAGCTTCTAAAGATAATTGAATGAAAATAATAATATATAAAAATACTCAGTTATGTATACATCAAGAATACAGTTAGAGATTCAGGCAAATATCATTTACACATTTAGCCAAATTAAGAATATCACCTATGACAATTTGATGTCAGGATGAATTCATACCCATATACTTCTCAATAATACTGGAGAGCTTTATGGAGGAGGTATGGGCAAAAATAAGTTCTATCCAAGCATTTGAGAAAGAATTGTAGACCTCTTTGATTATCAGAATGAGCATCACCATACAGGATTTGTTTTCTTTCATCCCTTAAGAAATAAAGTAGAAAATACAGAATTAAAGTAGTTATGAAAGTATGGCTGTTATCTTCAAATGTTTTAAATCTGGATCCCTTGCTATCTTCTTGCACTTTAATCCAAACAAGATGGAGTAAACTTAAAACCTGTGTTATTATAGATTATGACTGCTTGCTTTGATCACATAAATAGCCACAGAAATTGGCATATGATTTAGTATGTTGGTATTTCTGAATTGTTCCACTGCTGATACTATATAGTTACTAGATTAAAGTATTTCATGTCTTGAACTTTAAAAGAAATTTGTGAATCAGACATTCCAATTAAAATTAGTTATATTCTGGCTTTGAATTCTTTAATATTGGGGAGCATTTATTACTTGGTGAACAGAATTCTAGTCTTTTTCCCATTTCACTGTTTGTACCTTCGATTATTTAAGTCACACACGTACATATACCATAACCACCTAAGATTCGAGATATGAGTCGATTTTGTTTTGCATGATATATTCATTTTTTTGTGTTTTTAATTATATCTTTCTTCAATACTTTCATTTTTTAAATCTTTATTATTGATGTATTCTTAGAATTGGCTTTAGGATGCAGTCTTTCTGTCATCCCACATTTATATTTTATTAATAATGCAAAAATATTAGCTTTCTCCATTAAAAAGTTGATTATGTCTGTAAACATTTTTAAAAATATTCAATGAGATCTTCTACTAGTTTGGAATTATTTCATTTTAAATTTTCTCTAATTTTGTTAAAAGTATAAATGAAAGAATAGAAAAGCTACACATGAAAACAGACAGCAGTATACCACCAGCTTGTTTTTTCTCCATTAAAATAAAAATCCTCCCTCTGGAGACTGATTTCTGGGGAAGTAAGTATTAAAAAGGGACACAGATATAAACAATGAAGGTTTATCAATCCATTAATGTAATATTATTCATAAAGTTTACTGTAGTTCAGATGACAATATAACATGAGGCTTATTTGAAGAGTTAGGCTAATTAAGACTGATATTTGTTCTGACCTGAGCCTTGGAATAAGAAAATTTCTTTACTCCTATAATCATTATAAAAAGAAACATTGTCTCCTAACCCCTGCATTCATTAATTTATAGTACTTCCTAATACTTGTTTTTAGCTCATTTTATTATTGAAAAATTATTCTTATGAGTAGTAGAAGCTTTAACACACCAAGCTTTTATTTCTAATCATTGCATGTTTTATAGTGCATGCTGTGTATGAATTAGAACTTTCTTAAAATGTATTAACTTAGGCATTCCCATTTAGTTTAATTTCTGATTCAAATTCTCTGAATTTTTTTAGTTGCTGATAGTCCAACTCCACCACCACCTCCTCCACCAGATGACATTCCCATGTTTGATGACTCTCCGCCTCCACCACCACCACCTCCAGTGGATTATGACGATGAGGAAGCTGCAGTAGTTCAGTATAATGATCCATATGCAGATGGGGATCCAGCATGGGCCCCAAAGAATTATATTGAAAAAGGTAAGGAAGCGTAAACATCACTGAATTGATATAAACATAACCTCTTTATAGAATTACCAGGAACATTAATGAATAGCCTTATCAATGAAGATGATCCAGTTAAACTTTTTTCTGTATATTTTTAAGATAAAAGAAAGATTCTTAATTTTTTAAATTAAAAGTATGTTATATTAGATGTTATTTTTTTCAGGGTGTAAGCTTGAGTAGTCTTGAATTGTGTTTTTACCTTCCTTGGAAAAGCAAATTTTTAAGTAACAATGAAATGGGACTATTATATAGGGTGACAAGTTTGGAATGATATAATGGTTAATAGACTTGATATCAGAGAAGGATTTTAAAATACACTTACAAGTTAAAAAATGAATCTTACCCAGGGGTCATACATTTTATATAAAAGACCAGATAATACATTTTTTTAATCTTTGCTGCTATGTAGTCTCTTGTCACAACAACTCAACTTCACTGTTGTAGCACAAAAGCAGTCATAGACAATATACAAATGAATGGTTGTGACTGGGTACCAATAAAATTTAATATACAAAAAAGGCACTGGCTTGGATTTGACAATGGCCATTGTTTGCTGAACCCGAGTTTAAGTCTATTACTATTATCTTTAAAACCTTTAGTAGACACCTTTATAACCACTAATAAGTAAAACCTGGTTAAATAGGACTTTAATATAATTAATATGACATGACTATTTCAAAACTGTGTACTTCAACCTAATATGTACCAATTTGATCAGATTACTTTATATTAGACTAGTATTATGTCTGATTTTGAGTACCGTATTTCAGGATCTTGCAAATATGAGTGTCTTCAGAGAAGAAGCTGAAATATATATAAAGTATATCTATAATGAGAAACAGATGAAAGCATTGTTTCTAAGTCGAGGGAAAGATTTTAGAGGAGTTAGTTACCTGCAAATTTTTATCATGTTGAAGTAGGCTTAGAATATTAAACTTCGAGTTCCAGAGAACCCTGCAGCACACAGAAGGGAGAATTTAACTCTTTATATAAACTAAAGAGTAGAATGGAGAGTAGAATGAACATCAAATTGTTGATGGTAAATAGTCAGCAATGTTATTACATGAGAAAATATGTGCATTGGGGGAGGGGAAGTTGAATATGAGTAGATTTCATTTGCAATGGTAATAACTTGGAAAATAAGAGCACAATTGGGTTTAATCTTTTACTAGCTCTTTGCATAAATGGAACTAATAAAAATAAAATTTTTTATTCTGCTGAAAGATTTTGATCATGGCCTTTGCCATGATCAGCTTAAAAGTTATTGTTGTATTACTGAAAATCTAAACCACTGTGACTTAAATATAAAGAAATTAATTTTTGATGTCTTTTTCTTTCATAACATTTTGCAAAGGAAGTGACTTATTTTGAACTCAGAATCATAACAGCACAGAATTGCAAACATTTCTTTCTAAATCACAATTAATGGGTCTCTATTCCCTTCACTTCCCCCTTAAAAATATCCTATTGACCTTTGAATGTGTGTATTCTTTTTAAAAATCCAGGTATAGATTTTTTAATTTCATGGACAGAAATACATTTCATTGATATTTTCCTTGAATGAGTAGGTTCGGAGTTAAACTTTGTAATATGTTTATTTTTAAATTAGGCCTCTTGGGTTGTTACCTGCTTTGTTGATTGGCTTTACAGCTTTAACCAGTAGTAATTTTGAAAAAATGGTTCTTTGCACATGGTTGGCATTTAGTAGATAATTTGAGCAAATGAAATACCTAATAAGACCTAAAATTCAGAGATCTTTCCTAAATAGGTTGGTAGACACTGTTGATGTCAAATTGTCAATTTGGCCCTAAGTTTAAGCCTATTGACCTACCTGTAATTTACCTGTAGATACAAGAATTGAGATAATTCATTAAAAAAAGAATTGGTTTTGTTATGCTATGTTTAATTGACAGTATATACATTTTGGATATGGTATACTCACATATATTGTTTCAACTCTTTTTCTTCATAGTTGTGGCAATATATGATTATACAAAAGACAAGGATGATGAGCTATCATTTATGGAGGGTGCAATCATTTATGTAATAAAGAAGAATGATGATGGCTGGTATGAAGGAGTCTGCAATCGAGTGACTGGTCTGTTCCCTGGGAACTATGTTGAATCAATCATGCACTATACTGATTAATTTTTTTTTTTTTTTTTTTTTTGCTTTTAAAGTAGGTTCTTATTTACTCAGTCATTTGTGGGACTATTATGGTTAACAGAATTGTTTTAAAATGTGCCCATATTTTCAGGACATGCTGTTTTATTGATATAATTGAATGTCTACCTTAAGCATAAATTGAGGCAGTGTATATATTGCTAAATAGCAATTTATACAAGAGGCTGTCCGTAACTGATTATGCTTATATACTTACACATTGTTAACTTTATGACCAGCCTAAATATTCTGGGGATATGGGGTATAATATTTAACAAATCATGATTCAGATTGTACCATTACATGTTTCAGTGCAGCATGGTTACTAATGCTATGTCAGACTAATATTAAAATCAGAAAACTTAAATGCTGGTGCTGGTCATACTTTTTGTTTACTCTTTCATTCTTAAAATATACTATTTGTTTAAAGCATGCATACAAATTAATGTATTGAAAACATACTTTTAAAAATCCAAGATGCTTCCAATTTGTTTAACATTTACTTGGAGTACTTGTATTTAGGTTTCTTGAAATGAATTGAGTCTCTAAGGTCTCCATGTGAAACAAAACATAAAAGGGTTATCTAGTAATGTTGTAATTTGTATCTAAGTTTTTTAATGAGTGAATTTGCATTATAAATTTTTTCCGTTCATAAATACATAAGTGAACCAAAGGTTTTTGTCCTTTCCTTCACTGGTTTGCTTTTCAAAAATAATAAAAGATACTGATTTATTGCAAAATTATGGTCCTATTTTCTCAATATATTACCTTGGAAAAACATTTTATCTTAATCTCACCCAACACCATTGTGACTGATTTTTAGATTTAAAATCTGAAAGTTATTTACAAATCAATCTACTGAATTATTTTTCTAAATTTCTGAATATGTGGCAGGGTGTGCACTCTAGGTAAAATTCTTAATGATTGCTATATCAATCCTTGGTTTTTCATGGATTCTTATGTAACTGATACAATGAAAGGAAATTATCTTTTACATATTGTTTTTATAGAAGTGTATGTAATTGATTTTTTAATAGGAACTATTAAATCCATTGCCTGGCGCTAGCAACATAAAGACTTAAAAAATAAAATAATCCGGGAAAAAAGGTGGGTATGTATTAGTGAACCAGGGACATCAGACCAACAGATTTGTATCGTATTTTGACATAATGAAATGCAACACTGTGTGTCTCCTCTTAATTTAAGAGAGTGTTTGAGGGATGTTCTCTTTATGTATATTATATTGCCTAGGATATTAAAGTAGAGCACTCAAGTATGGGTTGCTGTGTACTGAGGATTTATTTGGATTTCAAATTATAGTATGTATTGGCCATTAAAGACTTATAAACAGCACAGTAAATGGTAAGACTAGTGCAAAACATTTATTTCTGAAAATTAAAGACCATTATTGTTACCAAATTAATGTGACTGTTGCATATGCATTTTGCCTGTTAATTTTAAACGTGATTTCAATATCACTAGGGATACCTAGCTACTTTAATTTTTTTCTGGTGGGATGTTTCCTTAATTTTGTATATAACCTGTTGTCTAAATTTTATGTACAGTCTTTTATAATAAACCATTCTCCTATAAATGTTTGGATACTGTTAAAAATCCAATGTAGACTGAAATGTAGATTTCAAAATTTTCTGACCTTTCAATCCTGTGATACAACAAGATCAACCATTCGAATTTTCACACTGATTATTTGTGTAATGGCTTTACATGTGAACATTAATTAAGATGGGGATATAGCTTACTCATGCTTCCTAATTTGATCATTATATTGCTGTTTTCAGTTCTTTCTAAAGTCACCATATAACATCTAGCTTCTGACTTTCTCTTATATAAGGTGAGGATAGAATGCTCCTGTTCTTTCCAATTACTATTCTTTTACACTAGAAATCTGGGTTCTATTCTGTAACCATGTTTTGTTTTGTTTTAAGTTATTTCTAAAAGGTGATCACTGATAATATTTCCATGATGTAAAAATGTGAACATTAATTAATTTCAATCCTATGATAAAACAAGATCAACCATTCCAATTTTAACACTGATTATTTATTTGTGTAATGGCTTTACATGTTAACATTAATAATGTAAACAATACCACATATAACCCCCAAGATACCTCAATTAGAATTGATAGGGCCAGAATGAGATTCAGGTGACTTAATTACGTTTACATTTTTTTCTGAAAAAATTTGCCAGTAAAAAAAAAAAGCCTCCCATCAATAAGGTTGAAATGATTTTTTCAAATGACTTTGTGGTTATCTGCACATGAAGCAAAGTATATTCCACAAAATCCTTTAGGCACAGTCTGGTAAAATAGCTGCCAGAAGTAACAGAAAGAGTTGTCATTTATCTCTTGTGAGTACAATTTCTGAAAGCTGTATGAGGGCATCTCTTTCTGGGGATGGTCGAAGTTTACTGATCTCTTTTATTGCTTCATGGCAGTACCGCTGGGCGAGGTAGGTTGTTTGTTGCACACCATCACTCTACAGGTTACAGAACAAAACAGATCAGGTACAGGTCACCTACTAGATCAACTTTTAAATCTCTGTGTTTCTAATGTTCTCTCCCTAACTCATAGTTTTAGCTTCCTCTTTTATTCTATTAGCATGCAAAGTAACCAACTCATTAAGTAGCCATGAACTTCCCTCTGTTAATAGTTTTTATAAAATTCTGCATATGTAAAATACCTATGCACTAAAATTTTAATTTATCTAAAAAATGGTTGGTTTTGCCCCTGGCCCCAGGGTCGAGAACCTGGGTCCTTGGGCCTCACTAGTCTCCATCACCCTAGCCACTTCAGCCACAAGGATGCACCTTATACAATAAAAATTTAAATAAAACTATCTAAAGGGAACCTTAAAAGGATGTTTATCTAATAAAAAAAGAAAAATTATGATGAAACCCAATAATTCCCTTCTTCCAAAGGCACCAGCTTTATGTTTTTATTTTTTAATTATCAGGCTTAGTTTTTTATCTGTTTTCTGCTAAGAAAAGATGGGGGATTTAGCTTACTCGTGCTTCCTAATTTGATCATTATATTGCTGTTTTTAATTTGTTCTAATGTCACCATATAACATCTAGCTTCTGACTTTCTCTTGTGTAAGGTGAGGATAGAATGCTCCTGTTCTTTCCAATTACTATTCTTTTACACTAGAAATTTGGGTTCTATTCTGTAACCATTTTTTTTTTTAAGTTATTTCTAAAAGGTGAACACTGATATTTATTATTTCCATGATGTAAAAATGTTTATGCATAAGCAAATCATGTACTATGATTTCATTTCCTTCTCCATGGTTCCAAGTTTAAGGCCCTTCTGTTATTCAGAGTAGAATAATACTCCTAATGTCATGGTTGAAAGACTTCTGATTTTCTGTACTCTGCAATTAATACAAAATATGACTCAAAATCTGACATTATAGTTTTCTAGAATGCTTTTCTTCCTCTTTGGGAAAGTTAATTCTTGATTCCTGTAATTTCCAGTGTCTTAATCACTGTATTCATCATGGACTGCTTTTCAGTTCTAATGAACAACTTCATTCCACTGATTTTAGTACTTGCATCTTTCTCTTCTTGTTTCCACATTTTGCTGAAATACATCCACAAATAACACATCCAGACTGTACTGGACATTAATCTTTTATTTCTTTGTATAATGATTTTTGCCTTCATATTTTATGGATGGTTTGACTGGATAGAGAATTCTAGACATGTTTTGTGATCACTTGGAAGGCCTTGCTCACTGCTTTCTAGCTTTATATTTCTGCTATACCTTCAGCCAGTTTTGATCCTGTTTCTTTTCCTTTGTGACTTTCTTTGCTTTTTAATTTGTTACATGATTGTACTGAGCCTCTTAAGAGCTTTTCTCATTTTCTTCCCTTCTGTTACATTTTGGAAGATTTCATCAATTTCACATGTTCCAACCTTTCTTTGGAGTTGTTTTTAAACATTTAATATTTATTAGATCTCATTCTTATTGTTTAAGAAATTATACTGCTCTATTGTTGAGTGCAGTTCTTCTAAATACCGTTTATATTTTTCCTGAATTTTTGTTTATCTTGCTCTCATTCATTCAGCAAGGTTTAATCAAGTTACATGGTAATCCTAAATAAATCCTAGATGACCATTCATACTTAATAAGGGAATAGGGAGTAGGCCCTTCTGGGCTGAACTGGGAGAAGAATTTAGAGGATTTGGGAGAATTTGTTTAGAGAACATTTCTGGGGATTTTTTTCAAAGTGCATTTCTGCTTAAGTTTGCTGTTTTGCATGACAGCTACAATTAGTCTCCCTCTTTTCAGACACTTCTCATTGCAGCCCTCAGTAATACTATCATTTCTGAAGCCAGAACGTCTCCTAGGCATGTTGACTCCTATCAACTGTAGCTTCCTCTCATATTGAGTTTTTAATGGTGCTGCCAAACTACCCTCCAAAATGTTGGTAGTTCATAGCAAATTATGATACTTACATAATAAAGAAAAATATATCCTTTGGAGAGGTTTTAATTTTTGAAAATTGAAAAACTCTGAAAGGAAATTGTTTGGAATTCTTTCAAGTATTGGACTAATAACTATGGATCTCAGACTACATTTGCTTACTAAAAATTGTTTGCTCATTCCATTATTCTATTGGCTCCAAATAAGTGGTTGTCAAAAAGTCAGGCTTTGAAATGGAAAATACGCAAAAAGATTTGGCTTCTGCAAAAAAAAAAAGTTCTGAGAATATTTGATTGATATATTTGAAATAATCTTGTAGTCCCTGAAGGTTAAACAGTTTAGTCAACCTATGGTGGCTTAACTTTCTTTAAAGTTACCATTTCTTTAATCACATCTATGTAACAGTTATAAGATAAATTAGGAAGTGCCAATTTTTTAAATATTGTAATAGTTTTGCCATTCCAAGGATGAGGGCTTGGACTAGGAAGCAAGTCTGGGTGAATGCGAGAATAGTTGCTACTGATGGATATGGGGAAAACTGGTTCCAAGCCAGTGGGTCTCAAACTTGACTAAATATTAGAGTCACTTAGGTAGCTTTCAAAAAATATTAATGTTCAAGCTCCTACCCAAGACCAATTAGAATCTTTGAGAAAATTCTAAAAGATTTAATTATATGTGTTTTTCTTCTGTTTCTCTCAAGTCAAGAATGGAAGAAACTTGATCTTGCATCTGAGATTTAGTGTTACTTGTCTGGCTCACAGAAGTTTGTCACACTGTACCTCCTGTGCACTTTTCCTTTTTAAAATAATCTTACCTGTAGTACATATTGTCGAGCTCTGTCCACATCTCCTGGCAAACCGAACCGTCTCATTATCATAGCATTCATTTCTGGGAACTAACCATAAAGAAAGAAAATCTATTTACTGTTCTTGGGAAAATCAGATGTTTAACACTAGTTTATAAAAATAGGAAAAAAACTCAAAAAGGTAGTTATATATTTAGGTGATGCAGGGGATCAGTAAGTTATAGCAATTAAAGAAAGCAGTTAACAGAGACATCTGTTTCCATGCCCAGGCACTGAGCTGGTGCACAAGAGGCAGCTGTCAGTCCTTATTTATTCTATCCTTAGTCCAACAATGAATAAGAAAGAAAAACTAATACATCTCAAAAATCTCTTTTTAAAAAATGGTTCTTAAACTTTAGACTGCACTGGAATCGCCAGAGGCTTACTGGGCCTCTCCAAAGAGTTAATTCATTAAGGGTGGGGCATGAGTGTGTACTTCTAGCAAGTTTTCAGGTGATGTTGATCCTGGTCTCCGCCTATGTTTTGAGAACCATTACTCAGGATGAGTGTGGGATTTAGGCAATATGCTTTTAGTACTAAACTGAGTGACACTTGAAAGCTATTGAGGTTTTAGAGCAGATGTTATGAGCAAAGGCCTGCCTTAGCAGCTCAAAGATCTGATTAGAGCAGTGTGTAGCAATGTTGACTGAACACTGAAATCACATAGGGAGGTCTGTAATCCAGTTGCCTGGATATGTTCCCCAAGATTTTGATGGTATTAGGTTGGAGTTTGGTAATAAAAAACGAACACAGGCACAAAAGTCATTGAAGATAAAATCTATGTCCTATAACATTTAGCAACAATTGAAGAGAACTATCACCATTAACATGATTGAGAAGAATCAAATCACTTCCATCTTTTAAACTTCAGCTCTATTCTTGGCACTGCCATAGCTAGGTGAGTTCTTTAGTCTCTTGGGTCCCAGTCTTACCCTCTATCTTGAGAGAGCTGAACGACAGGCTCGGAAATCTATTAGTTCTAATAGCTTCTTAAGTTTCCATGAAAGAAGAGTTATGATGTGTTCCATTTTGGACATGTCAATCCTTACAGCAGTTGCCAGTATTTCCCTGACAGTGAGGCGGAAGGATGACATAAATTGTAACCATCATAATGGAATTAGTAATCCTGGAAGAAAAATAGGGCCATAGAGAAACACCTCAACAAGCTGATGGCAGATGAGGAATTAAGAATATTCCTTTTAGAGCAAAGTGTGTTAGAACAACGTTCTAAACATGTTAAACGTTGCTAACACTCTTAGAAATTTTAATGAGCTAGCAACTCTGTTAGTTCTTAAGTGAAAACAAGTGCTTGCTTTAGTTGTTGGTTTTGAGAATAAAATAGGGTATGCCTGGTGGCTTAGCAGTTTAGTATACCTGGGAGCAGTCCCATACACATCCCAGGTTCCACATGTGGGACTGTGGGGAACAAATAGTAATTAAGAATAAATGGAGTGCTTCCTTCTCTCAAAAAAAAAAAAAAAAAAAACTTTATAGGAAGCAAAATAGGAAAGCTCAAATTAGTTAATTCTAGTGGTAAAGAGTCGAATCAAGTGTAGGTATTTCTCTTAATTTCTTAACACACCAGATTCCAAAAGTGGATTTCTTTCTAGAAAGTGATATCCTCAAAGCTGATATTTTACTGTACTAACACTGGTAAAATTATCTTTGTTTTTTGTATATGAACTTCTGCAATACCAGTAAGCTGGCAAAATATGCTGATTATAGTAAATTAGAAAGATTTACTATAAAAAGGACAGTTTGCCTACTATAAAAAAATCAAATTTGAAAAAACATACTTTGTGCATTGAGTGACTGCATCCTTCCTTTGCTGGCAAACATGTAGCATGTGCAACTTTAATATGCAAATATCAAGCTCCTCCCAGGAATTCCCCACCCCCTTAATGTATATATAGAGAAATGAGAAAACTGGAAGAACAGTTGCTTTGTCTGCAGATTTACTAAGAAATAAGAAAAAATTTGTTTACTGAGGTTTTGTTAAGAGTAGAAAAGTTACCTGTGGATGAATCCAATTTGAACTCTGAAATATGTCCTTAAACTACAAAGGTGATCAATCAACTAGAATGTGCTTACTCAAACAGATTACTCTAAGGCACTAGTCATAACAATAGCAGAAGCCTGTGCAGCTAGGGCTGGGGCTGGTGATAGCAACTGGAAGTATAGCTACTACATAAGCTGACATTTAGGTCTAGTGACTTAATAGATAAGGAAGAGAAGCAAAGAAAGGAAAAGATCTTTTAAAGAGCATTGGAGAACTATTATCTGACCAAAAGGGGGGGAAAAAAAAAAAGGGAAAAATAGATCTTCCATTTTGTTTGTGAAAATTTGGAAATCCAACCTCTATATACTCTTTAAAGATTTAACATGAATTCCAAAGAAGACATTTCTATCAAGTTGTTAGGTCCAATAAATTCCAACTTCAAGACACCCCAACATGCTAAATTGAGGAAAAACTGTTCCAAAGTTGCTTGTGTTGACCCAGTGAGACGTCATCAATATTCACAAGTGGAAAAAATTCAAAGACAAATTTGTCCAATCTGCAAATGAAACTCACCTGACTTTGGGGAAAAGATTCCAAACATAATCACTATACTAAATAGGTAGGGTAATCACAAATAAAGCTGACAAGTCTTTTGAGTGTCAGCAGCACATTTTCAATACCAGAGCCACACTATCTGTTCTATGAGAAGACCTACTGAGGGATCAGCCAGGGCCATCAGGTACTAGCTTTGATCAACATTAGCAGTGACAACACTATTACATTGTATAATAAAATGAACACTAGTTTTAGAAGACTTGAATGTTTAGTTAATTTTGTCTAGTGTCATGCATCAGATGTTTAATATTAGCCAAGTTTGAGCATTACTGTCTTACTTGGAGATAGTATATAAAAGAATCCTTTAAAACTATACAAACAGCCCATTTTTATTAAATGGAGATAATAAAATGCATTTTATTAAATGCAAATTCTCGTTATTTTTGGCTAAAAAAATCCTTCCCCCTGCTTTTTTTTTTAATTTGGTCACTGTAATCCTTAATAGAGCCTATGTAGATTGTTCTATTTGATAATAATTTATAAATAGATAATTTGACTAAGTTTTGACCAATGGGCCACAAGACAGAAGTCAGTCTGCTTAGGGAACAAGTCCTATCCAGAGTCACTTCCTACTCAGTATCATTCTGTGTTCCCTTTTCTGAGGTTACAGTGTGCATTTTAAAATTCCTTTTCCCACTACCTTATGGGCAGATGGGAACACTGCTGTCTGGTGAAAATGAGTATGTGACTCGTGATGCTGGGATTTCCCAGTGAAGCACTCAAAAAACTGGTTTGGGGACTGTAATTGTGTTTGTTCCTTTTTTTTTTTTTAGCCAACATTTTGATTTCTCATAGATTACTGACAAGTCATATAGAAGTGGTCCATTTGTCCTCCTTAGTGCCTCACTGTATCTGAAGGCAGAATTATTCATTCCTGTTTTGTATAGAGGAATGCAGATTAATTTTTTGGAAATGTGTTCATAGTGAAATTTATCAAAAGATTGTTTCTAGTACCCATTCTCTCTCAATCTTAAGGTTTAAATAGGATTCAGCTTTTTGTATTATGGGCTTTGTGATAATTATTTAAGGTTTCAGTTGTTAAGGTTTCCACAAGAATAGCACTTAGTTTTTTAGTCACTATAAACTGCTTTAGTTCCTTAGTCATATTAAGAACCTCAAGACCTCATCAAAGGAATCTTCACTGGGATGACAGAATGTCACTACACTCAGTCTGCCGCTTTGTTCTTTACTCACATTGCTAACCAGGACTGAGATGAAGATTCATGTTTATGGTTTACAGATGGTAGCCAGTGGCTAGTCTTTCTCAATTCCAGCATACTTTTACAATACATGGCACATGAATACTTTTTTTTGTGGGTTAATAGTAAAAAAAGTTTCTCATGTTTTAATGTATATAAAAGGGTTTTACGAATTTTTGTCTAACTTGGCACTTGCATTAATACTCTTGAGTTTTCTGTTGTGTTGGTCTCAAGAGAAAGAACTCATTTATAGCACAACTTTCACTTCTCACTTCTGCCTCAACATTTTGAGAGGATGAAGCCTGGTAATAATGAGGACATAATACTCCCCACAAAATGCCCTGATATCTCCATTCATAGCCTTTACTCCTCAGTTGACTGCTGTACACTAGGAATTTGCTCAAGGTCACCTGGCCTCACTCCCCAAGGTCTTAGCCTCCTCCATGAAGAATAACCCTGCCAATGGCTCTGGTAGACAGTAGGTAAGAGATGCTCTCTCTTTCTCTGACCAGAAATTGCTCAAAGGCAAGATCACTTTTTTTTCTAATATGGACATGGAAGTTGTATGGAAGACATCCTTTATCTCGTAAATTTTAAGAACAAAGGCATGATTTTTGAAAGACTGAAAGTTAAACAGAGCTAATTTTTAATGTCATAAGCGAACAACATATTGCTTTAACAAATATTAAGATGAAAATTTATTAAAAAGATATCCATATATCAGCCAGTGTCCCATTTATTTCAAATAAGATTTGGCCCAGCCAAAAACCATATAGCCAGGGTCCAGAGCAGGCTCTGAAAATGTCTGCCTTGCAAGTCACTGCAGCATCTTTGCAGCTTCCTCAGCCTTTCATCCATATTAAGGAGAGTATAAAGGCAGCTTTACTTACTTCCTTGATAGTCCTTCAATCTGGAGAAAGAAGGAACTATGTGGCTCTAGTAGTGCATTCCACTGACTTCTTGACATTTTGAGGCAATGGCCGAGGCTCTCTGGGGCTGCTCTCAGAGCAGCAATGTCCCATTAAACTTCTAGAACTGAAGAGTTTCTCAGAATTTCTTAATGCTTGCAGGCCCTTCCTGTGCCTTTTTAAGGGGCTCAGAGGCACACCCACAGTCCAGTCCTATAATTCAAGATGTGGAAACCATTCACCTTGTCAGTGCCCAAAATGTATGGAAATAATCACAAAGCTACTTTAAATGTACTTAATAATTTACAAAGTATCTCCCTGAATATTAGGTAATCCTCAAAACAAACATGGGAGAAAGATTATAATCTTTAAATTTTATAGATAAGGAAACAAAACTAAGTGGAAAAGATTGGCCCCAGCATCTCACTCATGGTCTCAGGTTTAAATCAACATCTGGTAGGGGAGTGGCGGGAGGGTGGTGGTGGGGGCTCTTACCTAAATGCTTTCCCATATATTCCTAATCTAAACTTTCCCACCAGCTGTGATGGAAGATACTAGTTCTTTATATAATTACACAACTAGTGTATCAAAGGGAGTCATGTGATACCTACCTGCTGACAAGCAAATAAGACTGGGCCAGTAGCTAACCCAAGTTCCAGGTCAGTTGATGTTGGTTTCCCCATCCGCTCAGAACATGAGGTAAAGTCCAACACATCATCTATTAGCTAGTGAAGGAAAAAAAGAATGTAAAGATAACCACCATCCCATCATCATGGTCACCTTTCCCAACTACCCCAACAGGCCACATGCTTATAAAGGGAGCATACCAACCTGAAAGGCTATTCCCACATTTTTCCCGTATTGATAGGCAATCTCATGCACCACGGGGTCAGGGCATCCTAATACAGAAACCTGGAACAGAGAATTCTAAGATAAGCTGCTAGCAGGCAGACACAACCTCTGGATGTTAGGATTCATCTATTCCCTTAACTAAGCAAAAGTGAGACTAAAGTATATACAATCAAGAGACATCGCTATCAGAAGGAGACCAAACATGTACAAAGTGCCTATGATTCTAATAAAGTTTTAGGCATGTCCAGTGGCCTAGTGATTAAGTCCGCCACCTCTGGCTGGTGCAGTGCACATACATCCCAAGGAACCGGGTTCATGACCTGGGGCCACAGGAACAACCAAGATAAATAAATAAAATGTCTTCTCTTCTTCTCTCTTCCTTCCTGCCTACCTTCATTCCTGCCTGCATCTTTTCCTTAAAAAAATTTAGTCTGATTGTTTTCTGAAATTCTAAGAAAACTTTCCTTTCCCCCCTTTTACAGGATAAGCTGGTCTTTCCTGATGCTTATGAAAAACCAAGCTACAAAAGCAGTTCTGCTGGTAAATCTTTTTGATATGAAGAGGCAGATTCCAATGTAAAATGCTATCTTTCAGCACTTAGCAAACACAGGGGTAGATAGCTAATCTGATTTAATCATGGACATGTGTTGACATATATTATGCATAATATATATTATGTAAAATCTTTCCCCATTTGTAGTCCTTTTAATGATTTTTGATTTCATCTATTTTTGAAAGGCTCATTTCTTGATATGTCAGTAAAAGCCTCAAGTGTCTTGCTTCAGACATACATATTATTCTTTCATTATCAAAGGCTCTTCACTAGTCCTACCATTTCCATATTTATCTCACAAGAAATCATTTTACAACATAAAAACTTTCCCCCTCTTTTCAGTAGGAGAAAAATAGGACTCTTAATTTCTTTTTAAAACTCCAAAATAACTAACCTGGCACTAGTCACTGGGTGCATTTTCCACTGCTCTGCTAAGCATGCTAAGTAGGCCCAGCCACATTTTCAACAAAGACTGGGTAAAAACCAAGGAGAGGGAAGGAGAGACACTCTGCCCTACTGGAGAGTGTAACAGCTGTCATTGAGGAAGCTGGCTGGAGCTCCTCAGGCTCTTTCTGTAAAGGGTCACTTCTGATAAAGAACCCTGTCCCCTGAGCTCGGTCCCTACCTCTATTGGGCCTCTGGTTGGGACTCTACTATGCTCAGGGATCACTATGGTACAGTCTGTGGGCTCTGCAGTTAGTCTGCAAGGGTTTATATTTATGTCCCATAAAATTAGTGACCATAGCATATATGGAATTTTTCCATGCCTTGATTTCCTCATCTGTAAAAGGTATGAATCAAAAGCACTTTTTTAGTTGCTATGAAGAATACATGGGTTGTTTTTTTTGTTTTTTTTTTTTTTTAAATTTCCGGCCTGAGGCCTGGAATCCAGGTCTGTAGGCTTTAACATGTTCCTCACCTCAGCCTTGCCTTAGCCATCTAAGCCCCAGGAGCATACTTGGGGCACTACTTTTAAACCTTAGTATAGTGCCTGGCACCTAATTAGAACTCAGTATCTTTGCTATTATTGTTAACAATCCTCCTCTATCCTCCTCACCCACTGCTGCAGAAACATCCTATGTGGGGCCATGCATCTCTGCCAATGAAAGGCAGATCACTGGCCCCAGGTCTTTGGACTTTACACAGTCTATACTGAAGCCGCCTTACTTAGCACCCTTAGCCACCAGGGTGTACTGCCAGTTATCTTTTAAGAGTACTTCTATTTTCATATCAACTAATGTCACAAAACAAACCTAGGTAGCCCTCTCTTAGATTTTAATACTATTTCCACTAAAAATACAACTAACAGCTAAAAATAGGGTTTGGGGTAGAGAAATAGTATCTTCAGTAAAATGAATTATGAGCTGCTCAATTGCCTTTAAATTCTCATAACACCTTAGAAATTTTTTTTTTTTTTTTTTTTTTTTTTTGTATTTTTTCCCTAAAGGAAAGGCGCAGGCAGGAATGAAGATGAGCAGAGATGGGCAGGCAAGGAGAGAGAGAAGAAAGAAGCACTTTATTTTATTTAGTTGTTTTTCTTGGTTGTTTTCACCAGTCCCAGGGCATGAACCTGGGGATGTATGTGAACTGTGCTCTCCACCAGAGGACACCACAGTAATTCTTTTATAATGCTGATGTTCAAATTCTCCTCCTCCTCCCTTTTTGACATCTCTATTTTGCTTTGCATATATTCCTTTGGGGCCCACACATCTTCAAATTTTAAATATCAGAAGGACATAAAAATAGCAATTTTGAATAACATTTATGGATTAGTTCTATCTACAGGCATTTATAGAAACTTATTCAGAGAGCTGACAGTGATTTGACTATATTATTCTAACAGCTCTGATATTTAGGAATAAATCACAGGAAAAGTGGTAGTTCTAGGATGAGGCCAGCATGCCTCCTAGTGGGTTGTCTTAAAACATTTCATTTTTAGTAAGAGTTGAACCATGTTAATAACCGGATCCACTGCATATTTGCTAATCTGTAAAGAATGAGATACTTTTTTATAAATGATTGCCTCTGTTCCTGTTCTGGGTCCAGTACGGTGCTGCTGCCCTGTTGACTATGGGGTGTCCACTTTGTGTGCACAGTGACTCTGTGTTTCTAGTTCAAAGAGCCCCACCACCTACTAGTGCTTCTAAACTGTGTCCTCAAGCTTGTGAAGTCATCAGCAAGCTTCACTTAACACACTAGTGCGTCTTATGACGCTCGATCCATCCAGGCATCACCCAGGATGATCAATGATAAATGGAACAGCTTTATGCTGCACTTTTAAAAATTGGTCATTCTTTGCATTCTAGTGTTTGTCAGATTTTTAACCATCTCTCTTTAAAAAAACAAAACAAAAACAATTTCAGTTTCTTGGAAGTGATAATTAAAAAAATAATAGCCCTTTCAAAAAAAGAACAAAAGTGGCTGAGACTGTATCCAGCATGTTCTACGTAACTCACATTCTTTAGGGTTCCAGTTAGGTCTTTTTAGGAAAAAAATGTCCTCTTTCTTTTCTGGCTCATGATTATACACATCTTGACACTTCTCAAAATAGACACACTATTGGCAAAGGCTTTTTACCTAAGAGAATTCTCTCTTTAACTGTAATTATGGTAAGAGTGTATCATGACAGCAATTTATGTTTCTCCTTGGAAGTTTTCCTCTCATTGTTTTGATTAGAGGGACTCATACTTGCCCAGATTTAGTCTTATTACTTCCATTAACCTGAGAGATGATTAGATGAATAATTCTATGGAGAGAACTGTCTTTCTGTCACAGGCTAGCGCTGAAGACTACACATTTTAGTCTGCAGATTAAGGAGAATACCAATGTTTAATCAAAATAATTGAGATTGGAGAGGAGGAGGCCAGGGATAAGAAAACGTTATGGTTCACATTCAGTTAACAAGCAAAAATAGCTTGTTTCAATTTCATGTAAAAATACTGGAAGGGGATAAAAAAATATTGGGAGAATCTACTACTCATAAAAAAGGATATAGAATACTAGTACAATCCGAACAGATTTTTTTCTCCTGGGTACATATTATAAGAACACAGCAAATCAGTTCATAACCTGTTAAAGGTAAAATGTCAGTATGTGACAATTGTGAGCAAAATTATAATTTGTTCAAGATGTTAGTTTGTCAAGTAGACTGAGGAGTATATTGTATAGCTTATTTTGATTCAACTTATTAGGAAGGACAAAAAGTTAGTATTTGCATAGCAAACAGCAAAAATGAAAACTACACAAGTTCTCTGGGGGTGGGGTTTGTGGGTGGGTATAATTTTTTTCTCAATGACTTCTTGGGATTTGGTTACTAATTTTAAGGTTCTCCAGTGAAATTATTTCTAGGACAATTAAGTTCCAGAGAGACTTATAAGGCTTTTTTGAATTTAAAAGACAGAACGTACATACTGCTTTACAACTGTTGGCTATGAGACTTGCAGTCTTCTTGAAGGTCTTTTCAAGGTAGTGGGCAAATCTTTCATTTTCATTTTCTTTTGATCCTAGTTGAAGAAATTCACCTATAAAGATGGAAAGAGATCATTTGAGATATACTTTTATTGCCTGTCTAAACACTAAGACTGAATGAGAAAAGAACCTACCACGCACCAAATCTTCAATTACTTGGGTTAAAATAGATACAACAGTTGTGTTTCCAATTCGTGCCAGAACTATTGATGCTGCAGAAAGAATTAAATCTCCAGCAAGAACAGCCTAGAAAAGAGGGAAAAAAAATCAAAGTATCAGAGCGATGGAGTGAATAAACGTTGACGTGGAAGACCGACCGGGGAGGCAAAGGGGTCGTGCTGAATGTAGGGTTTTCTTCTCCTTCATCCTCAGCGGGATTATGTCAAAATGAGTTATAGATTTGGGACACAGTATAAACTGGGTTGGTTCTCAGAGGTTACCTAGTCCATCACTGTAACTCATGACTGCCTGGAGATGGAAAGTACTTCCCCTTTTGGTTTATCCCCTAACCCCACCAAAATACCACTGCCTGCCATTTCATTTCGCTGAACCCCCTACTCATCCCACAAACCATGTTGTGCCTTTGCACCCACTGGCTCTTCAGCTCAAGAGGTCCTTCTGCTTCATCTGGCAGACTCACCTGCACAATTAGCTCAGATGGCACCTCCAGGAAGCCCACTCCGATCGCTGTCTGATCATCGATGCCCTTTTCCTTGTGAGCATAACACCCTTGCAGATTGCTGTCCTCATCATTTCAGTCTAATCTATGATTTCTTATTTACCGTATTTCTTGAGGACACATACTGGAAATTCTCTCTGTTGGCACTTAGCCCACCCCAGTGCATGGAACAACACATGCTTTTTCGATGAAAACTAAAGAATTTTTTCTCTACGTTCAATGCTCTCTGCACTCTACTACACTGCATCTCATCCTTAGACAAAACGCCTTATTTACTGAACATCAGATAATATTTTCCCATCTTTAGGTTGTGAGTGGATGTTTATATTCTATTTGCATCTATCTTACCTAGTCAGAGAGATGTTAATATGGCCTCTTAACCCTCTGCCCCTGTCCAAGCACTTAAATAAAGCTTTAGAACAGGCCTGAAAATGGTCATGGTTGGACATGTCATAAGTTACTCTGGACCTCTCCAAAACAAAGCCCCATTCTGTTTACCGATGCAGATATATTCAATTTTGTCAATGGGACACAAAACCCCTTCATCTAAAATCTGAAATAAAAGATGTACGAATGAAATCACAGGACTCAATTATACCAAATCAAGTACATTAAAGCAAAGCCAGCATGTGAAGATAATTACCATATATTTCTTTTTTTTAATACACCCAAGGGCACTAAGTACTCTTAAGTAAGTGAGGGAAGGGAAGGAAGAGAAACCTTGTTTGCCTTTTGGTTTTTTGCACTGCAGTGGGCCTGAAAGGCCAGTGGCGGTGCATGTGGGGTAGGAAATGCCTGTTTTTCAAAGGCCTGGACATCTTCACACTGAATTGTCCATTTCATTTCCATCCCTCAACCCGTGATTTTATTTTAACATCCTTAAACAAAACCCCCCATTTCACATCCCTTACAAGTGATACTAATAAAATAATACGGATAATACTTTAAAACATAATATCTCAAACTCAATTATAGAACCTCTATTTACAAAGGTAAAGTTTTCACAGTAGAATAGTATCCCTCTAAGACACATATAGTTTCAATTTTTATTTATTTACTTGACACTCTTACACACAGCAGGCAATAAATGGTTACAGAATTAAATGGAATCTTGTGTAATTAGAGCTCAAAGGAAAATGTGTGGTTTCTCATAAAATAAGTTTCCTGGGTAACTACAAAATCTCTTATAACCAAGAGGAATTCTATATAAAACTGAATAATCAGAAATACTAAGTTTATTTTCCTGTGGTGTTTTCTATTGGCAAATATTTGTATACAGATAAGACATGAGTACTATTCTGAATATAGGAAGAGCACATTCAAGGAAGCATATTTTACTTTTTAAAGAGACAAATCTACAAAATAAGTGCAATTCAAACAGCATGTGATTTGGTGAGAAAGATTTATAAAAACAAGAAACAATACCTTCTTTTCACCCCAGATCTTATTAACCGTGTGTTTTCCTCTCCGAGAAACTGCATCATCAACGACGTCATCATGAACCAGACTAGCGGTATGGATCATTTCTGCAATTATGGCTACGGAGCGCTGGTTGGCTTGCACATCTCTAGTGAACAGAAAAGAAAGCAAGACTTTTTAACAGAGATGCTACCTATCACCTCAGCAATCATCTTGTGAAAAGTGGACATCGGATCTACGATAAAGAATTTTTATTTCTCTAAGAGAAACTGCATAAAAACCTTGGCTTCCCTACAGAGTCTTTTCTATCACTTGGAGAACATTTAAAAAAATGTATGAGACACCCTGCCAAGGTCATGTTTTCTGGATACTGCACTAAGTCAGAGATATAAAGAATATTTGGTGGTGGTTAATAGAGGATAATGGGTTAAGGGCTGATGAAGTAGGTAAAGGGGTTAATTGTATAGTGATGATCATGATGAGTATATACACAGATGTCAAGGTATAATATACTATACAATTGAAATTTATATAGCCAAATTTTTGTAAGTTTTTAAACCAATTTTATAAGTTTTTAAATTTACCGTGATAAAAATATTATTTAAAAAGGGAAATTTGTATGCTTAACAATAAAAAATGGATCTGCATCTCAAAAGTCTGGCCATCAGGTTGGAGAATCATCTTATGCCTTATGATAGTGGGTAGTTGACAAGTTTACAGGGGTGAGTTGGGAAAATAGGTGAGAAGCATTCTTAAAACATATATTAAAGAACCAACAGTCATGTTCAAAGCTATTAATACTGTCTTAAGTGAAATGTTTAGTAAGAAGACCTCAAATAACCAACAAAATTCTTGTAAAAACTTTCTTCCAATTCCCATTTGATCTTTGATGAAAAACTTAAACTTTCATTTCCCAGATTTAACACAAAATATAAGTACTCTCAAGATAACATGGATGTGTTTTACAGTTAAAACTTTTTAATCACCATTAAAAATTTTCTTTTTAATCTCCATCATGATCAACTATGAGAATGTTAAAAAATGTAATTTCAAGAAAATCAAACTAGGGAAACTATTAACTCAACTTTTTGAACCTAAAACATATGGCTGATTTACATACATGCCAATCAAACGTTTCATTTATTCTAATAGTTTACTTTTCAAATATCGAGTTATCTCCTAGAGGAGAGGAAGTGAGAGGGATACTGAAATATGACTTTTTCTTTAAAAATCTAATATGAACTTCTATAAAGCAGTGCTTATTCTGATTCCTTAGACATGGCAGAAAGCAATGAAAATTACAATTTTTATATTACATTAAAGATGCTAGAATTTAACTACAAACACTAAATCTTCCAACCTTGCTTTAAATATAATTTTTAAATATGGTGCTTTGCTGCTTCCTCTTACCTAAGATCTTAGAACTAAATGTCCGAACCTTCCAATGACTTTGCACCTAGAAATGAATAGTAGAGTACTACTCATCTTTTTTTAATCTGTCACAATGATTAAGTGTTCTAAATTCCTCCAGATCACAATACAATCTTCCAAAGGGGACAGAATAAGACAACAGAAGATAGGGACAAGTCATCCTATAAATCTCTGAAAATGGAGATTCAGATGGCTTCTAAGAGTTTGTTCTGAATCCCTCAGAGATACTCAGAAACCCTATTATAGGATTTTTTTTAAGATTTGAAGATTCTTAAAGATTTTTCAGGTAAATTTATTGATCCCCATCATTTTGGCGCTGAATACACAGGAAAAGATGTCGATTTTTCTAGGGTTTTTTTTTTTTTTTTTTTTTTTAATATAAAGGCTATTATTTAAAATGTTTTCTCAGCTGAATTTTGGTCTAATAAAACACACACTTCTTACTGGTTAATAGTAGAGCATACTCTAAAACAACTGCTAAGGCCTCCAGCCTTTCTTTCCTGCAGAGTTGAACAGTAGGCCCATTATCACAAACTTGTCAGCGGACAGGTTTCTGCTGGCAAATTGCTGTAAAGCAGTGCTCACTCACCCTAGTATTTTTTTTTTTTTTTAATTTGGAGATATTAAATAAAGGCAAACATTTCTTAAACTACTCTGAAATTTCAGACTCTATGCACACGTAAAAAATTCTACTTTGCATGGCAAAGTTATCCAGTGATGAAATAAAGATTCTTGCTTAGAATGTGTAGTTGGCATTGTGACACAGGCCCCACATAGAGCCCACATTCAGTTTTAGGTGCTTGATACTTGTATCTAATGTACATTTCCCTATTCCATTAGGATTTAATGTGTGTCAATGTATGTCTGGAAAATACTGCCCCTAATTATCTGTAGCACATCACAACCAACATGTATAGATTATAGAAAAATCTCACATCTTTAAGATGAAATATCCAAAGTGCCAAATGAGTCATGCCTTCAAAGAGCTGGGTTCTATTTCTACTTCCTGCTATGAAATAACTGCCACACTTTCCCAACTTCTGGGCAAGGTGTTAAGAAAAGTCACACAGGCAAGATAGCACAAGAAAAGGAAGTTCCTGGTGTTGAAATTGGGCTCAAGTTCTCTACTTCACACCTGCAGGAGTATGGGATGATTCAGCAAGTCCCTCAGGACTTTTCTTTATGGGTTTACCTCTTTCTTTAGATGTAAAATAAAAATTTTTATTATGAAGAATTTCAAACATAAGACAAAACAGTTGGAATAGAATGACTCCCCCACATACCCTTTACTCAACTTACTTATGCTTTTTGGTCCCTATTCATACTAATATATAATGTAAAGTCAGAAACAAATAAAATCCATGTGGCAGTTATTCATAAAAGAAAATATCAAAACTTGTCAATGGATTACTTTGCTTTACAACAAATGCAGAAGGAAAGAAATTCAGGTAGTAAATGCGATTTCACATTAGTAACAGAGAAGCTTCTATTTTGATCTATAGTGGTTGTCTAAAGAACAGAAATCTCAAGTGGAACACAGAAGGCTTTATTTCTATTTGGAAACGTTGTGGTGTCTTGATTCTAAAATTAAGTGTTTTACTTTGCTGGTTAGAATTAGAGCTTCCAATGATAGAACTCAGGAATCTGCATTCTTAAGAAGTATGCTAGGTGATTCTAGTGCACATAGTTTGGGAAACCCTGCTCTACCATATGGGGCTATCCGTTATATTTACTTGAAACCACAAATAGAAGCTTTTCCTAAGGATTGTGGTATAAACAGCCTTTGCCGATCCACTGCTGCACTGCCTACAAATCGTGGCAGACAGAATGAGAGGCCACTGTCCTATCCTAAAGATGACCTGAAACTTGTGGTCAGTTCAAGGTCTTGGGTTAATGATCTTCTAAGGCTCTTCGCAGGCCACGAGCAGAAAACCTTATCTCTGAACACACAATCACGGAAGGGCAACCCTCTTTTCCTCTTATATTCTACATCGAGCTTAAAAGGACACAGAGAACTTCAGTAGTTTGGTACTGAAGATACTATAGTTGACCCTTGAACATGGTTTGAACTGCACAGGTCCACTTATATCTAGATTCTTTTTTCAGCAAATACAGTACAGTAATGTAAATTTATTTTCTCATGATTTTCTTAGTATTTTTTCGTTTTCTTGTTCGTAAGAATGCAGTATGTATTATAACATACACAGTATGTGTTGATTATGAGATCCGTAAGGCTTCCAGTCAACAGTGGGTTTGGGGAAGTCAAAGTTATACTTGAATTTTTGACTGCACAGCAAGGCTAGGGTCAGTAGCTCAACACCCCACATTGTGCAGTGTATTTAAAACGCAAAGGAAATATCTTTCTCTATATAAAATTCTCCAGCACAGGAATTGCATTTCCTAACTGTTACCTGATAAAAGTATAATCACGTTTTCAGGAGGCTGAACAGTATATCCACATAGACTCAAAGCTGATGCCTTTATCCGTCGCTGAGCGGGCTTGCTACAAATTTGGGTCCTTCAACTACTCAGACTGTGGACATGTTCTCTCCCCTGAGCTGCTCTGCCAGCCTCTTCCGTGATGGACCCATACAAGGTACCTCCAGAAGGAAAGAAGCTCCTCCAGGATCACTCCCTGCATTGAGGTGAGCTTTATAATTGATAAACTTGGTCGTTTAAAACAATAGAAATTCTCTCACAGCTCTGGAGCCCAGACACCCCAAAACAGCTTCACTGTGTTGAAATCAAAGTGTCAGCAAGGCTAGGCTTCCTCTGGAGACTCTAGGAGAAAATCCTTTCCCCACTTCTTCAGCTTCAGGTGGCTACTGGCAGGCTTTGGCTTGTAGCCACATCATTCCAATTGTGCAGGCAGTCCTCTTAAAATCTCTGTGCTCCATCTTACCACCACCCGATTTTCTGCATCGGTCTTCTTTGTAGGGAGGCATGTGATTGCCTTCCAGGCTGTGGGACTGCCCTAGGATGCACTGAAATGATGCTGATTATTTTTCATTTAAGGAAATCAAGAGACAGAAGACCCAAGTGTGATTGTTTTTGGCTAATTATCTATCTCCCTAAAGATAGGAAAGAAGTCTCTGTGGTGACTCTGGAGGTGACAGACAGCCTTATCCCAGACTAGGACTGGCAAGTTGTTTTAGATGCATATGTAGATGAAATCTGCAAAATTTCTTTCTCTTAAAATTGTATAGTTCATCATTCTTTTTTTCTCTCAAAAATATATGGTCCCCTTCTTAGAGAATATATAACCTTAGTGAAATGACCAGATAAGGTGTTCCATTATTCTATGTGTGAGTCTCTGTGTGCATGTAATTAAATTTTGTCTTTTCCCTTGCTAATCTGGCATGTCAATTTAGCTGTTTTCTAACCAGACCTACCTAGAAGGGTAGAGGAAGATTAGCTTCCTCCCCAACACAGCCCATTAGATAATCTAGGATAATCTCCCCAAGACCTTTAATCAGATTTCTAAAGACTACTTTTTGCCATATAAGGCCACACTGATGGGCTCCAAGGATTAGGATGTGGATAACTTTTGTGAGGCCATTTTTCAGCCTAACAGTTTCTTTTCTTCACTAGCTTCTTCTATTAATGAGCAGATGTTTCTTTTTGGTGATCTGATTCTTGAAAATACTGATTTTACTGGACCTAAAATATTTTTATTGATACCACCTTGAAGTATCTCACCTTCCAGGGTAGCACTAAGGTTGCTGAGTGTATGGGTTGAAGGAGTTTCTGGACATAACTCACTCTTTGTTTCACATCTTTGACCTCATTTTTCGAGCACAGGGATGCCTGTGAGCTCAAACTGGCTCAGCAGGCCATTATCCTTGGTCACAAGCCATTCACCGTGATAAACCCAAATGACCACAGCAAGGCCTGCCTCTCCTTGATGGAAATGGTGGTTTTAAGTTTGACCATGCCACGCATGAATTCTTTAGCAGTTTTAATATCCCAAGAAAAGAAGTGACATGCAAGAACAGCGACTCTTGAATATTTCGGATTTACCGCCAGATAAAATAGATGCCTGCTAAAGCTGCATCATAAATGATTTAAATGTAAATGTTTTCTTCCCACTGAAGAAATACTGCAGTAGTTTTGGAATCTTTGTATACACGGAGGGCAGCCTCCCAGGACAAACCTGCTGCTTATTCCATGTCTGGGATGCTGAAACTGAGCACAGGAAATAAAGCGTAGAACTTGATTCTTCAGTGAGGAATCAACCTCAAACCCCAGTGCTGAGTGCTGTAAGAGGGTGCATATAGCACGTTCAGAAACCCTATAGCCCTCTTGCCCTCATCGAAGTTCTCCTTATGTGTGAGCTTGGACTCACCATTGAAATGGACGACCTCTTGTCATCAACATGTCCATCTCAGTAGCCTCCCTTATTAGAAACTTTATTTCAAAATAATGTATCTGGACATATCAAAAGTGCCGTCTCCTAGTTAAAGACAAACATTTCTTTAGGCACCAACCTTGATGCTTATTCCGTCAACAGCACTAGCTGGCTCAAAGATTCAGAACACATGGAAGCCAGGAATGGCTCTAGAATCATAAGTGGCATGAGTAATCAATCATTCAACTGAGCGGGTGCTAGAATGGCTGTGATACTCTTCTCCCGGTAGGCTCTTACGATTTCCTTTACCTTTAATGACACTCGAACCTTTGAACTATTTATCTAACAGGAGTTGCTTCATAAACTAGACTAGTAAGATTTAGTGCCATTTGACTTTGCACAATCAAGATCGAAAGATCTGTGGCAAAAAGTAACCCAAGTAGTCATGTTAACATGATCACTGACAATGATCCCCATTTGATAGTGCTGGAAGATTTCCACACAAAAATGGATGGTGTCAAGACCAATGAATACATCCCTTCAATGAGGTTGCTGAGCTGATTAGTTTTGCCTTAAGAAAGCTGCACACACTGTGCTGTATTTCATGAGTTGAGCAACTGTATAGAAATCTACTTATTATAAAGGTCATTTTTGAGCTGAAATCTTTAAGTCAGTCCTAACCTACAGTTTACTTGAGTTTTGCTGAAATCTATCGCAGATTGGGTTACCTGAGAAGCAGTATAGAATATCTACTTAGGAGTGCCCTTGGGATCAACAACCAGAAGGAAACAGGACTGGGTAGAGAGATGCTTGTCAAACGAGCCCACCCACAGCCTTGGGGGCCATCTTGCACTCTGAGATTAGAGTGGCCCTTCATTTCCCAGTTCTTGGATGTTCCTGGCTGTCTGGAGAAGGAGCATAATCTCAGGTGAGAAGTTTCTCTGCATTGGCTGAAATTCTAGAAGGGGCGGAGAACTGAAGGCTCTCTACCAAAAACAGTTGGTCCAGCAGCTGGGACGAAGAGTTCTGCAATGAAGGCGGATTTCAGTTGTGTGTCTCAAGACCTACCACAACTGTTTTCTGGAGCTTCTGAATCTGTCATCTGTTGTATGTATCCTACTTTACCTGCCTAGGAATTATGGTTTTTGGTATACAAAACAGAAAAATTAAGATTGTATTTGACGATTTTTGGAGGTTACATTACCTTTTGGGAATATTTTATAAACTATGAATATAAGCCATAGATACCCTTCCCCAGAAAGATGCAAATACACCAAAATTTGCATATAATCCGAGGGAGCTCACAGACCCCTCAAACTCCCATGGACCTCGAATTAAGAAATCCCAGTAATCTAGAAGAGAACATTTAATGGACAACTGAAAAGCTTAGGAAACAGAAAAATCAATAAAAGGTACTTTCCCATCTGTTTTTTAAGGTATCTGTTCTATTGTTTTCTAAAATCCCCTTCAAGATTACTGTTAACTGTTTAATACACATCTCAGAAGCAAGGTGATGTTTGATATACCTGATAGGAGACAGTAAATTTTGATTGTCTAATGGTAACATTTCTCAATTCTACCTTCAACAAGCAAGCAGATGAGGTGCTGGAATAGGTTCTGGTGCCACTGGGTCTTGGGAGTGCCTCTTGGTACTGGCTCAAAATGGAAAATGTGTGTGGTGCTGCTCCTGAACCTTAGTTACATTTTCCCCATACTGTTCGAATATTTATCAGCAAGCAAAATCACAAATGGCCCTGCTCTCCAGAAACTTCACCCTTTCCTCCACCTTTTTGCTTTACCTGTAAAAGAAGTAACAGCAGATATTTAGCTTATTAAGATCCTGATCCAAAAGGTGCCCTTAGGAAGCTAGTACAGGTATCACCTGTTTATCGAAAATTCAAATTACTCCACCTTGTTTTCATAAGTACACTAGCACTTGCTGAAAATTTAAAGAGGCAAAAAGTGAAACTGACAAAATGTGACAAGTGAAAACAGCATTCAGCATTTGTGTTGCAGTCATTCTAGAGGCAATGGGAGTGGCTCTGCCAAGACCTTCTCCCCTGAACTCCTTCATACTGTGTGGTATCATCTCATTCCTATTTTCACTACATGTTAGCATGAGATTTCAGGTTTTATGTATTGACAAGTATGATTGGGTAGGTTATTTTTGAAGGGTTGAGAATTTTCAAAATTTTTTCCATATAAATGACTGGTAATTTCGTTTTCACTTTATGCCATCTTGGCTTGAAGAAGGTTTCACATGAATGCTCTACTTTAGGATTGTGGGGCGGGGACTATACTCTCAAGAAGTTGGGGCTTGAAGAATACTACTACTAGGATATTGTTCTACCCAAATGCATGCCACAATCTTGATGCACACACAGTGTCTCTGTACTTATTCTTTTTTTTTCCTTCCCTTCCCTGGGACCTGGGCCTGTACCCTACTCGCTGATCCACAGGTGAACCTGACACCAGTGCCTTTAATAAACTCTGATCACTTATGGGGAGAATGAAGCAGCCGCTAAAATATTCCTGGGGGGTGGGGGGGCAGTATTAAACTTATTTTTTAAACCAACAATGCCCCTTTTGTGTTATATTCTCCCATGTGTTTTATTTTATTTTGTTTTTAATTGTTTTTTTTTTTAATGAAAACATGGAAAGTTTACATATAATTGTGAATTATATTGGGGCAAAAACTATAAAGGGGTTCAGTACTCTAACATGTACCCTGGGAATGAGAGCTGAGTATTGAGGGAAGGAACATGTTGAAAAGATGGAACCTTTCCCTAAGGTTGGGATTCTTGTCATCTGGAGAAAGTGTAGTTGTTGTCCACTGGTGGTGAAGAAAGTCACTGTGCAGTCTTGGGTCAGGACTAGTTTATGGAAAGTACACAGAAGCTGACAGGCAAGAAAGGGACACTTCCACTGGGTTGTTGATGAGTTGTACTGATGAACAAGGACTGGAAAGCAAGAAACTCTGCTGGAGGTTTCATTTGATCAAGGCTGGCAGATGACACCCATGATGGTGTAATTTCTGTCTTGCTGGTTTTCTGTGTGGTTTCTTTATGCTTTATAGAGCATCCTTTAATATTTTTTGCAAAGCTGGTTCTGTGGTGATAAACTCCTTTAACTTTTGCTTCTCAAAAAAGGTTTTTTATCATTCCTTCAGTTCTGAATGATAATCTTGTCAGATATAGTATTCTAGGTTGAAATTCTTTTTTTTTCAGCACTTTGAATATATTATGCCATTCCCTCTGGCCTGTAGAGTTCCATCTAAGAAGTCCGCTGACAGTCTTATGGGGGCTCCTCTGTATGTGGCATGTTTTTCTTTTTCTGCTTTTAATAGTCTTTCTTTAGCTTGTATTTTTGATATTTTTATGATGATGTATCTAGGTGTATTTCTTTTATTAGGAACTCTTTGAGCTTCCTGGATCTGGAGGTGTGCTTCATTCTTCAAATTGGGGACGTTCTCATCTATTATTTCTTCAAATACAGTTTCTGCCCCCTTTTTCTCTCTCTTCTCTGGGACCCCTATGATGCGAATGTTTTTCCTTTTGATGTTATCCCAGAGGTCTCGAATGCTGTCTTCGATTCTTTGAATTTCTTCATCTCTTTGCTGGTTTGCTTGAGTTCCTCTGTCCTATCTCCCCAATCATTGATTCTGTTGGAAGCTTCATCCATTCTACTGCTGAGCCCCCTCTACTGAGTTCTTTAATTCAGCCATCGTGTCTCTTACCTGTTTGGTATCTTGTTTTAATTCTTCTCTTTGCTTCCTGACATTTTCATTTACTGCCTCTACTGATATCTGGATTCCCATGAGTATGTTAATCACCATTACTCTAAATTCCTCTTTAAGTAATTTACATACCTCTGCTGTATTTAGATTTTCCCCTGGGGTTTTGATTGGATCCATCATTCCATGTATACTTCTCTGCGCTTTTGCTCTATTCGGCATTCTGTTCATATTTCTGAGGGTTCAGTTTCCCTGGCGTTGCAGTAGGTTTGACTTGCTCAGGATTGGCAATCAGGCTGCAGTTTCACCACAAGGTGGCGCTAGCAGGGTAGTGCTGAGGTTTGGGACTGCCTTCTCACTGTAATCCAGGAAGTGGGGCATCAAATGGGCAGGATTTCTGCAGAGGGTGGGATTTCTGCTCAGTAGACCACAGCCTCTGGTGTGAAATGGTTATGGGAAGGATTCGATTTGGCTGTTTTCTAATATGGCTGTGCCCAGAGCAATTTCACCATGTGGGCTCTAGTTCAGCTCCCAGTGCACTAGCTGTCCTTTCACCCCCTCCCAAGTTGGCCCTCCGTGGCCCAGCCCCACTGGGCCAGCCTCTTGCTGCCTCTTCAGCTGGTCCCAAAATCCCTAGCCTCTGCTCCACCACACATCCTGAGACCCCCGAGCTCTGTTCCAAATTCAAATCTGCAGCTTAGCTGACATCCCTACCAGGTGCCGTCACACACCACTAGTTGTCAGCTGTTGTGTCTCCAGCTGAAATGCCAGTTGCCTCTTGGTGTTTGTCTCGGGAAATCAAGTGATTTGTTTTTTTAGTGCCTGTGGAGAGCAACCCGAAAGTGCGTCCCATGGAGTCACCATGCGGAAGTCTCCCATGTGTTTTAAGACTAAAAGTTTATACAGTCTCACTAAGGTAGGCTGAAAAACCTTTCAACCACAGCGTAACACCTGACAGAGTTGAAAGCTTTGCAGAAAACTTTCCTTCCCACATTATATCTGAAGGTAATAAACATACGTCATCTCTAGACTAGTGATTCTCAACCAGGGATGATTTTGCTCCCCAGGGGACATTTTGCAATGTTGGAAGACATTTTTGGTTCTCATCAGCTGGTGGGAGGAGAAATACTGGTACTTAGAGAAGCTGAGGACACTGCTCAACATCCTATAAAGCATAGGACAGTCCCCCACAACAAAGAATTATCTGGCTCAAAATATCACTTGTGCCAAAACTGAGGAAGCCTACTCTCGACGACAGGAGATGTATTCAAAGTTCAACTCAGAGAGGGTCTTTCTGTTGCTCTACCTTCCAGGTGAGGGAAAGTGGTTCTCATGATGGTTGAAAGGTCACTACCAGAGATTTTACTTCCTGTTCAAATTCTACGGGAGCTCTTTGAAGATCTGAGGGTAAGTGGATGACACCCCTGCTTATGGTATGATGTGATGGAGAGAAAGGGGGACAGCAGCAGAGCACAAAAGGTTGTGGGCAAGTGAGCAAAAGCTAAGAAGTAACCTTGGATGCTCATTCATACAGCCTCCTTATATTTAGTGCTGACAAACCATAGGCATTCCTTAAAATATTATCAGCTGAGAAATGTGGATATAATTCAAATGTTCCACATGAAGGAAATATATTAGTACATTACAGTCTACTGGAATTTTCATCAGTAGATTACATGATGTGAAAATACCAACTATGGAGACACTCCAGCAATGTGCTAAGGAGTTAAGGTAAGTAAACAAAATAGAACACAAGATTTTATAGTGTATAAAGGAACAGAGTTGAGCTAAAGAATAAACAACAAAGATGGCTCTGTAAGGCAAGGGATAAACCCTTTTTTCTTTTCTGGTTTCTTTCAATATTAAAATGTGGTATTTTAATATTTCAAAATATAAAAGTTGGAGGACTGATAGTCATATTGTCTTCTTTTAACAAGACTTCTCTAATGGCATGCCTGGTAGCTCAGTGATTAAGCCTGTGGCTCCCAATGGATGGTCCATGTAAAGTCCATGGACCCAGGTTTGGGATGGAGTGGGGGCTAGAGGAGAAGAACAACCAATATGAGCAACTAAATGGATGAACACTTCGTCTCTCTTTCTGCCTGCCTACCTGCCTTTATTCCTGCCTGCTTCCTTCCTCTAAACAAATGATTGTTAAAAAAAAATTATATGGCTTATTTCCAAAGGACACAGGCAGGCACTGGGGTGTGGTGACCTGAATTAACTTCATGACTTTATAACAATCAACCTTTGTACTAATTACCCTTTTTATACAAGGATTACATGTATGCAATGATATTCTTAGTGCTAAAAAGAAAACCAAATTTGGTTTTTAAATTTTTTTCTAAAATGCTTATTTGTAGTGGAAGTTGTTCTTCTATGAATATTAAAAATGTGTGGAAAAGGAAGATGCCTTTAGTGATTCCAAGTTCGAAGCTATTCATCGAAGTAAATTCTTAGATGCATGCTACTTCTTGTACAGGAAACCTTAGGAAGGAAGACTTTCCAAATAAAAAAACACAGAGGAGTAAAAGGATGGAACTCACCGGGAGTTATTATGATGAATATTGCACGCCCGGGCCATTAGCACCACAATAATAGGCCGAAAAGCTTTTCCTTTTCCATCAAAGTAGTATTCAGACATTTCCTTAAGTTCGGTTGTGGAGGTGAATAGTTCCTAAATAAAGTTTCTCTGTATCAATATGGCAGTATAATTGCACAAAATTTATTTTACTAAACTTTGATTTGGTTTCACTGTATTTATTTTGATTGAGAAATTCAACACCTACTTAAAAAAGGGTTCTAATACTGTGTGGCTGCCTTGGGGCTGGGCCACGATAATACATGGCTTTGCCCCAGTGACCTGCACTAGAGCAGGTACTGCCACCTGCCCCCAGGGATGCCAAGAGATAGCAGAGGGGAAGAAAGCAGTAAATAGCCAGGACACTGAAACAGTGAACCCTGGACAAAGGAACAGGCTGGTAGCAGCTTGGCAGATGGAGGGAGAAGGCAGAGATGGGAGTGTGGGAGCAGTGGAATTCAGGGTGTGTGAGGTACATAAGGAGGCCAAGCTCTGTGTCAGGGGCAGGAAGAGAGGTAACACAGCTGTCAGGGAAGAAGCAGCTAGTCTGCTCAGTCCTTATTTAGCAAACAGATGTGTCAAAGATTGAGAGGAATTGCAAGACAAGGTCTGCAAACTGCAAGGAGCTGACAAATGAGTTGGAGAGACATTTTTAAAAGTATGAAATACTGAGTAAATAATGCAGTGGTTACTTGAACAATGCTGTACATTAAATACATTAAAAGTTCAGGGAAGGGAGAGATGAGTGTGGGTTAGAAAAGTTGAACAGTTCCTGAAGGAGATAAACTTTGACCTGGGGTTCAAGGAGAAGTAGGGTTTTGGAGTAGTCTGAACTAAGGCTGTGAAGACTGAAGGCAAGAGACAGATCAGGAGGATGTGGAGGAGATAAAGAATCCTTCTGGGGTTCTTAGATGGTACCTTCAGTGAACAGGAAAAATAAAAATTAGTAGGGGAAAGCAGAGTAGATATATGGAGAGTGTGAGATAGTCAGGGATAGTCCATGGAGTTGCCCACTAAGTCAGGTTATAGGTTTAAGAGAGATAATTCAGAAACATTATTTGGAAGTCACCAGTATGGCAATGAGTAAACTGAGGACATAGATAGGAGGGGGCTGAACCTTAAGAGAATGATAAAATTAAAGGAAAAGGGATGGAGGTGATTGAGAGGAACCCAGCAAAGTGAAGTTGGGCTAAAATTAGAACAGGGAAAGTATAGAAGCCATGGGAAGAGTTTCATGGAGGGGTAAAGTAGTCAGTGATGTCCAGTGTTCAATAAGTCACAGAATATAAAAACCCCAAGTGTCCTTTGGCTTTAGTAGAAGGAAGATATGGATGAACTGAGCAAAGGCTTTTGAAGAACATCCTAGAAAGGAAGCCAAAGGGCCACGGTAGCATAAATGTGAAGGGGCAAAGCAATGGAAGAAGAGACTACTGGAATAGAAAGGAAGGAGTGGGACACAGGGCCCAGGGATCATCATGTAGAAGATGCATATGAAGAAACTAGAGCACCTAAAGGGATAGGAAAGAGACAATGAGAAGGGAGAATTGGCAGATAAAGAAGAGAGAACAGACTATTGCTGGAGTAGTTCCTAACATACTGAGTTGGTGGTAAAGGGGATGCAACTTAACTAGAGGTAAAGAGATAAGTCCAGAAAGGAAGGGGAACATTTACTTCACTGAGAAGGGAGGAAAAAAGCAAGACCTTAGATGGGCAGAGATGAGTCTGTGACAGAGAAGGGGCTGAGGGAGATCTACCTTCAGAGCCTCTACTTTATTTACTAAGTAGGAAGTAGTGATGTGAAAATTTAAGAGTAAGGTGAGAGCTTGAGGAAAGTGAAGAAACTTAAAAGGAGAAGAAAGCTGCAGTAACCTTTCTGAATGATAACAGGTATGGCATCCTCTATAGTGCCTCTTAGTGGTGGCCCAAGAAACATTTGAAAATGACAGTTAAATCAAGTTTACAAGGATATCATACAGACCTTAAAACCTTCACCACTTTTTCATAATTCTAAGAAATCAACTTTACTTCTCCACATCATCAAAAGTATCTTACCTTTTTAATGTCCTCATACAGTCCTTTCAAGTCTCTCCAGCCCAGTTTAAAAGGATCAGTGTATTGTTCACCACTGCGTATTTTACTACAGCAGCATACTGCTGATGTTGTGTGATGGAACCTGTGACAAGAAAAAAATGCATGCAATGTAAGTCTAAATGTTATTTTTATTTTTTAATGAGGGAATGAAAACTTTATTTACAAGAATTCCTGGAGAGAGGAGAGAGAAGATGGCAATTGTAGGGACAAGATTCAGATTCTTCCTCAGAGCAATCAGAAATTCACCTATTTTCCAGAAGCAAATACTGAAGAAGAGCAGGTGCAGCAGCTGCGGAAACGGAGCAGCTTTCATCGGGACCAAGGGTAAGTGAAAATGTCCCAGTATGCAGCTAAACCACAGATTCAGAACTCTGCCTAGTCCCACACTGGTGATAGGGTGGAGCTTTGGGGAGGACATGAACAGGCCTGAAGAGACACTATGGAGGCAGTGAGACCCCAGCGGGCAGGGACATGGAGACAGGGACACTATCTTGGTGCAGGTTAGGAGAGTCAGCGCCCTGGAGACTGAGCCGATGTGGTGAAATTAAGCTGGGCACTGCCATAACTGGAAGGCAACTAGGGAAATTCCCCATCCACACCTCTCTCACCAACATTTTGTACCTGAATGTCAGAATCCACCCATGGGATGTAATGCCCCTGAGATATCACGCCCACCAGATATCCCACCCAAGGATTAAAGGAAGAAGGTTGTCTCTGTGAAGGGACTAAACCTCAACGTTACCCACTAGCACCACCCTGTGAGTAGAGGAGGAACTGCAGTCGATTGCCAAATCTGGGCCAACAGTAAGATGATTACCCTACACAATGTCATCACTGCAAGGAAAAAAACCCCACAGAAATGTAAACAGAATGCCGAACAGAGCAAAAGCACAGAGAAATATACATTAAATAATGGATCTAATTAAAAAACCCAGGAAAAATCAGAATATAGTAGATGGCTGCAAACTACCTGAAGATAAATTTAGAGTGACGGCGATTAATATACTCATGGGAATCCAGTAACAATAGAAGAAGTAAAAGAGAACATTAAAAAAGAAAGAGAAGAAATGAGGCAAGATATAAAAGAAATGAAAATACAATAGCTGAAATAAAGTAGTCAATAGATGGACTCGATAATAGGATGCATGAAACTTTGAATAGAATTAGCAATCTGGAAGATAGGGCAGAGAAATTCAGTCAAGTAAACCTGCAAAAGCATAAAAAAATACAAAGAAATGACGACAGCATTTGAGACCTTTGGGATAGTATGAAAGGAACAGTGTTAGCATCATAGGGGTCCTAGAAGGAGAAGAGAAAGAAAGGGGGACAGAAACTGTATTAGAAGAAATAATAACAGATGAGAACTTCCCAAACCTGAAGAATGAAGCAGGCCTCCTACCGAGACACTTACAGAATTCCTAATAAAAGAAACTCAAACAGAACTATACCTTGACACATTGTCACTAAAATGTTAAAAATATGAGATAAAGAATCTTAAAAGCAGTCAGAGAAAATCGGCATCATTAAAATGATCATCTTACCTAAAGTAATATACAGCTTTAATGCAATCCCCATTAAAAATCTCATGGGCTTATTTCCAGAATATAGAATAAAAAAAAATCTTAAAATTTGTGTGGAACAATAAAAGACCCTGAATAGTCAAAGCAATTATTAGAAAAAAAAGAATGAATCTGGAGGGATTACATGTCCAGATATTGAGACATATTACAAATGAACATGAGCAAAACGTATGGTACTGGAATAATAACAAAGGCACAGATCAGTGGAATAGATCTGAATCACAGAAACTGACTCATTCAGATACTGTCAGTTAATCTGTGACAAAGGAGCCAAAAGCATACAATGGAAAAAGGAAAGTTCTTCAATAAATGGTGATGGGATAACTGAACAGCCACATGCAAAAGAATAAAGCTAGACCACTCTCTAACACTATTCACAAAAATTAACTCAAAATGGACTAGAGACCTGGACATAAGACCAGAGACCATAACATTTTGGAAGACAACATAGGAAAGACTTTCTTTGACATCAGCAGTAGAGGGGTCTTTGGGAACTCAACTCCAGCATTAAGACAAACAAAAAGAAAAACAACTGTGATTACATTTAACTAAAAAGCTTCTTCACAGTGAAAGAAAACAACACCAAACCAAAAACCATCCTATTAACTGGGAGGAGATACTTGCATTTCATATTTCTGACAAGGGCTTAGTATCTAAAATATACAAGGAACTCCTAAAACTCAATAACAGAAACACAGGCAAGCCAATAAAAATAAAATGGAAGGAACTGGAGAGACATTTTTCTGAAGCGGATACACAGATGGCCATTAGGCACACAAAAAGATGCTCCTACTTACTGGCTACCAGGGAAATGCAAATTAAAACAACGAGATATCACCTTACTCCTGAGAGACTGGCTATTATACAGAAGTCTGGAAATAACAAATGTTGGCGAGGATGTGGAGAAAAGGGAACACTTTTACACTGCTGGTGGAGTTCAAGTTAGTGTAACTCCTATGGAAAAGAGTTTGGAGATTTCACAAAAAGTTGAAATCCCATATGATCCCACCATCCCACTTCTGGGTATTTACCCAAAAGATACAAACACTCATTCACAGAGGTTTATGCACTACTCATGATGTCGCAGCCCTACTCAAAATAGCTAAGATCTGGACACTACCTATGTGCCCAACAGCAGATGAATGGATAAAGAAGACGGTGTGCATATATACAACGGAATACTACACAGCCCTTAGAAGAGATGAAATCCTGTCATTTGAATCAACATGGATGGATTTAGAGCTGATTTATACTAAGTGAAATAAGTCTAAAGAAAGTTAAATACCACATGACCTCATTCATAGGTGAACAGACAAATTGAACAGGAAACAAAGCCAATCCTTGGACACTTGCAGTAGAACTATGGTTACCAATGGGGAATGGGATAGAGCAGGAGGGATAAGTGGTAGCAGAATCCACTAGACAATGGTGAAGAACACTTGGTGATTTGGTAGATGGCAGGGTGTGTTGCCTTATATCTGAGGGATGGAGAATCTATGCATATGACGTTATTTTAATGTGTAGACTAAGTTACTACAAAAAATATATATCTATTATACAAAAATTTTTTAAACATCATTCCTTTTTATTATTTTCTAGTGATTTTTTTTTTCTGAGAATATACTGTAGTGACTTAGATTATAAATGGAATTACATGTAAGATATTCAGCAATAAGTTTCTTTTTTGTTCTTTTGAATTTTGGGGGTGTGTATGTGAAAAGTATTGCCTTATTTGTAATGAGTTCTGCAGATTATACCAGTAAACTTGTACTCTGATTACATCAGGTTTCTGATTAGCATAGGTAAAGATGACCTATTCAAAGTTAAATTAATTCAGTATTGTATGTGTCCCAATGTGACATTTTATTTTTTTATTTTATTTAAGGAATATCACATCAAAACATTATATAGGTATGTATCATTGTAAATCAACATCTTCATATACTACGTTAAGTTTACTACCACGTCAGTTCTTCCTTCACTGTGTAACTAATCTCTACGCAATGTGTACCCCTCTACCTGACCTCCCCGCCCCAGGCTGTTTTATTAAGTAAAGTAAGGTAACTTCATTTCGGGGGGAGGTGTTTAGCTTTTCTTTTCTGTAAAACATTTTTTTATTGAAGTAACACTGCATTATAAATTACATAAGTTTTCGATGTACATCATTATAAAGCAATATCTATATATACTAACAGTAGATAACTTCATTTTTAAGAATTACACACACAGATGCAGTAAGAGTCAGATGATAGAAAAATGTAAGTACAGATACTTGCTGGAATTAAGCATAAATCTAAAAAGAATACTATATTTTAGAAAACACACCAAATTTTGACCTGGCTAAATGATACATCAATAGTTAATTTTTGTAACCAGGACCTTGAGAATCTACAATTCAAAGAACAGACTAAATTAGGTTCACATTCATCTGAGTTGAGCTTAAATTTTATTATATTCCCATCTTTTGAAATGGCAGTGACCACACAGAGCAGATAATGTGGCACTTAATTAAACAATACATTAAATTTGATGGACTAGTTCACTACAATTTAGAGGAGAAATTTTCTAGCAATATAGTTAATAACATTAATAATTGCAATATGGAATACAAACTTACCGTGATAGACTGTACATATTTGGAAAGGTAGATGTTAAACTCTTCAAAAGATTAAAATAGGACATCTATAAGATAAAAGTATTAAGAAATGTGTAAGAAGGTTCATGAAAAACTTTTTTATAGCACTAGATAAGCACAATTCACAATAAATATAACCTTCATCTTTTAACTGTCCACTTACAAGCAGATTTCAAACTTGAGAAAAAATGACAATTAGGTTCCTTTTCTTATTCAAAAAGCGGTATTTTCATTACAGAAAATGTGACTAAGAAAGAAGTGGAATATAAAAAACATTTTCTATCCCTTTCCTCACCAAATGACAGTTTCCATATTCTAACTTTCATCTCTGAAAGTAGTTTTAAAACAGTTTCCTTCCACTTAACTAATATCAGTCAGATAAGAGTAGAGCCTATTGTTATTTACTTATGTGTAAATTCTTATATAGGTTTAAAACAAAGAATAATCAAGATCCCCAAAGCATCAGATGGGCCAGATGGTGCAAAGGAAAAAGTTTTCAAAGGAAGGAATTTACACACATATACAAACACTGCCTATTTTAAGTTATTATTCCTGAAAGTACTTGCAAATGGTACTTTCTTGATTAGTGCCATTACAAAAATAATCTCTGCAGCACAGTCAGATAATATTAACTTAATCAAGGATCAAAGAACAGGAATGAATTCAGCATTTTACTGCGACATTTATTTCTTTTGAGACCAATCACAGAGATCAGAGTAATCTTGGTAGGCAGCAAATCAGTTGTTAAAAGTGTGGTCTTTGGAGATGGCTCTTGGTTTAAAGCCCAACATTTTCTGGCTTGTTACCTTGTGACATCTAACACCTATTCATGGAAAGACAATGAGACTAATTTACTGCAGATGTTAATAGCTCAGGGTGCAATAAACTGCAAACATTTAATACAATATCTAGTCAATCAAGCTATTTGCTGCGTATATTTAATACAGTATCTATTCAATCAAATTCTTTTCTGTTGTAAGGAACTGTAGGTTTAGAGGCTAGGGAGGAGCAGTAAAGTATTACGGGAAGTTGTGAAACTAGAGCTGTGCCACTATGAGCAGTAGTAATAACCAGTTTCCAATTTGGATTTGTTCCCTCCCTTTCAATCACACACTCTCCTTGAAAAAGCCCATGAATTTGCTAGTTTTTATTTTTTTTTGTTTTTTTGAAGTTGCTATTTTAAAAAAGAGAAAATGCTGATTTTTATGGAATCAGACATAATCGTGTATAATAATAGTGTGCAAGTGCAAGGCACTTGTTACGAAAGAAGTGTTTGGAAAATGAGTTATTAAGAATGCTTAAAAAAATCAAAGACATACTGACAAAGGCTCACAGTGTTTTGCCCTATTACAATATTTTTTAACACTAGTAATAGAGAAGTCAGGAGACTGTACTGTCGAATTAGGCAGCCCCAAAATGTGCTGAAATGACATATTTTAAATTATCATTGCTGGAGAAATTGCTATACCTGAAGGGAAGAAAGTATCTTCTCACCAGAGGAGGGGCTCAGGGGCTGTTTCTCCTGTATAAGTAAACTGCCAATTCCTCACAAAACTAGGCTAAACTTTAAAAATTCCTGTGCTGTACATACCTCATATTTGTTCTTTGACTAAAAGGTATATAAACTGCATGTGCCTGTCATCTTTCCCAGGACCTATATCCACATGGCATCTTCATGCACATGAAATGAATTTTTCCCCCTGTTCATCAGTCTTCTGTTCATTTAATTACCTTCCAGTCATTAGGACTTAGATTGGTAAAGGAAGATATTTCCTTCCTAACAATGTAAACATTAGGTGGTGAAGCTGGGCTTTATTATTGTTGTTCTTTGTCCCCAAGGACTATGCCTGAGAGAACTGAAGTAACCCAAACACAGATGCCTGAGGCAGACACTGAAAGACTAATGTATTAATTTTTAGTGAATATCACTGATGCACTAACAATTGGAAGTAAATGGCATTGGCAAGGAGGTGTAGTCCCTCCTCAGGTCATCAAGGCAAAGTTGCAAGCTGGGGAGCATATTCTGTATCCAAGAAAGCCACCTCTCTATGGCTAAGAAAGTTGCTTGGTGGGCATGGAATTAAAAAGAGTATCAAAGGAAAGAAGTATCTAGTGAAATTAGATGGTGGGTGCATCCATCTATTCAGATAATCTCATTTGGCTACCAGGATATAGTCCACATACATCCCGGGGACCCAGGTTTGAGACCTGAGGTCAAAGAGAACAATTAAAACGAACAACTAAATAAAACAGAGTGCTACTTCCTCCTCCTTCCTGCCTGCCTGGCAGCTCCTCTTTATTCCTGCCATCACCTTTCCTTGAAAAAAAACAAAACAAAACAAAAAAAAAACAACTCGTCCGTGGTACTAGAAATATTTGCTGTCTGATACAGACAGTAATGAATGGGATCTCAGCAAAGCCTGAGACTCTTCTCATAGTTTCCCTTAACTGTCCAGTCAGTTTGTGTGCCCAGCTGCCATTCTCTACAAATGTCTACAGACAGCCCACTTACAGAGGGGTCAACTTAAAATTACTCAACTTCACAATAGTGAAAAAGCTATGGGCATTCAGTAGAAATTTCGAATTTTAAATTACGGCATTGTTTTTCTCTTACAGATCAATAAATGACATGAGATCTTCGACACTGTATAAACACTTTATAAAACAGCCTTTGTATTAGACGATTTTATCCAACTGCAGGCTAATCCAAGTGTTCTGAGCATGTTGAAGGTAGGCTAGACTAAGCTACCAGCTTCTGTACGTTAGATGTATTAAATGCATTTTTCACTTTCCATGGGTTTATAAGAACGTAAGTCTTAAGTCAAGGAAGATCTATCATTTATTAAGTTGTGATAAGCATCTAATTTGATACAAAAATACATTTGTAAATGCTACATATTTCATATTAGTAAACGGTGATTGGCCATAATTTAAAGTGTTTAGTGTATCAAATCTGAGGGAAACAAAAGCCCTTAAATTTAAATAAGCTTTGGCAGTCCCTGGTGGCCTAGTGGATAAGGTGACCAGATGCAGCCTACATATATTCCAAGGCTCAGGTTGAATGATTCTTCCTCCTCTCTCTGCCTGCCTGCTGGACTTCATTCCTGCCTTTACCTTTCCTTAAAAAAAAATTCAAATATACTTTAAAAATATGAACATGTAGGTGAGATGATGATGATGATGATGATGATTTTGCTGTTTCCCAGCTAGCAGTCCAGTCTCGAACCCAGCTTCACAGTTTTCATAGCCTGTACCTTAGTTAGCTGCCTGAGCCACAGAAGACTCTCAAACATGAACACTAATACAATTATTACATGACCACAGAAGTCTCTGAAAAGGACAGTGAGTCCACAGATTATGTGCAGCTATGCTAAACATCATGGGCCTATTCCGCAGTACAGTAAGAAAAAGTACAAAGTGCAGAAGGACTCACAGAACCATAAAAACACGTCAATTTTCAGGTGCTACAATTATCAGAGAAGGAAAAGAAGGGGGAAAAAAATAAGATTGGGCCCCAAGTTAACAGGGGAGAGAGTCGGAAGTCAGGGTGAGCGCTGAGATTTCTTACTTTCACTTCAAGAAGTCATAGGTCAAATAAAAGGTAATATTTCTCTACTCGCGACATCCTGAGACATTTACTTACTCCTTCCAGTGCCCTTTCCCGGGGCCCAAGTATGCTCTCCCCACCCTTCGAGCAACTACAGAGTAACCACGGCAACTCTAGTGCACTGTTACGATTGGCCCTACATTCGCTGCAAGAACTTTCCGGCAATTCCAAAGGCATCAAGAGCCTCAGTACCTCTGCGCTTTAAGCGCACCTTAGGCTCTAAAATTCCAGTTGCGCTCTGTCCTCCTGAAGCTCTGGTTCTAACTCGAAAGGAAATCGTTGCAGATGATCTCTAAGCTTTACTCAGTTCATAGCCCAGGAGACTATTCGACAGCCCTTCTAGCATTTCCCCCGGGACCTGGTTCCTTCCTTCCCACGCCCCAAATGCTCCTCGGTTCCCAGGACACCGCTCCGTAGTCCTGTGCGGGGAGCCAACCGCTCGGTTCCATCCCGGGCGCTCTACCAACCCCAGGTTCCCAAAGCATAGCCCGCGTCACAGTCGCTTAGCCCGGCGGACCCCCAGCCGGGTGCACGTGCAGCTCATCCCATTCATTCCACAGCGCCGCTGTCATTGGCGCAGTGACCTCTGAGCCCGGCCGCGGCGCGCGCTCTCGACCTCACCTGCGCGCGGGAGGAGACAGCGGCGCGCGACCCGGACGACCTCTCATAGCCCGAACAGCCGGACCTGGGCCGCGGCGTTGCCGGCCTCCAGAAGCAGCTGCGCCGCCACCGCCACCAGCAAGAGGCCATACTCGGAGTCTGAAAGTCGCGGCCGGGCGGTAGCTCCGCCTCTAGCCCGGCAGTCCTCCTCCCGAGACCCGGAGGCGGAAACCTGGCACAGGAAGCGCTCAGGCCCTACCCGCCGCCTGTCCTCGCTCCTCCCCGCAGCGCTGCGGCGTTGCCGCGCCTTCTATGGTCGCGCGGAACCTCTGGCGCTGCCCTGGCACCACAGTTCCAAGTAGGCAGGAGAAGAAGGGGTGCGGCGGCTGTCCCTTAGTACCCTGCTGGTCGCCAGCCCCAGAGAATCTAGGCGTGACCTCCACCCGCGAGCTGGCTCCCCCGAACCTCTCTCAGCCGCTGCAAAAATGGACCTTTGTGTGACCGGCTGTTAGCACGATGCTGCAGACGGCCCAGGCACTAACGCTTTTGTTCTATGTATTTAGGCAGAAATATGACCCAAAGAATCGAGTTCCCGTTTTGCTGCCTAATCCGGAGGTTTCCTTTTGCGCAGCTGCCGCTTTTGGCTGTGACCTGCCACGCCAGCGCCTGCTGCCTGTGGCAGCCTGGCCTTGAAGGAAGCGCCACCCTTTTGCTTCTTTCCAGTAATAAGTCAAACCATGATTCGGGTTCTTGTGAAACAGAAGCTAGGTTAGCCTCATCTCTTGATTTTTGGACCCTCTTGCCAACGCCTTATAGGTATTTTGTAACGTCTTGTGGGACAGTCTTTCTCACATAGGGATTTGTGGGTTTCGTACTTCGTGTGAAATAACTTCAGTATTTCGTAATGTTGAACCTGTTTGTAGCCCAGAGGATAGTGGAGAATGTACAGGATTAGTATGTGGCTTACAAAGACTCCTTTCCTTTGCTTTATAAGCAGATCTACTCTTCAAATGGTGGGTAACAGGAGACTGTTTACAACATAAATCCGTGATACAATTAGTCTTTCGGCGCATGCACACAAATACAAGAGCCAATGAGAGAACATTTGAGCATTAGCAATAGAAGAAACGTACTCTGTCCTCAAAAAATTCACTCTTAAGAACTAGACCAGCAAATAAGCAACTACAATTCTCTGAAGTTTCTTTTTTCCTCCAGAATCATGCTTTTTGCTTTAAATAGTGTAAATACTGGTGTCTTTGAGCACATTATACTTATTTTGAAAGTTTTTTTTTTTACTCAAAGTATAAAGTTTATTGAAATAAGTCAGTTTTATGAAGTACCCCCCCCCGTTTTGAAAAACAGTATGTAAAAACACAGATACTTTATAATGATTTTTAATATGCACCTGTGGTGGATCTTGCTATAGATAAGGTTTATGTATTAAGAAATATCCAACAGGTTCTTGCCTAAGTAGAGTGTAGCGGTAAACACTCATTAAATTTGGCAACAACCTGCTTAAGATTTAAGTGTTATCATTTGCCCTTTTTAGAGACTAGGCAACTGAGACTCAGGTGTGAAGTGTTACGTCCCTAGTTTAGTTTTAGACTAATTAGTTGATTAAAGCCTAATATTGGTGAGGGTTAGATACCTCTAAGTCTGGCAAAATGATGGCTGTATTGACTAATCTTTCTTTTGCCAGATTATTAATCAGTACAAAAATCATAGCCATTAATAGAACATTATTGCCCAGGCTCTACTAAAATACTGGTGTATCCTAAAATAAGTGCATTAATCATATGATTTAGTCTTATTTCCTCACAGAGTTTTCCTAAAAGAAAGTATTCTTTGGAACTTCTAATCATATTGTCATGTTTTCTGTGAAATCATCCCCTTTTTGGTTGACTACCCATTTCTTCCCCCATGATGTTGCCTTATTCACCATGGACTTAAAGGAAAATGTAAAGGGGTTAATTATGGCCCATGTTTGCCACGGTTTATACTCATATAAGGAAGATGTAAGCTTACTCTTATTTCGGCTATAATTGACATTTAGTTAACCTAGCTTAAGTGGAGCTCTTTTAAACAGTTGAACAAAGTACTAGTGTTAACTTTTTCCATTGATTCAAAATATCGTTTTCATTTTATATCTTGCTAGCTAGTCATCTATCTAGATGTTGTATTATTTTACATATATCTGATTTTTATTGAGTCCCATTGATCTTTACATCTATTTTAAGATATTTCTACTTATTCTTATAATTTTTTATTATAAACAAACTCATTTTTCTTATTTAAATAGATTTAGTTGATTTACTTTTTATGGATTTACTCTGTCTCTTAAAATCCTACTAGGATCTTGATTGGACTTTCATTATGTTTATTAAGTAATTTGGTGACATGACATCTTGGCAATACAACTGCTATCCAGAAGCATAGGTTTTTATGTCCTTTTTTTTTTGTGGTTTTGTCTTCTAATTTAAGAGCATAGTACTCTGTTTTATTATAAAGTTATCTTACAAGGTGAATACACTTTTGTGAAAAAAGGGGGTAAATGAGTTAAATTAGATAAACTTTAGAATTGATATTTAATAACACATTCTAAAATGTTCTCTCATGATATAAATGAATGTGGAATAACAGTCAGATGTTAACTTTTTATGTTTCTTTAAAGAATATATGATAGGAAAAATAGTATGCATCACAAGGAATACATAAAATTTCAGAACTAATAAAACAAATTTTTGCAAATAGCATAAAGATAGAAAGTATGATGAATCTCATGAAAAAGTATGACTGTATTTTGGTGGAGGTTTATTCTTTTAACTTTCATTAACTCTTTTAAAATTATTAAAGGATTGCTTAGTTTGTAAGATGATGGTTTTTCTACTTCAGGAAATTCTAAAAGATATTTTGGACCTTGATATATCTGTCTCAGAAACATGATTTTCTCCCACTTGTAAGTGACAAAAAGATAGTATTTGGATCCATTCCATTGGCTTACAGATAGGTGGCCATCAGGTAAGAGTAGTGTCAGCATCAGTTTCTTTATGCAAATATAAACAGTTGATGTAAATGCTATCTTAATAAATTATTTTGCTTGCATTTCTCTAATATTAACATACTCAGACTTCAACAAAATATTCCTAAAATTATGTATCATCGTAAAGATTAGCTGATGTGATTTCTTGCCATGGTAAAGTGAGAGCCTGTAAACTTTCATGGAATTGAGAACTGGAACAACACAAAGATAAAATTCTGTGAATTATAGCTAGAGAACTCATTCTTCAAAGTTTTGGCAAGAGGTTTAAGAAGTCAAGCAGCAGAAAGTTAATAGGAAAGACTCAGAAGGACAAATAGATTACATTTTTGCTATGATAGTTCTAGAGCAAAGTTGTAAAACTGCTAGAAACCATTCAACATTAAATCAGGATTAATTGGAGGTATTCTATATACTGAAGCAATTAAGAAGGCACCTTCTAGAAATAAAGCAAGATGTTAAAGCAAGTCCAGTTGTATTTAACTAGATTTTAAAAAGATGAAGGAACGCAGAACCAGTTGTTGAAATTACTGTGACTTTCTTCTGGGCTAGGTAAGATTAACATTCTCTAGGGCTTGGGGGAGGGGTAGATTTTGTCAGAATTTTTAGGACAAGTAGGAAAGTATAATAGGGTTGGAATAAGGATTAAGTTAAGAAATAAATGAAAAGTACTTCCATGTTTACTATTTTAATTATATTAAGCTCTGGATTGTTGCATTAGTTAATTCCTTTTAGATTTTTATTGCTTTCATAATCAATATCCAAAATGTAAAAGTAACATAGAAACTAAAAAACTAAGCCAAGGTAAGTTAAGCAAAGTAACATGGAGCATGAGGAGTGAGAAGAACTTTAAAGGTCACCTATGACAAACTGGAACCTCAGTGTCTTGATGTGTAATGTGAGAGGGCTGATCAAGATCATTCCAGGTATTGTATGAAGTGCTGTGGCAAAAAATTCTATTTTCTAAACATATTTGACTACAGGATTTTGCTATTCTGTTTGTAAGGAATAACTATTAACCTTTTGCTGAACTATGCTTCTCGGTTTAGAAACTTCTGGACTCAATGATCCTTATGAATATTCTGGTGTCTAAACACAAAGATTCCATGATTAAGAAAGTCATTCTTTTTAATATATGTATTATGTAGTTTATATTTACGTTATTTTTATTTAGGGTTATAATAATCTCTTGAAAAAATGAAAAAAATATAACCTGAAATTTATTACAGTTGTTTACTTATTATATTGTATTTATATTTATTATATATTTATTTATATAGTATCTAATACCATAATTAACCAGTGCTTTTAACGTACACTTACATACCTTAAGCCCTGGTGCGCCGTGGTGGTTTAGACATTAAGTCTATAGTGCTGGCTGGTGTAGTCTTCATAAAGACCAAGGACCCAGGCTTGCTAGTGGGGAGCCGGGGAAACAACAAAAAATGAAAAACTAAATTAATAATTGTCTCTTTCTCCTTTCCTTGCCTGCTTGCCTGTTCCCTTCCTCTTTTAGAAAACAAAACCCCATAATATGTTAAGCCCTGCAGATTTTTGTTAAGATACTCTTTTTTATAGGTTTGGTGTTTTTTTTTTTTTGGTAATATGGTAAGTTAGATTAAGCTTTTATCATTTTTACATGTCATCTCCTGAGGCTTTTCCCTGATTTGAAATCATATCATAAATATTTATAAACATGGTTTTTCCATATTGAACTTACAGTGCAGTAAATGATTTCTTTTATTAATGGAAAACTAACTTCCTATTTCCCCTTACTTCACTGTTAGTTCTGGAGTCACCATTATTTTTACTTCTCTCTCCTGGTGTGGGCACATTGTTAACTTTAGAACTTTCCAGAGGATCCTGAGAGATCCTAAGAACACACATTTGTGTTCTTAGAGGTATTCCATAGCTAAAATTGCTCATGGTATCTATTCCTTGTTAAGATGAAAAGTTAGAATGCTGTATAGATATTTCTTAATTTCATTTTTTTCTTCCAGAACTTTAAACATTGTTTAGGTATTCCACAACTTTTTATAGAATTCCTTTTATAGGAGCTGTAATGGTGAATGATATCTGTTTTCTTCAGTAATATTGCTAATACTCTTGAGTATGTGATAGAGAAATAAACAAATTCTGATGATATTAGGATTATGCTAAAGATAGATATAGGAGCTAATGGAACACAAAGGACCATCCTCCAAGTCTCAGAAAGTGAGAAAAGTTTCTTGTCTAAGTTAGCAAATGATTGTTGGCAATCATAACCATCTTTTCAGAACTTATGTATGTAGGACATAGTACAAAACATTTTTCATATGTAAGCATCCATTTTTTGCAACAGTCTAGCAAGGATTATCTCATATTACAGAAATGTAAACGCAGTCTCACTGAGATTAAGTAATTTAAGCAGATTTCCACAGCTATTAAATAGCATAATGGAGGTGAATGACCACAAACAAACTACTGGAAAAATAGGGAGCAGTTAATCATGTAAGTTCGAAAGCAGTTTTTTCAGGCATACATACGTTCCTGATTTTATATTACATATATATAATAGAGACAGATTTACTGCTAATATATTGTTCCTAGTTCATGCTCTATAATTAAGTAGATCAGTTCTAGTTATTCTACACTTAATAAATTTGAGCTTGGTTATAAGATGATAAAAACATTTTATGTCTTAAATTTATATTTTAAATGTATTTTTTGCTTTATTGATTGAAATTTATTTTCATCTTTAAAGTTGTTATTATAATCCTCAAAATGCTGTCCTCTCTTCTCAATTTTGACAAAATAACCTTAGCTATAAAATTACTATAAAAGCTATAATGGTTAATATACATAAGTACTCTTCCTTATTCCCTTTTAGTTTGAGACATGGGCTGATCAGCTTGGGGATGGAAGAATCCCATCTTATTGGAATGCACATGAACAGGTAACACAAGTTTCTGGTATAAAAACATTTCTCCTAAGAATTACATGAATCTTCTAAAACTTAGAATTTTGTTTGAAGGTAGGGTAAAAAGTGGGAATTCCAATTAAAAGACTCAGGAAAGACACCATACTCCCAGTATAGGTCCTTTTAGGACCAGATCACATTATCTACAGTACCGTGTCAATAAATTGAGAAACAGTTTTCTAGTAACATGATTTCTTATAGTTTTAGGTACTTTTTGATGATTTTCTAATAGTTAAAATATAACTAATTATTTGATTCTCATGTTTTAGTTTGATTGTAAGTGATGATAAAATATGGAGAGATCAGTTCTACAATGGAAACATGAAAGAATGAGGTAATTGTTTTTAGAATGTGAGCATGAAATTGAACTAAGTTTTTAAAGAACAACAGATACTGGATATTTTTTCTGTCTTAAAAATTGTCTTAAAATGTCTTAAAAATTCAAGATTGTAATTTTAGCATTATGCCATTATAACAGAATATCCCTTTACCACATTCTTAAATCACCAATCCACCCATTCCAGACAGTGAATATCTGGGAAGTGAACAGAAAATGTTTATGGACAACTGGCAAAATGTCACAAAACCATTTGGTGAAAGTTCATGCACTTTCTTTCCAGAGAGTCCCGTAGAAACTTCCTTAGAGCTTTATGGCCTGCTCTTTAACTCCCTATAACTTTCCCCTTAGCTTTTAGTAGATTAGAAATAATTAGAAAGGGGAAGAGAAAGTATGCTATAGAGTCGCAGAGAGTATCACCAGCAGCATTTTCTCTGTTCAGTTATTCACCAAGACATTTTATATTCCATAATGAGTTCATAATATTTTGATAAGATTTTCATTAAAGGCATGCCCACACTCTGGTGAAGTAGTGGTTAGGTCTGCCGCCTCCAGCTGTGCACAGGTCACATACATCCCAAGGACCCAGGTTTGCATTCCAGGACAGGGGAGAACAGTCAAGATGAACAACTAAATGAAAAATGTAAATGTTTCTTCCTGTTCTCTCTTCCTGCATATACCAATCCATTAAAAAAGATTTTCATTAAAAAAATCTCTGTATGCTTTTTATGCTTACAGGAATTGTTATCTATCTTTTAAATATTTTTATTAAGGGAACATTGCCTGATGACATTATGTAGGGTAAGGTATGCATCAGCATAAGTCAGTATCAGTATATATTGCTCAGCTCACCACAGTAGTCCTATTTGACCCTTTTCCACATAACTGACCCTCTTTTATCTGATTTGCCCAGCACGCTACCTTCTCCTTTCCAGTAAAGGGGTTATTTATTTATTTCATTTTTTTTGTATTTTACTGAGGTAACTTTGTTTTACAAATTAATATAAACTCATATGTGTAGGTTCCCCATGTATATAAACTCCCTGTTCCTTAAATGTGTCAACACACCCTGCCCTCCGCCCGATTACCAAGAGTTCTTCACTGTTGTCCGTTAGGTGCTGCCGTCACCTGCACACCCCACCCCTCATCCTGTTCCCTACTGGTAACCTCAGTTCTGTTACCAATGTGCGAGGATTGGTTTTGATTCTTCTGTTCCTTTGCTTTATCTATTCACATTCCACCTATGAGTGAGTTCATCTGGTATCTGTGTTTCTTCTTTTGACTTATTTCATTTAGCATAATGCCCTCTAGATCCATCCATGTTGATGCACATGACAAGATTTCATCTCTTCTAAGGGCTGAGCAGTATTCCATTTTGTGTACATGCCATGTTTTCTTTATCCAGTCATCTGATGATGGGCACTTTGGGAGTTTCCAGTTCTTAGCTATTGAGAATAGGGCTCTAGTAAACATGGGTACATAAATCTCTGAAAATTAGTGCTTTTGGATAAATATGCAGAAGTGGGATGGTGGGATCATATTCAACTTTTTGAGTAATATCCATACTGTTTTCCATGAGTGTTGCACTAATTTCTTCTCCCACCTACAGTGTAAAAGTATTTCCATTTCTCCACATCCTTGCCAACATTGTTGTTTCCAGACTTCTGAATAATAGCCAGTCTCTCAGGTATAAAGTGATATCTCATTGTTTTGATTTGCGTTTTCCACATCTTTTCATGTGCCTATTGGCTGTCTGTAAGTCATCTTTGGAGAAATGTCTCTCCGATTCTCCCCATTTTTTATATTCTGTTATTTCCTCTTGTTCTGTTACTGGTTTTATGAATTCTTTGTTTATTTTGGATATTAAGCCCTTGTCAGATATATGGAACACAAATATCTCCTTCCAGTTAGTAGCTCATCTTTTTGTTTTGGTGATGTTTTCTTTGTTGCTTCATTTTTTCATTTGATGTAGTCCCAGTTGCTTATTTTTCTTTGTTTCCCTTGATGCTGAGAATTCCCAAAAAAACTTTCAAAGGCTGATGTCATGAAATGTCTTCCCTAGATTGATTTTCCAAGAATTTTACGGTTTCCTGTCTTACGCCTAAGTTGCTAGTCCATTCTGTGAATTTTTGTGAATGGTATTAGGAAGTGGTATATGTCTATTAGACCAATCTATTCTAATTGTCATTTAAAGATGTTGTGTCCCTGTCAATTTTTTTGTCTTCTTGATCTGTCCATTGATGTAAGTGGGGTGTGAAGTCTCGTACTATTATTGTATTGCTGCCAATGTTTCATTAGTTCTAATAATACTTGCTTAATGTATTTTGATGTTTCTTCATTTGTGCATGTATGTTAATAAGCATTATGTCTTATTGCTGGATTGACTCCTTAATCATATAATTTCCTTTCTGTCTTTTGCTCTCATTGTTAGTTAGAAATCTATTTTTCTGATACAGGTATGACTGATCCTACTTTTTTGTTGCTGTTGTTGCTGTTGGAATGCAGGGTTATCTTCCAATCTTTTGACTTTGAACCTATGCTTATCTCTTGAAACAAGGTGAGTTCCCTGAATGCAGCGGAAGTTATGCTTGTTAATTCTTTTGACCACTCTGTGTCATTTGATTGGTGAGTTCAGTTCATTAGCATTTAGGGTGATTATTGATATTTAACTGTTTATGTCATTTTGTTAATTGTTTTTTTGGGTATTGTTCCAGACAGTGCCTTTGTTCTTCTCTTTCTCTTCTTAGGTGGGTTGAATCAGTTATGGTTTGATTGATTTTCTTCTTTGCTTTTTCCCTGGAGATGTGTTTTGAGGTTACCCTGAGGTTTGCATTAGGAATTCAAACGTTTATTTCCTGTTTTAATCTGAAAGTTAATTTGTCTTGAATTCATTCTAACCTTTCATATTTTTATTCTCCTCTCCTCCTCCCCACTTTTTATATTTTGCCACCTTACTGTTCTTCAGTGGGGTTTGTTTACACTTTATAAAGCTTCCTTTAGTATTTTTTGTAGAGCTGATTTTATGGTGATGAATTTGTTTAACTTTTGCTTAGCTGAAAAGATTTTTATTATTACTTCAATTCTAAGTAATAATCTCACAGGGTAATGTATCCTAGGTTATAAATCCTTTTTTCCAGCACTTTAAAATATATCATGCCATTCCCTTCTGGCCTGTAGAGTTTCAACTAAGAAGTCCACTGATAATCTTATGGGGGCTCCTTTGTATGTTACTGGTTTTTCTCTAGCTGATTTAAAAATATCTGTTTGTTTTGCATTTTTGACATTTCTGTGACCATGTATCTTGGTATAGATCTGTTTGATTTTTTCTCTCTCTCTTTTTTTTTTTTTTTTCAACTCTGAGATTCCTGAGTCTAGAGGCTTGATTCATTCCTCAGGTTAGGGAAATTCTCAGCTATTATTTCTTCCAATACAGTTTCTGCCCCCTTTTCTCTCTCTCTCTCCTTCTGGACCCCTATGATGTGAATGTTGTTCCTTTTGATATTTTCCCATAGGTTTTGTGTGCTGTCTTCATTTCTTTGCAGTCTTTCATCTCTCTGCTGGTTTACTTGAGTGCATTCCTCTGACCAATCTTCAGGTTCACTGATTCTGTTGGAGGCTCCATCCATCTTACTATGGAGTTCCTCTCTTGAGTTCTTTAGTTCAGCTATTGTGTTCTTTATTTTTTTGACATCTTTTTTGAGCTGCTTCAAATCTTCTCTTTGTTGTTGTTCTCTTTTTCTTCCTCTATTGTTTTCTTGATTTCCATGAGTATGTTTATCACTCTTGCCTCTGAATGACCTTGCGTTATATTGTCAATTTGCACTTCAGGCCTGGGTCTTGGTTTGAACACTGGAAATTCCTTGGTTGTGTGACCTCACCACTGGTCACATTGTTGAATGAAACCTGCGTTGAACCTCTATAGGGTTTGAGTTTGTGTGGGGTATGCAGAGCCTTCCTCCAGCATCACAGGTCTGAACGGTAAAGTCCACCTGCAGATTGTTGTTGGCCCACAATCAGCAAGTCAGCTGCAGTTCTGTCTCTACCCATAGAGTGACTCCAGCTGGTAACTGTTGAAGGTTGCTCTCTTTTGGGAGATTCTCTTCCTCCAGAGATGCTGTAATCCCAGAGACACTGTTTCTGTTTTTGATGCCCTTAAGCCTTCAGGTTGGGTTTCTGGTGGGCAGGTCCTACATTTTTGCAGTGATGGTGGTGACCTGTAAAGATTCCCTTCAGGAGCTGTGACTCCGCTTACCAGAGTGCTTGTCCCCTTTCAGCCCTGTGCCTAGACTCCCTTAACCCTCAGTGATCAAAATCCTGCTAGTGTGCTCACTAATGCTGGACTGAGTCTTACCTCTGGGAGGCCCGGTTTTTTTTCTGAGGTTCCACCCCCTTTACCACACCTTTTTTCCTCCAGGGCCCAATGTGCAGCCAAAATATGAAATTTTTGCCTACCTTCTATGATACTAAATTCAGCTGGTGTCTCTGTAGCTACCAGTCCTGCTTTTCATCAGTGTTTGTGTCTTCAAAATAGGTGCTTCCTAATTTTTCTGAAGGGAGGAGGAGAGTCTGGGGTCCTAACAGTTGTTCTCCATTTTGGACCAGAAGTGGAGCTTATTTATTTTTAAGGCATCTCTTTTACCCTTTAATTTCTTGTGCATAAAACGACAGTATTGCACAGGGGCCTTTAACAACTGTTTAGGTCTTTTTGTCTATGGTGATTGGAAATGAGTTTTCAATCATAGGCTATTATTAACATGACTGGTACAATAGTACTTTTATGGCTATATACATACATATACATATACATACACACATATACATGTATATGTGTGTGCGTATATATATATATATATATATATATATACCTGAATTCTGAGCCATAACTTTAGTGGTTTCAAGTGGTTCCAGATATTTTGTCTTTTTAAGCCACTAATAGAATTTTCACATCTAAGTCTTCATACATAGAGATATTTCAATTGTGCTTTTACCCAGTGGGAATAGTACTTGACAGAAAAAAGATTGTGTGAAACCTAGAATTGGATATGCAGGAATTAATTTCTGACTTTCAATCTGTCACATTCTGACCCTCAACTTCTGCATCTAAAATGAGGGGGTTCAGTTAGTTATGATACCTTTTGTGTCTTTCAGTGTTAAATTCAGCCATTGAAGCTATTCATTAAGTAAACATTTGAAATAATATATTGAGGTCTTATTTTTTCCTAACTGGCTACATTTTTTTTTGCTCAAAAAATACATGAAAATAAATATCCAGGTTAATATAGTGAATAAGTCCTGATTCTATAGAGATAATTCAATCAACCCAGAAAATACTAATTGGCCCTATTCTGTACTTAGTACTGGACTAAATCTAGGGAGTTCAGTAGTATATGCCACTATTTCTGGTCTTAAGAAATTCAGTCTTTGTAGAGAAAAGGCTTAAACCTGTGAAACAATGAACAATAAAAATATTTGAGGTCAGTTGCAGGGGTATCAGTTTATGGAGGAAGTGGGAATTGATCTGGAGCATAAGATCAAGGTAGGATACCACCAAGAATCTGAGTTTTTGATCTGGGCCCAGGGGGGAACAACAAAATGAACAACTGAATAAATTAAAAAAAAATGCCCTTTCTCCTCTTTCTTCCTTTCTTACCACTTGCATACTTGCCTTCATTCCTGCCTGCTTTATTCCTTTAAAAAACAAAAGCACAGTATGCTATATTATAAATAGTTTATGCTAAAATAAGCGTTTTCCTTTATAGGTGCAGTAGTGCTATGGGTTGCAAAAATCATGATTTAGAATTGAATCATTGGAAATTTTGTCTCATTATGGTGAACTGGATTTACCAAGGTTAGAAAGTGACATCTTTTTAATGATAGAAGACAACGAGAATATTTATGTGCCATGAAATTAAAATAAAAAGTGTTTTTAACACTTCCGATCTGCCTAATACCATGTAGGTTTTTTTAGGAGATCAAAAAGAGAAGTGCATGGCCCAGTATTCCTTTTATTGAAGAATTTTATTATCTAGTATCTAGTATCTAGTCCTATATTATAGTTAATGACTTAGTAAATTCAGATACTTGGTATATGAATATGTTAAGAAAAAAATGAGGGAAACAAACAGAGAAGAGAAATCATCACTCTTGTCATTACCTTTCTCTGAGTCTCTTGTTTTAGAAATGTCTTGGGAGAGCTGTCTGTCTCATTGGGCATTATTTCTTACTTGCCTTTTGTTTTTTGAGTCACTTCTGCTTGCACTCATCATGCCACTGAAATTGTTCCATCTGGTTGTCATAGTTAAGTTTTATTTCATCTATCTCTCTGCCAGTTGATGTTTATTATTAACCATTTCATACTTGAAGTGATTCTACTAACAGCAATACATGTATATATGAACACTGCTATTATTTTGACGGGGTTTTAATCATTCTAAATCATATCTTTAACCCCCATTTTTAATTGAATTCTCGTAACTAATGCAGTAAATGCTAGTACTTAACCAGTAGTCAATTAAAATAGAGAACACAAAGCATAATACATATACATATGCACTTTAAATATTTTAGCTTCAAATTTTGTTGAATTTTCTTCACATCATTTATAAAGGCTTTTCTGGCCCTCAATGCATAATTATTTCCTGTTGTTAATTTTTTACTTTGTATATATTTCTATGATTGCATTTATTATGCTCTAGTGTCATTATTTCTTCATGTTCTTTAGTAGACTCTTTGAGGTCTGGGTCTGGGTCTTGTCATTCGTTTTCTAAGCACTTGAAGAGGATTGGTATACGACAGGTGCAGTAGGTACTCCAGAATGTTTATTAAACTAATCTTAATTTATGACCCAATAAAGTAGATTCCGATATTGTCTTAGAGGCATATTTCTGGTTTTGATTGATATTGAGGAATATTTCTCTTTGACCATTTTGAGAATAAAAGTGTATTCCTTTCATTTTAAAATTTGAGGCATGAACCTAGTGAATTTATGAATGTCAAGGGTAGATTTGGGTGTATCGATGTAGTACTGACTGCTGAGGAAGACTGATACTCCCTCTCTTTTATCTCCAGGACATTGTTAGACTTCTTCATTCATGAATATTTCCCCTCCATAGATGTCAAGGAACCTAACAGATACGTGTTACGTTTTTAAAGGGAAAGGGCAACTCATCTTCTTTCTCTGACCTACCAACATTAGTGGTTACAACTTAGAACTTACAAAAGTTAAGCAAGGAAATGCAAAGCACTTTGAAGATTTTGCCAGAGTACAAGAAGAACCACTTCATAAACAACACATAGATAAGAAAGTTGTTTTGTTTGAAAGACACCTAGAAAAAAGAACAGGCACCAACCACTACATGTTAACTGTGAACATTACTTTTTGAGCAGCACTTGAATTTGGTCACATATAGTCCTTTCTCATATAATAGATATATAGATATTGACACAGTAGTAATCTAAAATAAACACAATATGTATAGGAAATATTATTTTATATTCTTGTGGAAATTTTTTGATCTTCGTGATTGCATTTTATGCTTTTGCTTTTCTTATTGTACCTCGAGAAAGCCTGGTCAGAATATAATACCTGAACTTTTTATATTTCTGGATTCTACTTATTTTCATTTATTTATTGTAAAAATGAATTTCATTTCTTCTAGTCACCTTTTAGGTATTTTGAATTCCATGTTATCCTTATGGCTCATCAGAGGATCTAAAAGAGTATCGTTACTAAAAGTCTGAAAAGTTTCTGAATTTTCTTTTAGGATTTTTTTTCAGTTGTGCTATCTGAGACAGCACAACTTATTGCCTTGTGGATGTCTGTTGGTTTTGGTCATGGTAAGTTATCTGTTGATAGTTCTTCTGATGAGAAAGAATTAATTTGTTGAAGCCAAAGACTTCTTTTTGTGAATTTAAAAATATTCTTGCTGATGAGCTTCTTAACATTTTTAATATATGAATTTATTTTTTAAGCAACAGAGAAATAATTTTATCGTATTTTAAGTAGGTTTGAATGGAATAGTATACCCAAAGTAGAATTGATATTCTCATTTAATAATCTGTAAAGCTATTTAAGCTTAGGATTCTATGTGTGAGTATTTGTTAAGTGTAGATCTCTTAAAGCTTTTTTTTTTTTTTTTTTAATAAAGGAAAGGTGCAGGTTGGAATAAAGGTGAGCAGGCAGGCACACAGGAAGAGAGAGGAGGAAGAATCAATTATTTATTTTATTTGGTTCATCTTGGTTGTCTACTCTCCCCACCCCACCCCTGCCCCAGCTTTCAAACCTTGGTCCTTAGGATGTATGTGAACTATGTCCAGTTGTTGCAGGCCCCCTTAACAAGGAAACAGGACATGAAGGCTTTATCAGGAAGCAAGGTTTATTTGTCATGCTAACAGTGGCTCAGCAGATTGCACCACAGTGGGGCTCTGTCTTTTATACTTTTCAACCAGCATCCTATACAAACAGTACAGTATTTCTTTCATTTATGGTTGCAAAAGTTTTCACTAGTTGCATTATTCTGTAGAACAGTGCAGACTTGTCAGGCGCATATGTGTCAAGGCCTTTAAGGCCTGTTCTTAAAATTTTAATTTAGGAAGTGCTACATGCTTATGCTAAAGAATTTGAAATACACAGTGTGAGTTCCATTCTCTAGAATAATCACTGTTCACCATTTCATATGATTCCTAGACCTTTTTTGATGATATTTATATGTCTCATAAAAACAGTAGGGCTTCTTGGGTGTATTTGAATGCGTTCACCACATGGGATTGCATTATAAGAAATATCTGCCTGAAATTAAGAATTCAGAAAGGGCAAATCGTATGTGCTAAAGCTCCTGGATAACTACCACAGGGGAACCCCATTTCTTCAAAACTTCTTGATCTACTTTAAGTATCACACACATACTCTCTGTATCTTGTTTGGGGTAGGGTGGGGAGTGGGGTAGAGGTCTTAGAGCTTTTGCTATGATGAACTGTGCTGCAGTGATCATTATGAAACTCTATTTTTAGATTCTTGGAGGTGAATTTTTTAGATAAAGCCCTAAAAGTGGAGTGTCTGGACTAGAGAATCTATATATTGAACATTTTGATAAACAGGGCTGTCTTGAAGCTCTATAGAATGCTGTTGCCATCATATCTAGAGCCTACATTAGGCTGGTATAGCTACTCCATAGCTTTTTTCTACCCCACACTGTACGCCTATCTGTGAGCCCCATTGTCATTTTCTCCCCACATAGATAATGATTGCCATGGGAGTACATAGACATATTTTTACCTATTCTCCTTCTCACAACCTTTGAAAATTAATTAATCTTTTTATTTTACTAGTCACAATTCTATTCCAAATAACATATGTATATAAAAAATAAATGCTAGAAATTAAGGGCAAATAAGAGGAAGTTTCATTTCTTGAGATTTTTGTTCCTGTAGTATTTAAAATCTTTGGGAAGGGAATGTAAAACAAAAGTCTAAATTTAATTTTAATTATAATTTTCATATATATTAATTTACTTGACTTTACCACTTAAAGTTTCAATTGATGATCTAATTTTGCCAGAATTTTTAGGTTGTTTTGTTTAATTTCTAAACATGCATTTCCTTGACCTTTCTTATTCTGGGAATTTTATACAGATAAAATGTTACATTACTTTTCTTTTATGTTTTCGTAACTTGCAATTTTTGTTTTAGGTGCTTGTAATACTGATAAATTTAGCTTGTTATCCATTACAATCGACTATGGTCCATTTGGTATTATGGAGGCCATAACCCAGGTACATATACTTTGTATGTCTATATGCACACATCTTATTGTGTTAAACAATCATCACAGGTTTACTTTAATTAAATTGCTATAGCAACTACAATGACATGGTATTAAAAAATATTGGGTTCATCAGAAAGTGGTCATTTTATCTTCCAGGTGCCAAATGGATGTAAAATTGAGTCTTTCGTGGTCTCATATTATATAAAGGGTGATATGAAGAGTAGGAGGGACTTATGTTGTTAGACTTGGGTTTGAGTTCTGGCACCTCACCCTAATGCCTCTGTCCCTTGAACAAGCTACTTACCCTCTTACCTTACTTATCTGTAAAATGGAGGTAACAATAGCACAGCACTTACAACTGGAAGAATTAAGGAAGGCTTTTGGGGGGATGTACTACTTGATTTGGAGTTTGAAGTATGTATATAATAACCTGGAAATTCTATTGGTTAGAAATCTGTTCCTTCATTGGGCCAATATTCATTCTTTAAAATATTTTTGTGTGTAAAATGTAAAATTGGTATTATTTATATTACTTTTAAGTTAAATATTTAATGTCAGAAATATTTTTATCTATTGAAGATATATTTATTAAGTTTTAAATATAAACATAATAATAAAGAAGCTATTGTAGTTAACACCACTATAAAATAATGGCATTTTTGTTTTAAACAGACTTTGTACCAAACACATCTGATGATGAAAAAAAAGATATAAAATAGGAAATCAAGCCAATATTGGTATGTTTAATTTAAACAAGTTGTTACACTCTCTAAATCCCTTACTGGATCCTAGACAAAAGCACCTGCAAGTAAATCCTAAATCTCTATCTCATTAATCTGTGAAAATATATTCATATTCCAAAGTATACAGTGAGATCAGAGAGACATGCCAGAGTTAAAGAGAATTTAGGAGGAGTTTATTAGCTGGCGACTGTATGGAGTAAAACAGACTCAAATCATAAGATCCTGAACCAAAACAGTGCAGGGTATTTATAACTTAGTGTTGTTTTTTTTAAGTGGTTACATAAGAAGAGGTCCCACACTAAGTAAACATAAGTGATTACAAGAATAAAAGTCCCACCCTAAACATAAGTGGTTACAAGAGTAGAGGTCTCACCCTAAACATAAGTGATTACAAGAGTGGAGGTCTAGCCTAAACATAAATGGTTACAAGAATAGCCCAGCAAAGAATCAAGTTTCTCTAGTTCCTTGTTTCAGTATAATAATCAATTTTCAGAAAGTAATGAACTATTATTTTTAAAAATCATCTTATTATTTTAGACTTTAATAGTGAAAGTATTTCAAACTATTTTCCTTTAGGACAGTTTTGACTTTTTTCCCATAGTTATCAGGATAAAGTGTTAGGTGCCATGATTTTAGTTTATTTCTTCTTTGACCAAAGGGTTAATTTTCACTATTTCTTTTTTTTTGCCTTATATTCTTTTGTTATGTATCTATAGATCTGTTTTATGTACAATAACTGGTTCTATCAAATAATCATACTATGCATTCTATTGGATATCTTCTCAAAAATAGATCAGCTAAAATCAGATATTTGTATACTTCATGGATTATCAAAACTTCAGACTTCATTGCTGATTTCAGTTTTGAGTCCATAACACAATTCAAAATAGAAATGAACTGGGTTTAAGGCGATAAAAGTGGACTGAAGGAAGCCATGGGATTCAGAACAATTGAATTGTGTACATTTTGCTTGCATTAGAGCCACAATGTTAAGAGCAAATATTGGGTGTATCTCATAACTTCTACTGTAGCGTGCGGGTCCCTGAACATCTATGGTGATGGCATGATGGCTGGGTAGACAGTCAGTGACTTGCCTGGGGCTTTGCCAGGACCTCATTCCTTTTCTGCCTCTCCTTTCTAAGATTCTTGTTTTAGGTTATAGTCAAGACAGCCTTGATTGAATCATCAGCCAGCATGGAACAAGGCAGTTTCACAGGAGGGAGGCAGAGTTCCTTGGCAAGATATGTGTTTTTAATAGTCAGTACTTCCCCACCATCTTCCCTTTCACTCTTTTCAGTGGCTAATGAGCTGGATGCCATTGCAGAATCACAGCCAAATGTTTTAAACCTGGCATCCACTGTCTTCCCCTTTTCATCCACTTGAATTTGTAATTTCATCACATCGCCATATGCTAGAGCACCATGCATTTCCAACATTTTTATTAGTCTTGTCCAGGGAACCTACATTCCTGGAATCTTCATCATAATCAGCAACCTTCTTGTGATAGAACCAGGCTGTAAATGACAGCTCCCAGATCTGTAGGCATAGGCTTTGGAGCAGTAGTATCCAAGCTGTCCACCATCCACCATGGCTCCAGCCGCCACCATCTTTTCACTGTATTTCTTAATTTCTAAAGAATTAGACTTTGCACCATGAAGCTTAGAAGTTTGAGATACAGACATGGATTTCAGTTTGTGTAAGTTCATTTCTTCATTGCCTTCTGTTTCATATCTACTTTTCTTTCCTGTCTTCTCTGCTGACTTTGAACCCCAATGCCAAATGCAGAAGCAACAGCTTTATATATTCTTAAGCAGCAATCACAATCATGTAGGGTCAAATTGATAAAAAAAAAATCCCTTGTTCCACAACACCAAGAGTGGTTCTACTTCTTTGACTTTAACTGATATACCCAGTGAGAGAAATCTTTTACTGTTTATTGAAATTTTGCCTTTCTCCATCATCCTGCTTCTATACCTCATTACTTGTATATGACAAATCCTCAGTATGTTTCTAATTTGCTTATTTTATCCCTTATGTTTTCCATTTCTTTACAGTTTTTCTTAGTGTTTTGTGGTTTCCACAGAATAACCATTTTCTCTCTCAATACATTGATTGAATTTCTTAGTTGGAAATAATATTTTATTGGTCCAAAAGATGTATTGAAGGTTATTCTTCTCAGGTGTTCTTTTTTTTTTTTTTTTAAATTTTGTTATCTGTCTCCACTAGCAGTTCCATTTTACATTTTACTAAGAACCAGCTGTTGTGATGTTTTGTTTTTCTTCCCTGAATACTAGGCTCACTTAGGTGCTGTGCTGTTTGCTTTTGCCTGTTTATTGGGGCTTAACTTCCATTAAGAGATAGTACACCCTTGATGGGGACAGCAGAATACATATATGCAAGTGTTAAACTTTCTCTTGTCTGTTGAACCTCCAGGAGACTCATCTGTCTGCTCTCAAGTCTCCAAGGTTAGCGCTCTCCCATCTTCTGAGGTATAAGGATTTTATTTTATTTTTTTTTTTTCATGGTGCATTGCTGGGGATGTCATTTTATTTATTTATTTTGAATTTTTATATTGGATAACTTCTATTTTACACATTAAAGTCATATGGATAGATTCCCCATAAGTGCATTGTCCCCATTCCTCAGATATATGTCACATATCCTATGGTAGAGGGGTTTTAGCAGCAACTCTATAGTCTCTTGAAAGTCAGGGAGCCCTCCAGTTTTTCCAGTTAACATTTTTACAGATCGGCCTTTAACGTCTTTGCTCTGCTCAGCAAGGCTATACCTCAAGAGTGAGGGCCTATGGCCCAGCCTAGACCCCTTGGGTCCTGTTTGCCTCCTCCAGACCCTAGAAGCTACAAGGAACACGAGAATGATTGAATGAGGACAGGAAAGGGCTGACACCAGGAATTCATTTGAACTTCTCTTTTGCTTTGATAGCCCTGGTTTAGTCATTGGCCTTTATACTTTTTCTTTTTTTTTTTTAAGAGAGGAAGGAAGGGAGCGGAGGAAGAAGAATTTTTAAGGAATGAAGGAGAAAGAAGAGGAAGAGGAACTTTATTTTTAATTCCCCCAGTCCCAAGTCACAAACCCAGGTCCTTGGACTAGTCTTTGCTTCAGCTGTTGCCTTAGTGCTTGAGCCACTAGGGTACATCTGGCTTTTAAAAAGAAAATCATTTATTTCCCCTTCTGGTGGTTCACTGTGGATCTGGGAGGAGTATGTGGAAAGACTAGGGGAAGAGAGAGGCTAATTAACATTTTGATGAATTTGAGAGAAAAAACTACAAATGTGTGGCCCCTCTTTTTTTTTGATGACCTAACCAGAGAAAGCATACATTTTCTGCTTCTTTATGTATAAGTTTTACAAGAATATACCAAATGGGAGAGTCTGTTATGACTGCAGTTTTATTAACTGGGTGAATAAATTTTTCGAATTCAGACACAATCTATTGTCATGTCTTTTTATCTACCAACTTAACCTATATTCTCCACATTAGCTTTTATCAGTAACAAAGCTGAATTTTAATCTCTGTTTGTCTATTGTGTCATGTCATTCTGAATTTAGACTGAAGGAAAAAAGTATACATGTATTTTTAATCAACAGAGTAAATAATAGACAGCTTTGTGATAGTTAGCTATTCAAAATGAAATATGTATGCATCTAAGTAGCATGAATGAGAATTTGAATACATTAATACTTACATAGAGTGTTCAGATTTTGTTTAACCACTGAACATTAAACTCTTTGAGGACAGATATCACATTTTAATAACTTAGGTCTTCAATGTGTTTTTTATAAAATGAAACATACACTTCTATTTATACTCTCCATCCCACTCCTCCCACTAAAATATTTAAAACTTTTCTGTTTCAGTACAAGGTCCAAAATGGTGAACAGTGCATATAGTGATTTTTATTATCTTCAGGTAGCAATTACTACAATAAAGATAAAAGTTATATCCTATCTATGGATTCCTTGATTAATTTTTAAAATGCATTGGTAAAATAGTTACCTAGCTCGTAAAGCAATATAAAATGATATTCATTAGTCTTCATCCAGTCTTGTCTCCATAAATTTTATATCTATTTTACCTTTCAGACTTCATTTATTCATTAAATACTTATTGAGGTGCTCAGTATGTGCCAGGCACTGTACTAAATGCTAAGGAGAACAAAACAGCACAATAATTGTGCTCTTATAGTGCTTACTTCTCGTGAAAGGACAATCAATATACAGAATATTATATAGCGTATTAGAAAGAGAGTTCTATGGAGAAAAATAAACCAAGGCATAAGTAGTACAGGGAGTGAGGGGTTATGTTTTAAAAGGAAGGTCACCTTCTCCCTGGAGTAAAGGAATTGAGGTAGTTGCAGGAGCGAAAAAACAGATATCTAGTGGGGAACCCTGTGAGCAAGGGAATAGCAAAGGCCCTTAAGTGGGAGTGTGTGTGGTTAAAGGACAAGAATGCCGGTGTACCTGCAGTAGAATGAGCAAAGGGAAGAGTTGTAGGAGATGAACTCAGGAAGATGAAGGGAGTGGAGCTTCATAATACGGTGAACTTTTTCATAATTTAAGATACTTTTATGAATGTTAATAGAAACTTAATTTATTATTTTTAGTGGATTTTATTGAAGGAATATTGCATTTTAACATTAACTAGGTTTGAGGTGTATATAACAAATTTACCTCTGTATAGAATACAGTATTTTCTTTTTTTCCTTCACTATACAGTGAATCCCCTTAACCTCATTTGCTCCCACCACTCCCCCATCTCTTCCTGTACTCTCTGGTTTGATTTTTTTCCCCCACTAAAAGTCTGTTGTTGCTTGATTTAGTTCATTTTTGAAGTCTACTATTGTATAATTTAGTTAATTAATTTGCTTTCTATCTACGTACATCACATACGTGTTGTATCATGTTTTGTTTGGCTTTCTCCTTTTGGCTTATCTCACTAAACTTCTCTCTAAGTTCATCCATGTTGCCTCAAATGACAGGATTTTTCCTTTTTAACAACCGCTTAGTATTCTACCACACAGGGTAAAGCCAGAGGAAACTCTGGTGGAGGTTTGTGGCAGTCCTGATGTGCAAATCACTCATCTGACCTGGGTATAGGGGCAAACGACTAATTGAATCATCTACTATTTGACTTCCTCCAAAGTTTCCAGAAGGATAGCTGGCACTCTCCCAACAACCCCTCATGTTGCAGTTTTATCTGTAAAGTGAATGATTAGACATTTAGGGACTGAAAGTTAATTTATTTAAAAAGGAGTTTAAGTTGTGCCTTGATGGCCTAGAAGAAAATTCTGCCACCTCCAGTTTTCGCAGTCCACATATATCCCAAGAGATCTGGATTTGTGTCCCGGGACCAGGGATTGGGGTAGGATTGGGACAACCAAGATGAATAATTAAGTAAATAAAGTGCTTCTTTGTCCTCTCTCTGCTTGCCATCTGCCTACTCGCCTTCATTCCTGCCTATCTCTTTTCTTAAAAAAAAGGGGCGGGGGGTGGCTAAAGTGAAGAAGTGTTTACTTTTTATATTTTTATGAAACATTTTACTGTATTTTCAAAGTTTCAGGCAAAGAATGGTTATTGTATTGGGTAAGATATTTGTAATGCATTATTTTTGGTATAAGATCTTATCTTAAATATACCAAAAACTCTTCATGTAACTTTTTTTGGTGTTATAGAGACATATCAACACTTTTCCTATTGTATGTAGTAATATTTCAAGAGTGATATATTTGATTTGTGCTGTATTTAAATCATTGAGACAGTAAATTTATATTGATAATTTTCTCTAAGATATGATATGTAATCACTAAGCTAGAATCAGTAGCATGTAATCTAATATTATTTAATATATAAGCGGGTATGATTTGTTTTTGTAAAATGTGATTCAAGAGTGTTAATTTGAAATCCAGGTTTAACTGTCCTTCCTTTTTTCCCCATTTAGCGCTGCTCAAATTCTTGAGGGGTATCCTGGTCTTTATTATACAAGGTTTGTCCTTTTTGAATGCAGATATTAAAATATTCAGGTTGACTTAAGAACAATTCTTAAAATAATGAGAATTTTATTAACAAGTTGAATTGATATTTCTCTTTTTAGATTGAGAGAATTGTTCAAAGCCAAATTGGGATTACTTGGAGAAGGACAGGGAGATGATGATTTAATTGGATTTCTCTTACATGTGAGTTTATCATTTTATCTTCTTTTTTCTTATTAACATTTGAATTACACTTCAACATATTCTTGATAAACTGCCATTGATAAATATAATTATTTTCATTAGGTCATGGAAAAGATAGAAGCTGATTTTACAATGACATTTCGGCAGCTCAGTGAGATTACTCAAAGCCAGTTATAAGGAGCTCAACATTCCTCAGGTATTAATTTGTGACCCTTGACTTCTTTGTCAACTTAATTTTTTATTTAAAAAATTTATTGAGCTATCATGTACATACCATATAATTACACTCATTTAAGTGTACAATTCAATGATTTTTAGTAATTTGCAGATTTGTGCAATTATCAATTCATTTGTAGAGCAGTTCCATCTCTCTAAAAAGATCCTTTGTGCCCATTTACAGTCAATTTGTTTCTGTTTCTAGCCCCAAGTGACTGCTAATTTTCCTCCTATCCCTCAAAGGTTTTACTTTATTGACAGTTCCTATCAGTGGGAACATACAGTATGTAATCTTTTGCTTCTTTACTTTGCATATTTTTGAGGTGCATCCATTTTGTAACTCATACCAGCAGTTCTTTCCTCTTATTTCTAAGTAGTTCTCCACTGTATCCCAATACAACATTTTGCTTATCCACTTATCAGTTGGTGGCCATTTGGGCCATTTGTTTTCTTTGGCTTTAATGAATAAATGCTGCTATGAATATTATGTTTAAGTTTATGTGGACATATGTTTTCATTTCTCTTGAGTAATTACTAGGAGTGGAATTGCTCCATTGTTTAGTAAGTTTGTTCACTTTTTAAAGAAACTGCCAAACTGCTTCCAAAGTGGCTGTACTTAACTCAGTTTTAATAACATATGTTGCCTTTTCACATTGATGATTTATTGCATTTATGCAATAATAGGGATATTATCAGAAGACTCCAACTTATTGTAGATTTTTAGAAACAGGCCTATTTATAAGGTCTTTTTTATTGCAAATATTATTTTTGAGATTTAAACCTAGCTTTATTTTTTCGATTTTAATTTCTTCATTGTATTTTGTTACAGCCTTTCCATAGTTATTATCTTTTTATAATTTTTAAATTTTATTTCCACCTTATTTATGCATTTATTTGACTCATACTTATGGAGAACCTACTATTATCGAGAGCTTATTCTGGGACAGACAATGTCATAAATGCTTCATAAATTAGTGAAAAAATTAATAATAGTAGCAATAACTAATATTTATGTTCCAGATACTATTTCAAGCATTAATTTATATATAATCTGCTATAAGTAAGAGATAGGTACCATTGTTATCTCCATTTTATTGGTAAAAAAATTAGCAGCTCTCCATCACACTTGTCAGTGTTTGACTGTCAGTTTCTTCAGAGTTCGTGCTCTTAACCCCTGAATATTTTCTGTGTAAGCCCTTCAGTAGCAGTAGCTGAATCTAATAATAGTAATTTTTATTGACGATTAACATATCAATAGGAAAGCAGCAGGATCTCAATCTCCCATTTCTTACTTTTGTTTTTATTTTTGTTGCTACTGGGATTGTGTCCCCAAAAACATCTCTAAGGCTGATGTCATGGAACGTATTGTCTATGTTTTCTTCTACATATTTTATGGTTTCTGGTTTTACATCCATGTCTCTCTGATCCATTTTGAGCTGATTTTTGTGTATGGTATTAGAATGTGATCTAGTTTTATTCTTTTACATGTGACTCTCACATGAAGTGATTTTCCTTTCTCCATTGCATGCTCTTAGTTTCTTTGTCATAAATTGTATATGTTTTAATTTATTTCTTGGCTCTCAATTCTATTGAGAATTAAACTCTCCATTGATCTGTATATTTAGTCCAGTACCATATTGTTTGATTACTGTTGCTTTGTAGTATAGTCTGAGATTCAGGTATGTGATATCTCCATTATTCTTCCTTTTTCTCATGACTGCTTTGACTTCTTGGGATTTTTATGGTCCCACACAAATTTTAGAATTATTTGTCTATTTCCCTAAAAAGCGCCACTGGAATTTTGATAGAGATTGTATTGAATCCATGTATTGCTTTAGATAGGATGACATCTTAATTCTCATGCTCAGGCAGCTCCTTCTCCTACCATGTGTCTTGAGTACAATACAGACATGGAATCCAGGGAGCAAGCAAAGAATGGACAACTTCCTTCTCAGTCCCTGGAACTAGTCAGTCACTAAAACGTAGCCTGGGATATCATAAGGCTTGGAGTATAGTCCTATGGAATTTGAGTGTCAATGTCTTTCAATAGCTGAATAAACTTCGAACTAATTTAACTTCTGAGTTTCCCATCTCATATCAGTAATGTAGGCAATCACACTCTAGACACAACTTTTAAAATGTGTAAAACCCTTGTCCCCATCTGCTGCTTTGCCCCCACCACTCCTGGAGGAAACCATTTTGATTAATTTCTTATATGTCCTTCCATTATTTTCTTGATGCAAATGCAAATGAGTGTTTGTGTATGTGTGTGTGCAAATATATGTATAGTCATATTTTTCCACATAAAGGATAGCATTCCTTTTGTAATGTTTATACCTGTTTAATAGTATATCCTGAAGATCTTTCTATATCAATGCTTATAAAGAATTTTCATTATGATCTTGGCTGTAAAATATCCAATGTATATGTTCTCTCTCTCTCTTCATGTATATATATATATGTATATACATATTCTGTTTAAGAAGACTTTTAATCACATTGATATCTACATCTAGATATAGGTGTACAAGACCTTGGACAATAAAAGATTTCACACCTGCTCTCAAAAAGAGTAATTGAAACCTTTACTACTGAATGAAGGGGAACTTGCTCTTTCTAAGAAAAATCTAACTGTCCCAGAGGACATTGCCCTGACTTCCTCTTTGAACAGAGAAAAATTCTGGGCAAAGGGCAGAATGGGCAGAATGAAGATTGTGTTGGATTGACTTTCATACATACATGCATATTTATAAATATGTCTCTCTCTCTATGTGTGTATATATATATATATATATATATTTACAAAATAATGTAAACCCATATATGTCAGTTCACCGTTCACCAAATATATGTATAACATACCACACCCTCTACCAAATTACCAAAAGTCCTCACCACTGCCCATTGGACCTCATCACCTCTTGCTCCCAGTTCTAAGTCAATGTCCAAGGGTTGGTTTTTGTTTCTTCTCTGTTCTTTTGCTTTGTTTCTTTGTATTTTACATTGAATGAGATCTAGATGTACCATATTTTATTTAACCAGCTCCCTACAGTGGGACTTTTGTTCATTCTGAGGTGTTGCTATTAACAGTGTGCATAGGTAATTTCATTTGGTAAAAAGAAATCTGTAGGAAATTTTCCAGACCGGATTTCTGGATTAAAGGATATATGTATTTATAATTTTGCTAGATCTGTCTAAACTTCCATGGGCTTTGACATTTTTATTGGCAATGTATTTATTTTTACGAAGGAAACTATTTATTAAAGAAAAAGTAAAAGCAAATACTTGAGATGGAAATAGTATAGTTTTTTTTTAAGGTTAATTCCCTGAAATCCTTTATCCCTTTGTTAATCTCAGACTTAGAATCACAAAATTTTCCATAGAAAATGTACCTTTAATTTTTGGGTTTGGGATGTGGAGACTGAGGCCAACAGAGGTTAAATGACTTGCTGAATTCACATAGTAAATTTCTTATAGTATCAGAGCTAGAATCACAATTTCCTGCTTTCCAGTACCCCTTTCATTATAAGGGTTGTTCCAGTTTGTTTATTCTTTTACCTTTGATATTTGCAGTTCCATTATTTTACCTAGAAGTACTCCTTGTATTCATACATAGTGAAGCTAAGGCAAAAAAGATGGATTTTTCTACATTTTTCATAGTATACTTTCAAGAGGAAGCATGCTGTAGTGATCAAAGAGAGCAGGGCCTGGAGATAATTTCAAATTCGGGGTCCCCTGACAGGTCACATGAGCTTGTACAAGTTAAACAGATTCTCTGACTCTCCCCTGCTTCATCTGTAAGATAAGGTTAATAATAATTCCTCTCATCTACTTAATAACTGTTAGCTATAAATAGTGACTTCAGACTTTTGTTTTCAGTTCATAGAGAGCCCACATGGGGTTTGAAGGAAGGAGAAATGCTGTCATTTAAACTTTATTAACAAGAGGCTTCATCTCTTCCCACTAATTTCAAACTGAAATGGTTGTTTTCAGTATAGGAAATGGTGATTTAACTGTTGTTGTTTGAAAAAGAAGCATACCAATTGTTATTGCCAAGGTAGTAATGTATCACATTCATTATAAGGAAAATTATTGTGCTCATAAGTATGGAGTAGACAACTTACGTTTCTAGGAGTGAATTAAATAAAAGGTTTACCTCTTCCATAGGAAATACAGGAAAATGTTAACCAATGAGCATCTTTTGACTGTGAAACTGTCTCAGTTTCCTCTTAGGTAAAGCTAATTGCTTATTCTTTTGTGTTCTGTAAACTTTTATAGAAATAAATATATACATATATATTTCTTTCTATTCTATAAAATGTCATTGAGTTATTTATATTTTTTTTCTTAAAGGCAGACACCGTTATATTACTTTTATAACCTTCCCACCTAACATAGTACCTAGCATATGGTTGACATCCCATAAATATCTACTAAATGAATTAACAGAAGACTAAATGAAATTCAATTACAAATTCAATTTTTAAGGGTATAAGTTACATACAAAGGGAGTCACCTATTTAAAAGAAGGGTTTTGATAATGTAAGTATTCATATGTAATATCTGTAAGAATTTTATATATTTTTAATTTCTCTTAAACCATGCCATTACATGAATTTCCATGAATTAGGATTTTGGAGTTGATTATTATATAAAAAAGGAAACTATTTCTTTTTAGTACTACTTCGACTTGAAATAATACTTTAAAAATCTGAATAATTATTGAAAAGCAGTTTAAAGGAACAAAGTTACAATTAACTGAACAAATATTAATATAACAAGCAATCTCATTGCTGAATTTTCATTTAGCAATTCAGAGCACTGAAAATGATTTCAAAACATGATCTGTTTCCTGCCTGGATATCCCTGTACCTTTTGAGACTCAAGAGATAAGGTAATCTAACCACTTCCCCAAAGCATGTACTGTATTACTTTAGTATTGTCAACCTGTTAGATTTTGATCTTTTCTACTTTTCAACAATTCTTTTTACTCCTGGGAGCTTTGCTTTGGTGGAGGCATGGGTAGCAACAGCTCATCCATATAGAAAACAGTCCTCTGTTCAGCTTAACTCTCAGAAAACACAACTCTGTACGTTTCGAAACTGTGCCCTGAAACTCTGGAGGAGAGCTCCTCAGGCTTTCCTCCAATCTCTATTTCGTTTCATATCTTCTACAGTGATAAGATCTCTCTTTCATAGTACATAGTGTGTTAGAAGCAAAAACAGGTGAAAGAACAAGGAAGTTGTAGATAGTAGTAGCTGAGGGAAGACAGGGAAACCACAGGACTACAAAAAGACTTTCACAATGTAATGGCACTGAGGGCTAGTTGTAAAGATGGCCCCATGTAATGTGAAAAAAGTTAAATTATTCTTAGAAATATACGTGTAATATGAAAAAAAGGCATCATACAGTTTAGACAAGATTTTTTTAAATGGTAAAAATACAGATAATAGGTGTATCATAGTAGCCTAGAGGTCTAGTACACCCTGGGAGCAGTCCCACATACATCCCAAGGTCCTGGTTTCGAGACCCAGGACTGGGCGGGTAACAACCAGTATGAACAACTGAATACAAATAAATAAATCTCTTTCTCCTCTCTCTTCCTGCCTTTTTACCTGCTTGTCTTCATTCCTGTCTGTGCCTCTCCTTTAAAAAACAAAAACAGGGTAATTTGGTATTGTCTGAAATAACCAAAGTGTAGTATTTTATATTTTGTTCAATTAAACGCGCTATTATATAACTTCCTTTCAGACATTGATTTTTGTGATATTTTTAAAAAAGGAACAGGCAGGAATAAGGGTGAGTAGACAGAGAGAGGCAGAAGTAGCACTTTATTTTTTACTTAGTTGTTCACACTGGTTGTTCCCCCAGCCCTGGGTCTTGAATCTGGAACCTTGGGATGTATGTAGGACTGCTCCCAGGTGTGCTAGACCACTAGGCCACGAGGGTGTGCCCTCATTGCGATTTTTGAATGCTTTTTGTTGATATTTATCTGTGAAATAATTCTCCCCTTTTGAAAAAAAGATATAATTTGGGGAGACAGTGGCTAATTTTGTCCTGTTTTATTCATTTTTAGTAACATGAATGATTCTGATTCTGAAAGAAGAAAAAGAATGACAAGTGCTCCTTTTGATTTTATCAACTTTGAGAATTATCACATGAAAACATATTTTTTGAAAACCAGGAGTAATTATTAAGAGGACCGAGTGTTTTTGTTTATTTTTAATTGTAGTAATCTAGGTGAGTATATTTTAGTTGAGTTGAAGTGTCATATATGAGGAGGCATCACTATTTTTTCAGTATTGTCATTAAATTATTTATGTTTTCATTTATTTTATGCTTATTTCAAAAGAAACTTAGGAGAGTACAACATATTGGCTATTATTAAAACACACTTTAAGAAGACTTTAGTAAAATATATAAAAATTCAAAATATAAGCTTGAGTCACAATTCCTTGATTTAGAAAAGTTAAAATTTGGAATTATCAAGAAGAATAAGGTGACTAAAAAAAAGCAAAACTCAGCATGATGAAAGTAAAATAAAAAAATTTTGGATAGCATTATCTTTCCAAACAAAATGATATCAGCAACAATAAACCTAAGCAGGATAAAATATTAAGCACACAGGATTTGGGCTTAAAGGATATATTTGAGCATTAGCTCTGACACTTATATAACCTTAGGCAGATTTCTTAACTTCGGTCTTCTCATCTATAAAATGGGAATAATAAAATCTGCATCATAGGCTTATCTTAAATAAGGCAATATATGTTCCAAGTTCTTGAATAGGACCACAGAACAATCATAAGCAAAGAAACTGAAGAGGCAGTCGAAAGTCTCTCTGAAAATAAAAACCCATGACCAGATGGCTTTTTCAATGAGCTTCACCAAATATTCAGAGAATAATCAATATCTGTTATTCTCTAAAATATCAAAGAACAGGGAACACTCCCAAACACTTCATGAAGTCCACATCACACTGATACCAAAAGCTGACAGAGAAGTCATCAAGAAAGAAAATTACAGATCAACATTTTTAATGAACATAGATGAATAGGTCTAATAGACCTGTTTTTAAGTGGAGTTTCTTTATACTTTATATAGCATATTTTAGTATTTTTTGTAGAACTGGTTTTGTGCTGACAAATTCCTTTAATTTTTGCTTATTGGAAAAGCTTTTTATTATTTCTTCAATTCTGAATGATAATATCACAGATTATAGTATCCTTGGTTGAAAAGTTCTTTTCTTTCAGCACTTTAAATAAATATATCATGCCATTCCCTCTGGTCTGTAGAGTTTCAGTTGCGACATTCACTGACAATCTTATGGGGACTCTAGTTTTTCTCTGGATTCTTTAAAGATTTTTCTTTATCTTGTATTTTTGACATTTTGATGACAATGTGTCTAGGTGTAGGTCTGTCTCAGTTTCTTTTATTAGCGACTCTTTGAGTTTTCTGTGTCTGGCTTCATTCCTCAGGTTAGGGAAATTCTCAGCTATTATTTCTTCATATACAATTTCTGCCCCTTTTCTCTCTCTTCTCCTTGTGGGACCTCTGTGATACGAATGCTGTTCCTTTTGATGTTATCCCATAGGTCTCAAATGCTGCCTTCCTTTCTTGCATCCTTTTTTCTTTTTGCTGCCTTGCATGAGTGCATTCCCCTGCCATATCCTCTAGCTCACTGATTCCACTGTAGGCTTCAAACCTCCTACTCTGATGTTCCTTTATTGAGTTCTATAATTCACCTATCATGTTCTTAGTTTCTTTGCTATCATTTTTTCTCTTCTTTGCTGTTCTCTTCTCTTCCTCTATTATTTTCTTGATTTCCATGAGTATTTTTATCACTGTTGTCCTAAGTTCATCCTCATATAGTATGCACATGTCTGTTGTGTTCAGATGTTTCCCTGGGATTTTAATTTGATCCATCATTTTGTGTATATTTCTCTGTGTCTTCTGTTTGGCACTCTATTTGTATTTCTGTGGGTTAGATTTCCCTGTAATGATGGCATTGTGTAGGGTATCGACTTGCACCAGAGAAGTCTGGATCTTGGTTTGAACACTGGGAATACTTGAGTTGTGTGGTGTCACCACTGGTTTGATTTGTTGACATTCTTAGGTGGATCCTATGTAGGAACTCAAGAGTTCAGCCTATAGAGTTGGAGTTTGTTTGGGGGATGCAGAACCTTCCCCCAGTGTCCCAGCTCTGAAAGATAGTTACTACTTTGTCACTGACCCACAATCAGTATTTGGGTTGCAGTCCAAATGCTGGTCCTCCTTCTGCCTCTCACTAAGATCCTCTCCCCAGCTCCATGTCTGGATCCTGCTGGGCAGGATTCCTACTGCCCAAGGATCGGTTCTTCTAGTGGTTCCATCCGCTCTGCCACTTTTCCCCCCACCCCACCCAGCACCTGGGAAGGCTGATAGTACCAAATCTGATGCTGCTTTGAACCCCGTCACCTTTGTTTATCCTTGTGGTGCTGATGGCTGTTGCTGTGTCTGCAGCTTCCAGGTCAGCCTCTCCACACCGTGTATATATGAAGAATAGGTGATTTCCAGTTGTTCTGTGAAGAGGACATGCGACACATCCTACCAGGTTGCCATCTTGACATCCTTCCTGTAATTTCAGCATCACTTTTAACCTAGGGTATGAGAGTTCTCCTTTCAAAACATTTGTATACTGGTATTCAAATAGGATATAGTCCTAAAAGGTGGTGGAGTGATAAGGAAGGTGTTCTGGGTTATGATGGAAAAAGACATCAATTTTGGAATCTGACAGATGAAACTTATCTTGCTACTTACTAGCTTTATGATCTGAAGAATATTTTACCCTCCAAGCTTCGAGCTTAGCTATAATAATGTGGAAATAGAAATGTTGTAATGATGAGCAATAATACATACAAAGAATCTTGTTATAGTGCCTAGATCATAGTGCACATCAAATAAATGATAGTGTAAAAGTCATCACCTTTAAATATTGATTTCAGTTTACCTGTGACTTCATACTTGGCTTAGAGAAGAAAGAAATGAAAGTTCTTTTTCCAATGTGGATTCTAACAAGTTTAAATAAGACAGAAAGACCTATGTCCTTGAGTATTCTTACCTTAGGACTAGCATGGAGAGCTAATGTTTCTGCAACATGGCTGATTCATGTCAGTGAAATAAGGATGACACTAATATTCATGTTGGGTTAGGGGATGAGATTGCTTCTTGAACTCGGTACATTATTGTAGTGATAAAATCAAGTTAAGTTTTTACAGAGAAGTGAGCAGTCTATGTGGGGTTCATCATGGATTTAACTGCCAGCCACTTATATCCTTTTGGGCAAACAGAATTTAGAACTCAGCTTAGAATATAGAAAACCTCAGCAGCTAAGAAAAAGGAGAAACCGAAGGAAGGAAACATGGTGGCAGTTTCTAATATTTGAATTTGCTTGGTTGTTGACAGGATGGATGAGATAATAAAATGAAAGAAATTTAGTGAATTACAGGTTGCAGTTTTGAGTTATTTTAGAGATAGAATAAATAGATTTAAGATCCAAAATAAGTCTTAGGTATATAAAAAACAATGTGCTCTCAAGGAAAAAGTAAATTTCCACAAACAGCAAAGATATAATAGTTTATAATGAGTTTATTTTTTAAAGTTATATTTCCATGTTATAATTATATATTTAATTGATATGAAATTAAAAAATTATTGCATGAATTCATGTAACAGTGTATACCAGGGATATGGAATTAAATAATTTTATAGGTATGAACACTACCAATATTTAACAAGACTGTACAGTGTGGTGAAGTCTGGCTGGTCCTCTGTGAAGTCATTTCTATTTCCAAGGGGAATCAATTGGCCCAGAATGGGACTGGCTAAATACAAATTTATATTCACTTTTGGAAAATAACACAAAGAGAATGCCAGACTGATTGCAAGTCAGAGACATTTCTTTGTGTGCTCAGGACATTCATTAGAAATGAAACAAGATCATCTGGGAATCAGGGTAAAAGTGCTGTCAATAAAGGTGATAGTGCAAATCAAATTGTGATCCCAGCTAGACATTTCAGACCTGACCTTAGTAGATACTAGAATAAAAGAAACATTTCCTATTTTTCCATTCCTCTTGGGCATTCAACCTCTGCCCCCCAAAAAGGAGAAAAGAACAAAGTTAATGTTATATTTGGATTAATTTTTATCTTTAATTAGTTTAATAACTAATAATTAGGAAAATAAAATGTATTCTGTTGTTACATTATTTTTGAATTAAAGAAATGATAAGTAAAGTGCCCATTGTTCAGTTCCACTGCCAACTCAGCAGAAATTGTTGAACTTAAATTAATCATTTGAAGTATTCAGCTTTTTATGACCATTGGGTCTACTACTGACTTTCTGATATACTGAGATTTTCTAACTGGAAGGTATTAGTGGCATATTTTATTTAAGATTATGAGGGTGTGCTCTGGTGGGGTAGTGGCTTGGTCAGTCGTCTCTGAAGGACACAGGCCACATGCCCCTAGGGTCAAGTCCTAGGCCTGTGGTAGGTGGTGGGGCAGTCAGTGTGAACAACTAAATAAAAATTGGAGTGCTGCTTTCTCCTGTCTCTTCCTGCCTGCCTGCCTACTGCTGCCTTCGTTCCTGCCGGCACCACCTTTCCTTTAAAATAAATAATGAGGTTTTTTAGTGAAACATGATTGTAAGTCTCTTTGCTCAGCACTGAATTTAATTATTCATCAAGCATACTAATTTTTTATTTTGTATGCCTTTTTGCATTGTCACATTGTTTAAAGCTGAAATGACAAAGATTAATTAGATTCCTGTCCTTAATTAGCCTATTATTAGTGAATCATTGTATCAGATTATATGGACTTTTTGTTGGATTTTCATTTGAGCATATTCCTCATTAACCTACTGCTTAAAATTTTATTGTCAAAAGAAATAACCTACCAACAAAAAGTTCCATACAGATAAAAAATATACAGAATTAGATAACTCCTTAAAGAATCTCATAAACAGATTTATAATTTTCTGATTTTCAAGTACTTCATGTATTTATAATTTGATCAAAAGTACTTTTGCTTGCAGCTGCAATGCCCAATTTATTTGAACAGTATTTCATTGCCAGGTTTCTATAGTTTGTCCAATATCTCAGACTTTTTATTGGATGATATCACTCACCCTCTGCCTAAGATGAAGGCTTCCACAGTTTTCCTTGCTATTAGTTACTTATTTGTTTAAAAATTGTGTGTGTATGTATATATATATATATATACACACATATATGCAATCTTTAAACAAATAAGTATATGTAAAATATATATAGTTTTTATTTTAAAGGAGTTCTATGAATTCCATAAAATTTGAAAGATGGAAACTAGTAGAATGAATTAAATTTACCCCATAGTTCCATCATTCAAATGCAATTACTATTTACTTTTTGGTGTATTTCTTCTTTTTCTGTGTGTATTGATCAGGAAATTGTGTAGTAGTAATGTGGCAATCATACTGTGGTATAATTTTACATATTTTTTCACTAATAATAAATTAAGCATTTTTTTCCTCTACTTAATTATTTAGAATATTTTATTTTTAATAGCTGCGTAATATTTCTTGGATATGTAATGTTTTATCTAACTATCTATTGTATATTTACATTGTTTCTAGTTTTTCCTTAATCTGAATAAAGTATTTTAATGTTTTGTTTCCATAGACTGTATTCCTAGAAGAGAAATTACTGAGTTATGGGCACTTATATTTTTGGATTATGTATCACCTCTTGGAAAATCTTTAAAAATAAATTGAAATGAAATTTTGACTTCCTTGCGCCAGTGGTAATAGTTAATGAATTATTTTGGAAAAGACTCATCTCAAATAATGACAGGTCTCTGGAATATTTTGTATATATATCACTATTAAAATACTTTTTAATATGGAGAAATGCATCATTGCTGTCAAAAATTGAAATTCACGTGAGCCCTGGTGGCCTCGTGGTTTAGTATACCTGGGATTAGTCCCACATACATCCCAAGGTCCAGGGTTCAAGAACCAGAGCCAGGGTGAACAAAAAATGTGAACAACTAAATAAAAAATAAATAAAGCTCTTCCTCTTCTTCGCGCTTCCTTCCTTCCTGTTTGCCTACTCACCTTCATTCTTGCTTGTACCTTTCCTTTAAGAACAAAAAAAAGAAATTTATAAAGAGTTTTGCTTGCATATGACCTTTCCTATTTGCTCTTGGCAGTATAGGCTTTAAGCAGTCATACTGAGTAAGCCTTAATTCTGTGTTTGAAAATGTTTAAAAACAGCAACCCCATTGCCCTACCTTTCCATTTAGAATATAGGGTCTAGTTCAGATGACTTCACTACTTTCTTTATACTTTGTAAATTGCTTAGTGAACTGAACAAGGTGGGAAAAAAAAAACCAAAATAATGATGAAACACTGAAAGGAAAAACAAAGCACTACTGCTCATAATATTCTAAAAAGCTCTTAATATGTCATAAGATAATAAATACTGTACATCGTTTATAAACAATCAAAATGGACTGATCATTTCTTCTTATTTGAACCTCCAGCAAAGTTTTAAAAGCTTATCTAATTTCAGGGGTGATTTTGTATGGCCATGTCAATTTAGAATTTATTGTTCTGCAATGTGATTTTCACCATGGTTCAAGCTGTTAATCCTAGGTATGTACTGAAGAACTGGAAGGCAGAATCTGCAGTGCTGAAAGCAGAAAGGAATGATTTTTTAGAGGTAAGGTGACTTGATTTTCTAGGTTTACATTTATTAATTTTAAATATATCATATTTTAAACACTTATTTTAGACATGCTAATACCATAGTCAGCCAGCACCAACTTCCCCGAATTCTTTCTGTCTGGTCTTTCTGTTTTTCAGTGAATCATTTTCTCAAATATTTATTTTTAATGTTTAAATAAAAGCATTCATTTGATATCATGTATTATATTATTTGAATTTCTGAGCATCAGAGTCTGTTATTTATTGTTGGATATCAGTCTCTGAAATGCAGTGAAGCCTGCTTGAGAATGCTTCTCTCCAGATGGAATTAATTTTTGCCCTTGCTGGTATCATGGCACTAGAATCCTGGGTACTCTTAAATTAATCTTGACAGCAGTGGAGATGAATGAACTAGGTCTGCACGAATTAGCAGGATAAATTTCACATCTGATGTTAAGTAAAAAAGCAAGTGGCAAAGGAATACTTAACTATAGCAAAAAACATGCAAAAATCACATTACAGGTTATTTAGGAATCATGCATGTATAGTAAAAGTAACAAAGTGGGTAAAGATGATAAATGTCAACTTCAGACAGTGGTTTCTTTGTAGTTAAGAGGAACCGTGAATCAGGCAAGGATTCTCAGATCTTCAACCACATTGGGACTATTTTATTTCTGTACCTGGATGGAAGGCAGAGGCATTCATTATGTTATTCTGCATACCTTCTTCTGTGCCTCAGATATTTCATGATTATTTAAAATGACATTGCACATAATATATTTTTTAGAAGAGAGTGTCCTGACACATGCTTCACTCTTCGTCAGCACCAGAGCAGACAGTATTAATGATCACGAAGCGCTTTCTCTCTAAAACTGGTCACAGCTTCAGAAACACTCTCCTCAGCATGCCGTGTAGTAACTGACCTGCTGATCAGAGCTGGCATGAGAAACTATTCTTGCTGTTTCTAATTTGGAGCTTGCACTGAAGTTTTTTTTTTTCCAGCAGCTTGATTAGATTGAAAATTCTAGGTTTTCATTTTAGAGTAATAGATACATATTAAAGATTTATTTATTTGTGGGAAGGAAGCAGATAGAATGAAAGGGAGTAGGCAGGCAGGAGAGAAGGGAGAAACATTCATCATTGCATTTAGTTGTTCAGGTTGGTTGTTTTCCCTGATCCTGGGCTGTGAACCTGGGTACTTGGATTTTATGGGGACTACACCATACAGAGCTGCCTACAACTCCTTTCCCCATCAAAGTCAGCACATAATTTGGCAGTCAAGAAAATCTCTTAGACTAGTATACTCTAAACAAGTAATGGGAGCATTACTAATTTCTTTGATTTCCTTTGGAAGCCTTATTTTTGATAAAATTTCTCCAGATAAAATGTAGGCTTTTAGTAAATGTACATTTTATTATTTTTAAAGGAAAATTTCTGAAATTGAGACTAATTGGAGCAGATCAGCTCCTGAAAGCATTTGTCTTGGTGATCGTATTTATTGGAAGAGTTGAAAGAAAAAAAAGTCATTTGCTTAAGAATTATCTGCAAATCAGATATCTTCTGTGTTTAAAGAGGCAATCATACAAAATCTCCTATTTCCCATAGAGGATGAATCTTTTGTTTCAGCCAACTCTTAGTGGAGGGGCAATTAGTACAGCACCATCTCCCCAGACAAAGAGCGTCAAAATATTCTATTTGTTGATTTAGGTATCTTTTCATAAATTTCTTCATCAATTTCTATAGTAGTTACAGTTTCTTCCACATCTCCCAATGTTATATTTAAATATTGATCATAAGCATGTAACCTGCCCCAAAGTTCTCTGTCATTTCTCATTTTCACATAAATTCACTCGTCCAGACTGAGCCTGATGAAACTGAGAGGTTCTTTGACAGTGTTGGTAGTCTGTTGCTGGTTTACATCATCTGCCATGTTTTAAACCTAGCATCCATTTTGCAAATGGGCATTTTAGTATTGTCAAGTTAATGTAAGAAAACATCCTGAAAAATTACTAAATTGAATGTAATTACGAGTGTTAGTCCTCAAGATAATTTTCTGGAATAAAGAACTACGATTATTTTGTTATTCTTTTTTCTAGCCACATTGGTTGATTTGTTAAGATAGTGCCTTATTAGTCTTGCTAGGTGCCTCACCTCATTTCTTCTATAACCACAAACCACCAAGGTGTTTTTTTTTTTTTTTTTCTTAAGCCTTAACTAGTCTCTTCATTGCAGGCATTATCTCCCAAGATTCCTCTCTTTTTTTGGACTGTTGGACTTCTTCCCTGCTATGTACTGTCTGCTTTCCTTTGTAGCTATAACCATTTGCATCAAAGACTAGTTTGCTCTAGCTCTGATTATTTACTGGTGGAATACTACTCTTCTGCTTTGAAGTTTGTGAAAACACCCCCACCTGTGCATAAATATACAGGAATAAATGCAAAGATATACTCAATGACCAATCACCATAATACCCTCTTCCCTTCTGATTTTCTTCAAGAGACTGAGGCTCACAAAGGAGTTCTCCTTGGGCCTGGGGCAGGTAACTGAAGTCAGGTGGCCTATCTTCTCAGATTGTTCCTTTCACTGCCCCTGGAAACAGCAGGAAAATGACAGTTTAAAGTAGCGTGCTATTTCTACCTCCTCCCAAAACCTCAGAAACTTCCTTAAAAATGAAGTTCTTCCATGGTCTGGAATGGGAAATTATCTTAATAGCAGTGGCTTTAGGTTGTCAGAGAGAAAGCCATGCTATCATTTGATCCAGTTTGAAATTTCCCCTGAGAATCCAGATGTTGATTGCATGATGGATTTCTTAGGAGGTAAAATGGAAGTCCTGCTCTTGACCCCAAGATACTGTGATTCCTGGAGTTCAGCTGAGACTGCAGCGAAGAGAAACTTTGTTGGTGGGGAAGAACTGCACTGTGAACAAACTGGGTAGACACTAGCCCAAATTGCAGTAAATCAATCCTGCCATGGCTTAGATGTTTCCAGGTGGTAGCTTCTGAAGGAAAATGTGAGTTTGCAGATCATCAGAGGGTCATATTCTCTGGCAGATCTTGTAACTTTGGCACTAATAGGGACAAATAAATCTGGACAAATGGCAGGTGTTTAGATGAATCTAGTAGTCTGCCTGGCTTTTAACAGACATCAAGCGAGGATGGACAGTTTGCTTTCTTTGTGCTCAAGGTTGAAGGAGAATCACTTTGGCAAGGAATAATCTGCTGCAGATTTCTCTTAGGCCTAACTTGCACCACCTGTCAATTCATAGGGATGTCCAGCCAGTCACAGCAGATCCCATAGCCTCCTGGCTATTGCCTCATTACTACTGGGAAAGGTTCATGCCGTGTGACACTTACTGAAATGATTTCCACTTTGGCTCTCAAGGCCTTCAGTTAAGGCACAGTGCAAGCTGGTCTGGGCTCCCTGCTGAGAGGTCTTGATGAAAAAGGAGAAAAGCTACTACATTACTTTCATGGAAGATGAGTGCCAATTCAATTCAGTGTTTACTGTGCCAGGATGTACAGAATATGTCATAACTCCAGAGCCAGTTCCTGAGTGAAGAGAATATTGGCCAACTTGCTGTGACTATAAACAGGCCTGCATTGTAGAACTTCCTGCCCTGCAAGTTATGGAAATGAATCCTTCCTAGGTGATGTGCTAAGGAAGACAAGTTCACTACCCAAGATGGGGCTGATTCTTTTAGCTTTTCTAGTAGCAGATGGGTCAGGAGGAAGTGACCCAGGTGGTTGATACCCATGTGCATTTCAAAGTCCCCCCTCGGTGGGTCTTGGAGAAAGGATACGTCATCCCTCTTGCGTAGTTGATCAGAATGTGGAGATGCTTCTCCTCTGTCCTTAGTAAAGGCACAGATAGATTTAGTATCAGCCAAGTCCAGTTTCTGCACCAGCACCTGTTGGTTCCGTATCATATTCTGGATCTCTCTGGCCACCATTTCCCCTTTTTTCACATCCAGCAAGCTGTGTATACCCGGCTCCTCTGTGAGCGAACTCTGGCTGTCTCCTCTACAATGCTTGCATTGGCTCCAGTGATCACAGCTGCCTTCCTAGGAAGTTGGACGGTTGATATGCATACCCCGATGGACAGCATTTTCCTGGTTTGGGGTGCAGTGATGTACAGGAGAAAGGAAGAAAGGGCAGGAGCAGGATCCCAATCATCTTGCGAGCAGCAGTTAGAGCATGGGAGGAGCTAGCAAAAGAGGGATGTGTCCAGCTGTACTCACTGATTATCTGCTTTTATCTTTAGGTAACTTAGTCTAAGTGGGAGAAAATTAGACCTTATGTTTTTAAAATGTTTATTTTATTGAAGTAAATTGCTTTACAAAATGATACAGGTTTAAGGTGTACACCATTGTAAATCAACATCTGTATATACATTAAGTTCACCGCTGCATTGTTAAATATGTTGTGTGGTTGGCCGAGTTTTCCTTCCCGCTTTCCTTCCTCAAAATTACATTTTAGTAATGATGCACTGGCCATGGGGATAAGGAGGCATCTTTCTTGGGTTCAATTAAACAGTCAGATTCACAAGATTATCCCAGCTTACTCTTGGGCTAGCTTGACTCAGACACAGAAGACAGAAGAGCTGACAGGGCAACGTCAGGTTCCTGGGTTGTAGGAGCCTGGCAGCAGTCTGCGTGGGGAGAAGCACAGCAGTAAAACCTACGTGCAGAAGAGGAGATGCAGGGCCAGCCAGGCAGCCTCAAGAGCTCATATTCCATAGAAACAGGTATCTCTGTAACAGTTCTGTAGGCATGCTTTCCAGTGTCCCCATAAGAGACTCCCCGCCCAGGTGCTATTTGTCAGGCACAGGCAGGACTGTATGGTAATAGTTGACATACTCCGGAGTGGGGCAGTCTAAGGGTTAAATTCTCATGCAGGAAAGCAAAAAGATTTACACCTCTGCATGTTAACTACATACACACCTTGTCTTTAGCTTCTTGCATTGAACATTCTTAAGAATGCACTCTTTACAAGGCACTGTGGAGAAGTGTAACAATACGTTCCGGAAGCTTTAAACAGGTAGGTGAGATAAGGATATGCACCCAGGACAAGTGCCAAGAGGGGCTCTCTGAGTGTTGATGATGATGGAGTCTTCCTATTTAAAATATTTGTAGTTTAGTAATACGCACTATCTGATCTCACTGTTTTATTTTTTTTTTTCATCAGAACTATGGATTTCCTTAGTAATGTGCCAGAAAGTGACAAAACCACTGAAGACAAACATGCTGATTGTACACTTATTGTTGAAAGAGATGTGGTCTTTGATATTTATGTCTGTGGAACAGATTTCTAAATGAGGAAGTAATAGAAGTGGAAACTCCTGGTTTTGATTTGGAAAGATTGCAAATCATGACATTTTTTTTTTGGAAAATGTTTTAAAACATTGTCTTCTTAATGCTGTGATGGAATTTAAAATTACTTAAAATTATCAGGATATATATGTAGCCATCATGATACTGTATGTATTCTCTTATTTCACACAAAAGTAGTACTCTAGGAACTTTCCGTAGCATAATAGAAAGTGTAACAACTGGTGTTGTTAATGGTGCGCCCTGTTGGAATAGCAGTTGGGTCCTCTACTTCCACCCTAGCACAGTCCACATAAGTCCCAAGGACCTGGATTTGCATCCCGGAGCTGGAGGAGGCAACCAAGATAAATAGCTAAATAAAATAAAGATGTTTCTTCCTCTCTTTTCCTGCCCAGTTGCCTACTCACCTTCATTCCTACATGAACTTTGCCTTAAAAAAATTTTTTTTAACCACTATAGTTGAGGTTTTAATAAAACATAAAGTGTTTAAACATTTCCAGACACATTTAAAATTCACGTTGTTTTAGATATTTAGAAAATGAATAAATGTCCAGAGGGAGGAACTCTATTTTATCTACTTAAATTGTTTTCCAGGTCCATCTTCTCCAGCAAGTTATTCAACATCCTTTCCGGAAGCATTCTGCCACTGAGAAAACAGGTTACTCCTCATCTAGTCCTTCTTGGGCTAAAAATCTGAAAGTTAGCTGCTCATCTTAATTTAGGAAACGTAAGTTAAGGAATTCTTCCATCATTGAACTGAAAATAGAATACTCTTTCATACCTCTGTAACGACTGTCTACATTATCCACATTGAATAATGATTGTATAAGATATTTTGTAATAAAGTGAACCTATTCTTTGGAATATCTTTGTGATTTTTTTGTTAGTAGTAACTTTAAAGGAACCACATGAGTTAGTCTCTAACTACAAAACTTATGACAATCTTTTAATCAAAATAAATCTATAACCATCTAATATTTTCTATGTATCCATAAATTAAGTATATAGTTTAGTTGTATCCTAGGGTTTTATTTTTCCTATTACTGCCATTTGCAAATATTTAGCAAAGTAAAAAATGATAGTTTAATGATCAGATTTACCATTCAACCACCTGATTAATTACCAATGCAGGGTGAATCCTGCTTCTACATCTACATCTTTCACACTTGCCCTATATTCCTAGTTATTGTTTTATTTTGTTGTTTTTATCTCTGGCTCTGGGTTCTAAACCCTGGTCTTTGGCTGTTACATAATCTGAACTTTACCATCCCAGCCTCCTGAACCAACAGGTGCTTCACCTAGTTTATTGTTTTAAGTGAGGTATAATTTATGTATCTCCAAGTATTTTTAAGAAGTTTTCACACATTATTTCATGTAATCTACACATATTTCTAAATGCATTTCCAAATATTAATGACTTAAAATACATACATACACATAATGCCATTATCACTTTAAGAGAAATTAATAATAGTTCCCTATGTATCAAATCAAATAACCAGTTTGCAGATTTTCTGTCTTGTAAATTTTTATCATCATCATTTTACAGTTGTTTATTTGAACTGGGATCCAAATAAGGGCTATACATTAAAATTAGATATCACTGAAGTTTCTTTTGATATCTTTGGGTACAACTACCTGCATCTTTTTTTTTTCCCCCTTGCAATTTATTTTTATTTGGATGAAGAAACCAGATCATAAATCCTGTAGTATTTCCCACAGTCTGTGTTTGATTCTCTGCTGGTTGATTCTCTGTGGTATTGCTTGGCATTTTGTTCTGTCCCATGTATTTCTGTAAATCTGAAGCTTATTCAGATTCAGGTTTAATTTGCTTGGCAAAAAGACTTAATATTAGAGGACAGCTGTCATGTACTCCTACCAGGAGGTGCATATTTGGTCTTCTCTTTTTATGATATCAATAGCCATTGACAACCATGAACTTTATCCATTCATTCAATAAGGTTGCAAAATGATAATATAATCCCATAACTCAATTATTAGCTAGACTCCTATAAAGGAAAACTTCCCATCATTAATTATGTGGTTATGCTAAAATACAGAGGGATGAATTAACAAGTTGATTCCTAAGCATGCTCCAAAGGTGACCAGTGGGATTGTTTGATTTTTTTGTATATCATCAACTCTTGAATGTAAGCATTTTTTATATAGTTGCAGTTATAATTATCTGCAAGTTGACACATAATTGGATAGGGAGGTTTTATTCATACTGGCTCCTTTTTGACAGAAGTTTTAGATAGCTATCTTGTTTCTTGGTGGCAGAAGATGTTCCAGGTTCATTCTATGTATTTCTTGCCTTAGCCCAAGAATCATTCATTTCTTGCCTTTCACGGAAATGGCATTTGGAGATCACAGTTTGTGTGTCTAATATTTTGTGAATATTTGAAACTCTTCACAAAGCTTGATAAATTATAATTAAAACGTTTTGAGTTGCATACCTTTTTCCCTAAAATTAAAGGACACGAACAAACTAACAAAATAGCAAGACATTAAAACTAAAGAAGTCATAGCTCACAAAATGTTATCTTTTATTAACTATTAAAGTAATACATGTTCATATAAAAATTTTAGAAATAAATATTTTGAATAAATGTGGAAGTATTTCTTCATATTACTACTTTCTTCTCATTCCTGTAACAATTTTGTATTCTACAGGTGAAAATCATTCTTAAGTCTTATATCATTTCAGGCTTTTACTGTACATTTATAAACCTATATACAAACTTACATGTATAAATACACATGTGACTAGAGGCATATTTGGCAAATTACTTGGTAAGCTGCTTTTTGTTTATATTCATGATCTGTATCAATGTGAACAGATTCCCCTCATATGCTTTAATGGTTTAAAAATATTCCATAGTATAGATATACTATATTGTGTGAAACCATTTACATATTGGTGCCCATTTTGATTTCCTGGGTTCTGTCCATTATAAATATAGCACCCTCGTCTGTATCTCTTTGAATATAGAGTCCTAAAAATAGAATTACCTGGGTCAAAGTATATGCATTTGAAATGTTTATTTTATATGTTGCTAAATTGAATCTCAAAGGACTTTGCCAGTTAACGTTACCAGTAGTGTATCACAATATATTTTCCTTACACCTTCAGCATTGAATATTACTGTTTTATATTCTTTCCAAAATTATATATGAAAGTTTCACTTATTATTTAAACATCAATTTTTGTTTTTCATGTAAACAGATAATTTTTTTCTTTAGCATTTGATAAAATAATATTTATTTTGTTCTTTAATGGTGTCGTCCCAGACAGATTTTTAGTTTTCATATATTTGAATCTGGCAATTTTTAAAAAGTTACTTTTGGATTTTATACCTTGCTTAGTGTTGCTTAAAATTTATAAAAATATTTCCTTATATTCCTGTATTTTTAGAAAATTTTACTTTTAATCTCTTCAAATTTATTAATTGCATTTTCCAAGTGATGGATAATGTCCCAATTAGTTTATCCTTTTCACACGTTTGAAATGCAACTTTTATTATATACTAAGATCTTTTATATTTGAGCTCATTTCCAGCCTTTATTCTGTTTTTTTCTTTTCAATTCTCAAGCAATAGCATTGTGGTTTAATTATTTTTTATTGTAAAGTATATTTTGAAGTTGTTCTGCAATCATTGCTTTTTAAATTCTTGATATTTAATTATTTTAGATAATTTTTACATTTGCTTGTCAACTTTCATAAACATAAATTTTGGGAATTTTGATTTGGTTTTTATAAATTTAAAAGACTGACTTGAAAGAATTGACTTTTTTTTTTTCCAACACTGAGTCTTCTCATCCAAAAATTATAGCACAGATACTCTGATTTTGCAAGGTATGGTAAGACTTTAAAAAGGACCCTGCAAGTTGAAACCATGCAAAGTAGTCTTAATAATTCATGGGACAAATGATTGGTGATCTCTAAAGTATTTTTTTATTAAAAACTTACTTTTGGCTATAGATACATAGGGAAACAAAGTAGTGAAACAATTATTTAGTATACTATAATTTAAAATATTTGAAATATTGAGAATTAAAGTGTTTTTGTTTCTTTGTGAAAATACATCGAGTAGTTTTTTTATAGTCCTTGCTTTCTTGCCATGTAATTTATAATACAGAGTATGCAGCTATTCTATAACTTGATGAATTATGATTATTTTTGTTTATTATGGTCTGAGTTTCACATTCAGAATTATCACTTTTCATTTTTTGTTGCTGTTTCTTCTTTGTTGGTCAGTTCTCTCCAACAATTACTTTTGTGCAATATTATGTGGGTTTGTCAGTAGTAGGCAAGGAACCTTTCCAACTACACACTTTATTGTCTGTGCATAAACTGAATATGCACAAATATGTTGTGATAAATCACTCCCAGACTTTAAAGAAGTAATGTGACTGTTCACTGATCCTGAATTTGATGCGTAGTGTTTATAGATTGAAGAACAAACAGCAGAGTGGGTAGGTACTTTACACAATTGCTCACAGTTCAAATACCATGGCAATAAATGTGAGCCATGTTAGGGAAATAGTGTTATTTAAATAAATTGTGGTAACTGGAACTTGTTCATAAAGAAACTGCAATGTAAGGGCCATCTGTACCTCTCAATTCCTAGTGTTTTCCTTTATATCCATCCTATAATGAATATTTAGAATTTTCTTTATACAGACTTCTAAAATTTCTTATATCAAATCTTAGACATGTTTTGTTTTTGTTGCTGTTGTGAATGGAATCACTTTTTATATTACATTTCATAAATGGGAAGCACTGGTGTAAGCGGAAGAATAGAAAAACAGTTCAACAAAATGGAATTGAGTGCCCAGAAATAGACGCATATAGTCAACTTGTCTTTGACAAAGGAGTGAAAGCAATACAATGGAGAAAGATCATCTTTTCAACAAATGGTACTGAAACAACTGAACATGCACATGCAAAAAAAAAAAAAAAAAGAATCTAGACATACACCTTACATCGTTCACAAAAATTAAGCCCAGGTGGATCATAGACCTAAATACAAAGTGCAGAATGATGACTCCTAGAATTTAACATGGTAGAAAATTTTGAGGACCCAGGTTTGGTAATGACTTTAGATGCCCCAACAATGGCATGATCCATAAAAGAAAGAATTGATAAGCTAGAGTTCACTAAAATTAAAAATAAAAGCTCTGTGAAAGACAATGTCTATGAGATTAAGAATGGCAAGCCACACAGACTGGAAGAAAATATTTGCAAAAACAATCTGATGAAGAAAGTATCCAATTTATATAATAGAATAAACAATTAGACAATGAACAACTTGATCAAGAAATGTGCAAAAGATCTAAAGAGACACCTTAGCAAAGAAAACATGCAGATGGAAAATAAACATATTAAAAGATGATCAACATTATGTCATCAGGGAACTGCAAATTAAAACTATACACCTATTAGAATTTCTAAAATCCAGAACACTCATCAACATCAAATGCTCTGCATCTTTGTGTGGAGCAAGAGGAACTCTCATTCATTTCTGGTGGAAATGCAAAATGATAGTTTGACAGCTTTTTAGAAAACTAAACATGCTATTTTCATACAATTCAGCAATCATGAATATTTACATAAATGAGCCCAAAACCTATCCACACAGAAACCATTACTCATAATTGACAAAACATGAAAGCAACCAAGATGCCCTTCAGTAGGTAAATGGATAAGTAAACTAAAACACCCAGAAAGTGCTATTATGCAGCATTAAAAAGAAATGAGTTATTAAGCCATGAAAAATTATAAAGAAACTTTTAAGTGCATATTTCTACATGAAAAAGTCAGTAAAAAGCTATATGCTACATAAATTTCAATTATGTGATATTCTTGAAAAGTAAAGAAGTATGAAGATGGATTGAGTGTGTGTGTGTCTGTGATGGAAATTAAAATGTTCTAAAATCCTTATGTTATCCAGATTACAGTTGTTTCAACACATAGTGAGCAATTAAAAGAATGGAAACGGTATGTATAACTTTCCAAAAGTTTCAAGAAATGAAGTAAAAGAATAATTCTTAATCTTAAAAACTAGGAAAGGGAGAAAAAAATAACAGAAAAAATTGACAAACAGTACAAAATGAGCTGTTAAAGATACAACTATATGATCATAATAAGAGTGAAAAAATGTCATCTAAAAGATGATTATTGGACTAGGTAGACAACACAATGCACTTATATGTCATTTACAAGTAACAAAACGTAGAACAAGGCAGACTATCTGAAAGTAAATGAGTAAATTGTCAGGCAAATAACTGAAAAATGTTGAAGTAAATGAACATAAGATAAAAAGTAAAAACATTACATGGTACTATATAATTATTTCACCAGGAAGAAAAATAAGTACATTTTGTTTATATTTAATAAAGTGTCAGAATTAAAAGATATTGACAAATCCACTTTCATAGTAATTGATTAGCTATTAGGATAAGGAAAATTTGAGTAGCATGCTTAATAAGCTGTTCTAGACTCCATGTATATTATCTGTACCCAACCATACAGTTTTCATCTATAAACATTGACCATTTATCAACTCATAGAAAAGTCTCAGCAAACTTCAAAGACTCATTTATTGAATTTGAAAATGTCAGTGTCATATCAGCCATTGTTTCTATGATCAAATCTAAAATACAAAGCAGACTAGAAGCTTAAATGTTTATTTTTCCCTTTCAAGACCTGGTGTAACATCTTATTTCAGATTTCCGGTAAACTCCCTAAAACCTGTGGTTTTAGTTGCAGTTGTGTTACCTGAGTCTTTGTCTGATGTTAAACTCTTTTTTTTTAAATATTCTATACTATATGAGGTATGATATAGAATTAATGTCTTAAAGCTGTTCGCTCTGCTCCTGACTCCACTTTGGCCTTAATCAAAGGCTAGCAGAGACTCAGCCTTTCATCTGCTAACAGGGAATAGATACTGATGAATTATATTTACATCATGCAACTTTTCCAGGAATTTCAGGCAGCTGAATTGAATCCTTTTATTTCAGTGACAATTATTGCAACTTACATTTTATCAGGTTTTTGTTTTATATTGGTGCACCTTCAGGGCTGATCTAAGTAGTCTCACTCATGCATGTGTAGTGTTTGTGAAGACATTCCTGCCTGACAGTAATTCTATTCCAGTGGAGCGGAAATCACACAGCAGACATATCTGCTGCCTGCGCTTGTCGAAACAAGCTTCTGCCTGGAGAGCAGTAAGAGCAGTCCAGGTCTCTTGAGTCTTGACCAAAAAGACCTTAAAATTGGATCCATATCTGTACAAGAGATATCAAAATAGACACAGGAGGAATGGAGAGACCCAGTACATCCTACCCTCTGGCCTATTCAAATTGTACCAATATTCTGATGACAAAATCAGCAAATTCGCTTCAATAGTTTTCCTGAGATACATGTCATCAAATGTTAAAACTCACAACATTTTAATCAGATTAATTATTTATACCGTTTCCTCTACAAAGGAAAAGTGCTGTATGCCGTATGGTTAGAACTTTGGAGCTCAGAGCCATCTTAGTTTAGCACATCTTCATGCCTGATTTCTTTTGTTAAGTTAGAAATAAGTTCGAAGTGACACTGTGGGGTCTTGTGTGATGCCCCCATCTCCACCACATCTCCCCAACCCCTGCCCTCCCATCCTTTCCTAGTGCCTGCCTCCTAATCTCTGAGCTCTTGATCCGCAGACACGGGTAGCTCCCTGATGTTCTGGCGTCATGATTCAACAGGGAATGACCCTTCCTCATACTGGTCAATGAGTTTCTTTTTTAGAGGATTTCTCCAGTTAGGACTAAAATATAGACAGTTTATTCTAATAAGTAGACAGAGGTGATAGAAATTTCGGAGCTGTGGCATGACTACCTTCCATTATTGGAACTGAAAAGCAAAATGACAATGCAAACAGAGGGATGATGTTTACAATGAGGCCGGTGTACGGAGAGGAGAAGCAGGAATGACTCCCCAGGCAGCCATTCTCGGCCCTGCCCGAGAGTGTGTGTGCACAAGCCCTTGGGTTCCTGTGGTTCTTCTCTGAGTTGGGTCAGAGTCCCTATGTTTTGAGATTGTTCCAGTGTTTTGTTACTTCGTCAGAACCCTTGTTAATACAGTGTGCTGGGGAATTTTCCAGGGTCCCTTCCTCTTCATGATTCTGGGGCTGTAGGATCAAGAGCTCAACAGTTACTGTGCATAGAGAGAGATTCACCTTCTATCCTAGTTCAGGCACATGCTCAGGAACATTTTTGAAGAGGCTCTCACTAGTTTTGATTACTAAATATTTTGCTTTTACAAAGAGAATTTGCTTTTGTTTTGAATGTCATGTTAGAGCTTTATTTACCCCAAATATTAGAACAGAAGATTAGTCATCTTCCTTAATTAGAAAATTAATGCATTCTTTATTATTTTCTACCCACTTGATGAGGATGATTTTGAAGGGTTTTACAATGAAAAAGAAAAAGAACGGTGGAAATAAAACTAAGAAAATCCAAGACTGTAGAGGAGCCAATTAGAAAGATAAGAGAGACGAGGGTACCTAGGATAAATTGTTTATTAAAATTGGGTGTTAAGTTGATCCCCGAGGGGAAACATTCCAGATTGAAAAATCGATAGGAATTCCTTTTCTGTCTTAATTTTTATTTAATTTTTTTTTGATATTTATAAGCAGTATAATACAGAATCCGGAAACTAAAAGTTTTCTCCTCATTACTATATTATTCAGCCATTACAAAACCACAACCAAAACTGTGTACATACCAATGACCCAACCAATCAAGCAACAAAACTTGAAGCTGAATTCGCTCTGCCTTTTGTTACTTTTTCTTTTCCCTCTTTCAATTTTTCTGAAAATTCTGACTATCATAGAGGTGGAAACGGAAAATACATTTAAGAGCAATAGGACTTTATAGAAGGCATAGGATCTGAAAGTTATTTTTGAAAATTCACTATCAGAGAACAGGTGCTGCTATCTAGATTTACACATATATTCCCAGAAATACCATCTTCCAAAAAAAATGTTTTTAATTTTTATTAATCTGCTGCTTCAGAACACAATAAGTGAACACAAAATATTATTGTAGTTAACCTGGCAGATAAATTCCATTTAAGTGGCATGTATAGGAAAGATGTGTACACTTAGGCAGATGGTAGAAATTCTGCATTAGGTTAATGATTATGGATGTGCTTGAGCCACTGTGAGAAGCTTTACACCATTTCTATGTGAATGTTTCAACATTTCATCTGAAATGAAAAGAGGTCACGAAAATAAAGTTGTAAAAATGCACTTGAGGTTAGAAACGATTATACCCATCACCAGAAGAGATCTACAGGTTCAACTTAAGACATGTTGCCTCTTTTCTTTTGCAAAGCTTTCATGAGATCCGACATGAAATCTTGCTCCCCGCTCCCTCCTGTGCTGGGTGGTCCCGGGTTCTCTAGTCTTTTAGGGGGAACCGGAGGCCTTTTGGTGACAATGGGGGGCGGCGGAGCAGACCCCGGGTTCTGCATGGGTGGAGGTGGGGGAGGCGGCGGTAAAGAAGCCCCTATGTCCCCAACGAACGCTGACACGGGCGGAGGCGGCACGAAGTCCGGGGGCGCTTCGCTGAACTCGGGGGGCGGTGGGGGGAGCTCATCATCCTCCAGAGGCGGGGGCGGTGGGGGTGGTGGCAGGTAGTCGTCTGGCGGCGGGGCTGGGAAACCGGCGCCCTTGAACTTGGGGGCCATGGCGGGGCTGCCGCTGACCTCCGAAGACCGTCGCACAGGAGGGGGCGGAGGAAGGCTGGACTTCGGGAGATGAGGGACGCTCAGCGTCCCTGGGTCGTGGTTCGGGACAACTGGCTTCTTGTCCTGCAACAAAGCAACAACACGTTGTCTCCGACCACTGGGCCACAGTGGAGAGGACATTTCCATTGGTTTGTGCCAGCTGATTTAGGCAGCGTCTGGCCCAGGGGAGCCTCAGCCCTCACCCTTGAGAACTGTAAGGCTTTTCTGGAGCTCATCTTTCATCTGGGAAAGAACAACCCCAACGACCTTTAGCAATGAGAATTCGGGGACTAATCTACGTTTTCTGTAAACTAAGGCGTTGTCCAATTCAAGGAAATGTGTATATAATATTTAGATAATGCATGTATCTCCTCCAAACCACTCTACAAGAGTTAAGGATCGTTATGAGAGTTTGGTGGTATACAGTTTAGTTTTTTTTGTGAGATCACCTCCGTTTTAACATTTAGGGCTGGTCTAAGCTGAACTGGAGCAAGTTGAATCAAAGAAAATTATTTTCCTGGACTTCCCACTCAGCCTTGGTTCCCAAGACAAGTCACCAGAGAACCAGGCATGTCAGTCACAACATGTGGTTTTTTTGTTTTGTTTTGTTTTGTTTTTTTTAAGAGAAGAAGGAAGGGAGAGGAGGAGGAAGAAACACCTTTATTCATGTAGTTGTTGATGTGGTTTTTCATCCCAGCGCCAGGACTCAAACCCAGGTCTTGAACCTGTGTCCTTGGGCTGTATGTGGTCTGCACACCGGCATCTCAGCTGCTTGAGCCATAGGGGTTGTACCCATCTTTTTTTTTTTCCCTATCTTTCTTTATCCTTCTTTTTTTTTTTCTTTAAGGAAAGGTACAGCAGGAATAAAGTGGGGTGGGCAATCAGGCAGGAGGAGAGAGAAGGAAGAAGCATTTACTTTATTTTTTATTTTATTTGTAATCTGGTTGTTCCCCCTGCAAATCTGGGTCCTTGGGGGTGTTGTGGACGGCACCCAGCCAGAAGTGGCAGGCCTAATCGCTCCCTATAACACTTTTTTTTTCTTGGTTTGAGCTGAGCTGGCTGTGAACAGCTGTCAGGAGCAGGTGTCTGTAAAGATCTTTTATTTTGAATGATTCCTTTGGGGACAGAGATGATGAAGTCTCCCAAATCCTTCCCAACCCTCCTGGTTTAGATATCCTACTTTGAGTAGCTTACACAATGGAAGGAAGCTAGAAAACAAAAGGCTTTCTCTTGACCTATAGGTAGCCTTTATGCAAGCATGGGCACAAAAGAGTATCTTTCCTGGCAAAGAACAGTTCTGCTGCTGGGCTTCACAGTTTGCAAGGATAACAAAGGTGCTATACAAGGCTGTGGGTCCAGGGAGGAGCCAGGTACAAGCTCTGCTCTGCAGAGGCTGTAGATGAATTAGGCAACTTAACACCTGGCCTACAGTTTTAGATTTATCTCTTCTTATCTGTATAAAAGTTAATTGGCTAATCAAGTACAAAATGAGCATATTACTCTTTTGTGTCTCAAGGCGATGATGAGAGTAAAAAACCTGGTGAACAGGTTTTGAAATTATAACCATGTTTGTGCTGTTGTTAGAACCAGACTGCCAAACTCCATCAAAGGCTAACAGAGACCCAGCCCTTTATCTGCTCACAGGGACTAAAGAATAATCAATTATATTTACATTATGTAGCTTTCCCAAGAATTTCAGGCAGCTGAATTGAATTCCTCTGTTTTAGTGATAATTATCATTGCAATTTACATTTTATCAGACTCATTTTCTTTCTTTCTTTGCTTAACAACCTCTTACCACTGAAGATTAAATTTAGAAAAATACTTTTCTTCTAACCAAGTGCCTTGTGACTGAGTTCTATTTTATTTAGTTTGTTTGCTTAGTGTGGTAAGTAAATTAACGAGTATGCATTAAAAAAAAAAAAAGCAACAACTACTCTGAACAGGCCATTTGGGAAGAGGTTTTCCCTTAGTTGAGTGAGTGGGTTCCTTCTATTGTGTTCATTTTTAAGTGTTTCTTCAGTGATGGCCGTACAGAAATTGTGAAAATAATAATAAAGAGGAAACCATTGTGTGATGAAATTGTCAGGCTTGAGAAGATAACAAGAATATTAGAGAACCACAAAATTTGAAGGTCTGTGGTGATTTTTAAAACTTTTAAGTTCAAGAAATACAAGATTCAATTGTTTTTTTTAATAGTGACAGATGGACAAACTGATGTGAAAAAAATGACTTAAACTACAATTATTTTTATATTTTGCCTTCCTGGCCGAGGGTCTCTAACCCAGGTTCATAGTTTCTATACGCTGTGCCTTAACTGCTTGAGCTACAGGAGGAGGCTTGGAAGCTACAATTATTTAAGGTTGTTTGAATCACACACAGGAAGTATTCAGTGGAACTTTTTTGCCAACTGAGATTGTGCCAACTGGGCTAGTAACTAAATTACAATTTCAGCTACAATTTTTAGATAGATTTAAGTGAATCTTCATTTATCTCCTCTGTTGAAGGAAGATTATGGAGACAATTTGGCTATTATTTAAAAATGTGTTTTCTTCTCTATCAGCCTGAGAAAGTATGCAGAAGAGATACTCTTACTTTTTTTCCAAAGCTGTGTATTAGTAGTTCATTTAACTTTTGAGTCTAAGTCTAGCCTATGTAACTTTAAGACAAAAAAATATAAAGCAAGTAATCAAAATTAATGACATTAAAGTGACTTCTTAATTATTGGAGCTGCATTTTCTCTTTTTTAAAGAGCAGTTATTAGAACACTGCATATTGTTTAGTATTATTGGCTCCAGGTGATGATTCAATGGAATTCATGTCAGTGATCCTGTTCTTACCTTACTTATTTCAACATGTCTCTGGGCTTCTTGCAGAGAAGGGCCCACAGAGTGAGCCATCTGGGGAATCTGACCGTTGGCCTGGGAAGTACCTGCTTGAGGAAGAGAGACAGGAAGAGTGAGCAAGGTATTTTCAACATTCTTCAACCTTTAATTGGAAAATATAAAGTAGTTTTTATGTACACAGCAAAAGAAAGGGGTTCACAGGCTTAGTAAGTATGGGACACAGGTCTTAAGAAAAATCCCTGGTTCTATGGAAGTTCTTTAGGAAATCTAGCAAAAGAGTGGAGAACTTAAAAAAGCTTTCAAATAAACAGAGCTGAGGTGGAGGGCCTCCATAGGAGGCCAAGTCAAAGATCCTGCTGACTTGGGCTAATGGCAATGGGAATGAATGAATGAACAGGCATGCATGGACTTGACCAATGTTTAAAAGGTAGAATCAACAGGATTTAGGAGTGATTAGTTTAGGGGCAAGCGACCTTTTCTTGCACGCTTACTGTTTGAGCAATTGGGCAAATAATAACATTGTTTACAGAAACAGAGAAAAAAAGTGAAGCAGCAAATTGGAGGGTGAAGTGATGAGTTCAGTTTTAGAAATGTTGAGTTTGAGGTGAATGTGATATATCCAAATGAAACTACTGGGCAGAATTTGATGCATGGATTGGGCCTGGAATTGGGTTTATTTATATATTTATAGGTGGGCAGCACCTGGATGATGCTAGGAGTGGATGAGATCATGTAAGTAGGTTGCATAAAAAGATACAAATGTTACGGTTGGCTGGGCATTGGGAAATTAAACTTGGGGCAGAAGAAGAGTTAGTAAAAGAGGTTAGAAAAGAGCAGCCAGAGAAGTTGGGTTTGGGTGAGGGACCTGGAGTGTGGTGTCTTAAAAACCAACAGAGGAGACTGTTTCAAGGAGGAGTGTCCAATTGTGCTGATGTTTCTGAAAGGTTAAATAGGAAGTGGGGTTTACACTAGTTGAATCTAACAATATAGAGGCCACTGGTGAGATTAGCAAGAACATTTTCCATGGGGTAGTAGAAACAGAACCCTGACTGGAATGGGTTGAAGAATAAGAAACGGAAAATAGGAATAGGAAGTAGAGAAAAGAAGACAGTAAACGTGGTCCACCCATTAGAATAGTTTGGCTGTCAGATGAAGCAGTAGCTACAGGGATATGCCAAACTGAAGGAGGGTTTTAAAATTAATTTGTTTGAAGAAGAGAGCAATGTTTAGGAGAAGGACCCAGTAGCTCATGAGAGAAAAGAGAAGAGACTGGTACAATAAAGCATCTGTCTGGTCTTTGTTTTGGTTTCTTGGTACAGAACTTCTAAAACTCTTGATATTTCCCAAGTGATGGGAGTGTCTTTATTTCTCTTGAGCCTCTTGGCTCCATCTGAGTCGATGCTAACAAGATGGCTCAGAAAGGGGCTTGTCACCCAAAAGAACAACCCAATGACTACAGGGCTGGGGGCTTTGAGCCAACACAGTCACTGGGGGATTGGAGACTGAATTCAAGCATGTGGTCAGGGATCTAATCAATTATGTCTATGAAATGAAATTCCAGTAAAAACTCTGGACTCTGGACTTGGTGGTGCTTCCTGGTGGTAGATGTATCAATGTACTAGGAAGGTGACTTACTTTGAATCCACAGGGAGGGGACATAGAAGCTCTATATCCAGAAACCTCCCAGACCTCATCCAATATGTCTCTTCCTTTGGTCAGCCCTGATTTGTCTCTGTTATAAGAAAATTGTAATCATAAGGATAGCACTTTCCTGAGTTATGTGAGTCATTTTAGTGAGCTGTGAATCTGAGTCATGGGAACCCCCACATTTGTATCCTGTAGGTCAGAAGTGTGGGTAGCCTGGGAACCCCTGAAGTGTGGCTGGCAACTGAATGAGCAGTCTTGTTGGTGACTGTGCCCTTAGCCTGTGGGTTCTGAGCTAACTCTCAGGATCAGTGTCAAAGCTGTCTCATAGTACACAAGTTAGTGTCAGAGTAGGGAATCAGATCATTCACGGGAGAACTGGCCCTTGTTAGGAGGTGACATTATGGACATGGGTTTGGGTGGATACAGATGCAGGTAAGTTGTTGGATTTGGTAGTGGTAAGTTAAAGGAGTTCCCCTTTGAAGGTTCCATTTCCTCTGCTAAGAGAAAAGTGGTTGAGGGTTAGAAGTCTAGGTAAAGAATTTCTGAAACAGAGAAATGAGGAGATTACATTGACTGGAATAGGTTTCCCATTTGGAACTGGAAAATTCTTTGTTGTGGGGGGCTGTCCTGTGTATCATAGGAGAGGTAGGTGCCCTAATCTTCTACCCACTAGGTGACACTAACATCTCCGAGGTGTGATGACGAGGAATATTTTTAGACATTGCCAAATGTTCCTGGTTAAGAAACACTGGTCTAGATAAACATAGTAAGATTGATAGGCAGTGTAAAGGGCCTGGTTGTGGCTTATGTCCACAGATTTGACGTAGAATCAAAGTGTCACTGCATACAGAACGCTCTAGAAGGAAGGGTGTCTTAATCCTACTCCCACCATGGAGAAGCCTTACTCTCCCCACCTTCTGATTTACTAGGCTCTTTATTCTACCCTAAACCTTGAAGTTAATGATTAGTTAGTACTGATGCAATTTTGTCCTATAAAGTCATTACACTACTAGCCACCATTTTACTGGCTCCTGCTCACACTGATCCGCTGCCATCGGTCCATACGTAATAAAGCCATGACATTCACAGTTGGACAGGGAAGTGATATTTTGACATAAGCAAACTTGCTCAGGCTTTGAGAAGTCTGTGGCAGCAGAGTAAGCAATCCCAATTTCAGAGAAAAATGCTCAGAAGAAAAAAATTCTTTGTCTGGAAAGGAAACGGGTCTTAGATTCTCCCATTTCAAAGACCTTAGAACCTTACATACTTACACTCAGTGAGTGAGACTTGAGGCTCACTGGAGTTACTTGAGGCAGTAACTGTTCCAGAAAGGTGCAGGAGTCTTTACTAAGAAGGGAGTTAATGCCCCTGGGAGAGATGGCTTTAGGATGCCTCATCCCAAAGAGTGACCCCATCTTGTGAAGGGGAAGCATGACAGGACCTTCAAGTGGTATTTCACTCCCCAGTTGAGGACTGACAGAATTAGGATTTCTTCTAGGGTCAAGTGAAACTCAACCCTTCTTTCTCAGCAAGTCTTTATTAACTCAACAAATATTTAACAGAGACCAGGCTGGTAAGATCTGGAAAAGCATTGTGAAACAAACATAAAGGGTCTGTATCCATTTGAGTCTAGTGGAGAAGACAGGCCATGAACAAGTTAATGATACATAAAATAATTATGTATTATGATGGGTGCTTTGCACAAACACTTCCAGGGCACTCACTGTTCACAGAGCAGTCAGACTGGACATAGCTCATGAAAATATCTTTAAATGTTGGGTCAAATCTATGTTCCTGCAATTTCAAACTTTCTCATTTTGCTCTTTGAAGGAGCAAAGAATACCAGGCCTTTTTATATGACCAATATTTAACTCTGGAAAACCATGACTAGATCTCTTTTGACATAAATGATTCCAGTTCCTGCAGCATTATTTTTCATAGAGGCAATGTGTTTAAATCACAGTTCAGGCCCAAGCAGATTCTAGATACCCACTTCTCCCAGCTTCAGTTTCCTGAACTGTGGTGTAGGATAATTATACTCTGTGAGGCTCTTGTAAGAACCAGCAATGGTAAAAGAAAGGAGAGAGAAAGAGAAAGGGAGAGAGGGAGGAAGGGAGAGGGAGAGAGAGAGAGCGAGTGAGC
>RJWH01001451.1:0-104770 GCA_004363575.1 Solenodon paradoxus
TTTTTCCTTTGTTATATTTGTTAACTGATTCCTAGGTTCCTTCCAGCTATAATATATGACCTTTGGGTTATAACCTCATCCTACATTCATTGTAAATCAAGTTAAACAGACTGTGATAACCACTATAGTCATGAGAATGCAGCAGAAGCTCAGCCTTAGAGCTAATCTGAGACTATGACTCATCTAACAAGCAAAAAAAATAAGAAACAACTAGGACTACATCAAAGTAAAAAGCTTCTTCATAGCAAAAGAAAACATCAACAAAACAAAAGACAGACTACTAACTGGGAGAAGATATTTGCATTTCATATTTCTGGCAAGGGCTACAAAGAATTAATAAAACTCAACAATAGAAAAATGGGCAATCCAATTTGGAGAGACATTTTTTCTGAAGAGGATATACAGATGGCTAACAGGTACATGAAAAGATGTTCCTACTCGCTGGTTACTGGGGAAATGCAAATCAAAATAACAAGTTATCACCTTACACCTGAGAGACTGGCTATTACCAAAAGTCTCTAAACAACAAATTTTGGTAAAAATGTGGAAAGAGGGAACACTTTTGCACTGTTGGTGGGAGTGCAAATTGGTGCAACCCCTATGGAGAACAGTTTGGAGATTCCGCAAAAAGTTGATGAAAATCTCTTATGATCCCACCATCCCACCATCCCACCTCTCGGTGTTTACTCAAAAGATACATAAACACTGATTTGCATATTTATGTACCCTCATATTTATTGTGGTGAAAAACTGAAAGCATTTCCTCTAAGATGAGTAAGGAAACTGATATTCACTCTCAATAATGTGGTATTAGAGTTTCTAACCAGTCAATTAGATAAGAAGTAATAAAAGGAATCCACACTGGAAAAGTAGTAGTAAAACTATCACCAGTTATAGATGATAATAGAAAACCCTAAAAATTTTTGCCAAAAAATACTAGAATCAATTATTGAGTACAATAAAGTGGCAGACTACAAATTAAAATATAAAAATGTTATATTTATATATGTAAAGAATGGGTTAGAAGAGAATACAACTAAAATGATCCCATTTATAGTAGAAAAAAAAAAAAGAACTAAATACCCTGGAATATACTTAACAAATGAGGTAAAAGACCTGTACAGTGAAAACTATATGACATTGTTAAAGAAATAGAGGAAGATATAAAGAGGATGGGAAGATATTCCCTGCTAATGGTTGAGAAGAATTAACATTGTTAAAATGGTCATCTTACCTAAAGTAATAAAGAGGTTTGATGTAATCCCTATCAAAATTCCTCTGGCAATTTTCAGGGAAATAGAACAAAAATTTGTTTTAAGTTGTATAGACTCTCAAAAGACTCAGAATAGCTAAAGTAACCATGAAAAATAAAAAACAAAAGTGGGGGTATCACACTCTCAGGTCTTGAGCTATACCACAAAGTAGTTAGTGATTAGAACTATATGGTACTAGCAAAAAAAGAGACACACAGATCATTGGAATAAAACTAAATTACCAGAAATAGACTCACACATGGTTAGTTAATTTACAATAAAGGAGCCAAGAGCTCCTGGATGAAGAAAGTAGTCTTAACAAATGATGTTGGAAAACTAGATGGTTTACATGCAAAAGAACCCTCAACACCAAACACAAAAATTAATTCAGAATGGATTAGAGATTTGGTTGTAAGACAGAAACCATGAAATTCCTTAGAAGAAAACAGAGGCAATACATTCCATTACAATGGCCTTACAGAGGTCTTTCGAAACTCAACTCCAATGGCAAGAGAAATAAAAACAAATAAACAAATGGGACTACATTAAACTAAAAACTTCTGCACAGTGAAAGAAACTATCACCAAAGCAAAAAGACATCATACTGACTGGGAGAAGATAGCCACACTTTATACATCTGAGAAAGGCTTAATATCCAAAACATATAAGGAACTCGTAAAACTCAACAACAGAAAGACAAACAACTCAATAAAAAAACGAAGATTTGAATAGACATTTCTCTAAAGAAGACATACAGATGGCTAACAGGCACGTGAAAAGATGTTCCTCATCTCTTGTTATTAGGTAAGTACAAATCAAAATAATAAGATATCACCTCACACCTGTGAGAATAGCTATTATCCAAAAGTCTGGAAAAAAATAAATGTTGAAGAGAATGTGGAGAAAAAGGAATCCTTTCACACTGTTGGCAAGAATGTAAATAGGTACAACTTTTATGTAAAGCAGTATGAAGATTCCTCAAAAAATTGATAATGGAAATTCAATATGATCCCATCATCCCACTTCAGGGTAATTACCCCCTCTTTCCTTCCCCCCCCTCCCAAAAAAACACCACTAATGCACAAATATATATATATATATATATGAACTGCTATGTTTATTGCAATATTATTTACAATAAACAAGAATTGGAAACTACCATATATATATACACTATGGAATATTACACAGCCTTTACAAGAGATGAAATCCTGTCATTTGAATCAACATGGATGGATCTAGAGGGGATCATGCTAAACGAAACAAGTCGAAAGAAGAAAGATAGATACCAGATGATCTCACTCATAGGTGGAATGTGAAGAGACAAAGCAACGGAACAGATAAAACAAAAGCCATCCTTCGACAATGGTGGTAGAACTGAGGTTACCAACAGGGAATGGGATGGGGGGGTGGGGACCACTGGACAATGGTGAATAATTCTGATATTTGGTGGAGGGAGGATTGTTGACGCGTATCTCAGGAATGAGGAACCTGCACATGTGGGAAATCGACATATGAGTTTAGTTTAATTTGTTAAACAAAGTTACCTCAATATAATACTATTTTTTAAAAAAGCTGCTATATTATATGTCACTATGTTGAATTTTTAAAAATGCTGACATTTACAACAACATGGATGGAAGTAGAGGGGTTTATGCTACGTGAAATAAGTTAGAAGGAGAAAAACATACTGGATGGTCTCACTCATGTGGAACATAAAGAAACAAAACAAATGAACAGACTAAAACAAAACAAAACCAATCCTAGAACACTGACAAGAGAACTGAGTTAGCAAAGGGGAGGGGTGTTAAGGGGCAGGAGCAAGTCGTGATGGGAAACAATGGGCAGCCATGGAGGACTGTTGGTAATTTGGTGGTGGATACCGTGTTTTGTTGTGTATTTAATCAATGGTGAATCTGTACACAGGGGCTTGGATGTACATTTACAAAATGATAATAGTAAAGCTGAAGTGAGTTCAGCATTGTTTATCTTTTAGAAGAAGCCTCCCTCTTTGCTTTAGTCAACTGCTATTGCCTACTAAATAAAAGTTTAGGGTCATTTTGAATCAAATTTGATTCATGGAGCCAAAGAGGACTAAAAACAGTTACGACTTTAGCACAAGCAATCAGCACTGCTTTCTTTAGTGAGATTAGCCTTTCAGTCAGAGTTTTGGCTGTAAAGTAGGGCTGACATAGAAATATTAGAAGTTTATATTTACTCATAACAACATACCATTGGTCCCCAATACTACATAGTTTCAATGAATAGATTCACACCTCGATCAATGTGCGTATCACACGGTGCCTACTACCAGAGTTCTGGCCCCATTCACAACTGTTAATTTGACCCCTTCCATGAGAGGATCCCTCCTCACTTCCCTCTCCCCCACCAGGGCAACAAAAGTTTTGACTTTAGAGTCTAAGAGTTACTTTTGTTGTGTTTTGCTTGTTGGTTCTCTTTGTGCTTTATATTTCACATGCATAAAGAATTTTGCTTAGTATAATCATCTTAAGTTCCATCCAAGTTGTAGCAAAAGGCAAGATTTTAATAGCTGAGTGGTATTCTGTCAAGTACATATACCACATCTACTTTATCCAGTCATAAAAAAAATTGAAAATAGAACTACCCTTTGATCCATCTATCCAAAGAATATGAAAACAAAATCCCGAAAAGATATACAGGCCACTAAATTAATAACACAATTTACAATAGCCAAGACACAGAATCAACTTAAATGACCATCTATGGATATCTAGTTTATAATATTTAATAATATTTCAAAGATAGTAAATTAACACAGTCATTATAGAAATTTTGGAAAATTAAGGAAACTAAAAAAACAAAAGTATCTTTCAGGATCCTGTTACTCAGAGGCCACCATTTTATAGTCTTATTTTTTTATATTGTTTTTAAAGTTATATCACAGTAAAAAAAAGTGCCACATATTTTCTATTTACATCATGAGTTTTTTCATATCATTTAAAATTCTTAATAGTTATTTTTAATTGGCAGTTTGATTCTCTAAGTATGAATATATCATGTTTCCAAGTCATTTGATTAACAGTATTTCCATTTTTTTTTCTTCTTTGGACATAAGTTTTTGTCCAAATTTCAACTGTTTCTCCTAAAAATAAATTGGTAATATAGAGTTACTTAACTATCCATTATGGTAAGCCTTGGCCAAGTCAGTCATGAACAGATTGTTTTGAGACTTTGTTGCCCAGAAGAGATAACTGCGTGGCCCTGCCCAGTGAGAGTCCATGGTACATAACTACACTGCAGACTGCACAGGTGAAGCCCTAGTCATGTCAGGACTTCGCATTACATGATAGGATTTCACCTCTAATACGTGATAACCATCATTATAACCCAAGAATGGGTCCTGTGAGGGAACGGGGGAGACCTTAGAGGCCATGCTCATTGACCACCCTCCAGCTGCATGACATGAGGCATTCCCTGCCAAAATATGTATCCTTTGAGTTTATCCAAAATGTAAATAGTTGGAATATGTCTCATGTTTTCATTTTGCCAATTGTCAAACTTAGTTTTCTATAAAATAATTTATATCAAGGGACAATAGGACACATACTATAGATGTATATATAGGAATAGCAATATTTTTAATAATGGATCAGAACTGTAATATATTTTTGCAGGGAATGAAAATCCACCCTTACAAATCTGGCAAATCTAATTCAGACCATAAAATAAGACAAAACAAAAAACAGAGGCCAATTGCATAAACCATATAATTTACTCTCCTTGCCAGAAAACTATTTCAGGGAAAGAAAATTCACTAAAAATAACTTACCTCGGCCTGGAATATCATTAGGAAGTTTATGGTTCTTCCAGACGAATGCAGGGGTCACAGCCATTGTGACAGTCCTATTTACATGGGTGTCATAGGTCAAAAGAGTTTCATACTGTGTGGGGATGTAAAAAAGAAAAACAAACAAAAAAAGACACTTCAGAAAGACTTCGATGCCATTGCCTGTTCTGTGCACAAATATTTTAACTTCATAGTTGCACTTTTTAGTGAAACATGGTCATTGCTAACCAGCCAGGATCACCTTTTTGGTTCATCAAATAAACGTGAATTTAAGCTCCATGTGAAGATTAGTTTTATGACTGTAACTCTAGAACAGCAGCACCTGTTCAACATAGATTCTTTGAACCTTGAGAGAAGTAGTTTAAGTCTTTCATTTTCCAAATGTTAAAAATAGAAGCCAAGTGAAATTAAATTTCAAAGCCACATGACAAGTAAAGCACCAGTGTTTTCCTCAATATTAAATGCTATGGAAAATTGTATCTTGAGAAAAATGCACCATAGCTAAAATCCATTTTTATATATGTCATTTGACACATTATATATTTTTATATAAGAGGCTCTGAAATAATTCATTTCTTAAGTTCTCTCAAGTAAATTCTGAATTTGCTCTAATGTGCTTTCTTGTATTGATCCTAATTAGGTTTTAAAATAAAATATTTCTTTTTAAAGTAAACATACCAATAGTTATATAAATACATCCTTACAAATACTATTGTATATATTGAGTAAGCTTTATATGAGACATCTGAAAAATGACTATCCTAAATTTACCTCAAAACATTCTGGACAAAGTTTTACATACACAAAACTTTATTCTTAACTTGAGAGTGGAATCTGTAATTGCATATACTTAGGATAGGAAATATCCTATATTTAAGGTATGGTATACTGAATCTATATTGAGACATATTCTGTATATGGAATAATATACTTATAGCCCCATCCATGGTTTCCCCATATGTAGAGATATGTAACAATTGTTAACACTGGGTTACTGAAAAATTCAACTAGATCTCCCTTCAAATAGCGTAAGTGCACAAAACAACATTTTGAGTAGTCATGAGGCAGACATAAGATTTCAACACATATATTTGCCTCTTTAAGGGGGAGGACCTATCACAGATGCTAATAACTTAGAGGGGGTGTATTTTATCTTTGTAGATACTACTAGTAACTGAAGTATTGAAGAAATTTTATTCTAAGGTATTCCTATGGAATGTATGCCAAATATCACATTATAATTAAAGGTTCAATTTAGTAACTGAAAACTATGAATGCTGTCCCTGGATTTCTGGGCATAACTATCTCAACCTCAGTATCGCTTTTCTAGTTTTCCACATTTTCTATTATAGATATTATTCACAAAGCTAGGCCAATATGCACACTCAAATATATAGGTTAATAAGCATCATGATGGTCACAATGGAATATCACATGAAGAGATGAATAATTTTTTATCCGCTTTCTAGTTACATCCTTTTAAAGAAAAAGGTTTTCTACTGATCTGGTTAGCTAGAACATTGGCTTTCATGGCGGGCAATGGTCACAGCATTGGATGACATAAATACAGGTGTTTTGTTTTGAAATTAAATGCTTATCAGCCACCAACTATGTCCGATATGACTAAGCACTACAGTGAGTCCTACTCCCTTTGTTTAAAGAAACGGCTTATGTAGTTGAGGAGAAAAAACATACATAGCATTAATAAAAATGCATAAAATTATTGAACTGTTTATATATTTCAGAGGGATTACACTATGAATGATTTTCAAGAGTTCAGGAAATGTTTCACTGAAATTTTTAGTTGTGGAAATAAATACACAATTCTTGAGAGTAATGTCATCCTCTCAATGGTATACTGTTCTTTGTATCAGTGTATTCTGGGTCAGTGTTTTTCATGTAATAAAGAGAGTAGATATTCTGAATAAAAAGTACTATGGACCAAAATACTTAAGGCCTACTCCAAGCAGGGAGCAATTTTGTGAATCTGAAATAAACGGACTTCCAGAGCCTAAACATAATTTCTCCAGTTTGGTTGCCATTACTCCTTCCAAGTTATCCCTCTTCACCCAGTCACTTCACCCAAGTTCTTGATAAGGATTCAGACGTACTTTGTTGGTATCCAAAGAGGTATACAGAAGAACCATGGCATTGTCAATATCCCCACAGTCATCCAAAGTCACAGGACCTGCATATCCTAGGTCAAAATCAGAAAGAAAAGACCAGTAGGATCCTGACAGAGGGTGTAAAATGGATTCAATTTGCTCTATTTTACTGAAAAATGGCTGATTTTAATGATCATATCAACTGATGCAGGATAAGAATCATTTTACAATATGCAATACTTTCATAATAAAACAAACTAGGAAAAGGAAAGCAATCTCAACATGATACAGGCCACAGCAAACATCATAATCAATGGTGAAAGATTAAAAGCTTTTCCTCAAGGATCAGGAACAAGCCAAGGATGCCCAATATCACCATTCTATTCAACAGAGCAAATAGGCAAGGAAAAAGGGTATCACAATTGTAAAAGAAGAAGTAAAATTATCTGTTCACAGATGATATGATCTCATATCTCTCTCAAGATTTCATACCAAGAAAACCTCTTAGAACTAATAAAGAATCTACAAAGTGGCAGCATACAAAGTCAACATTCAAAAATCAGTTGCATTTCTATTTACTAACAGTGAAAAATCAGAAAAGGAAATTAAGCTACAGTTCCATTTACAATAGCGTCATAAACACATATGCAAACAAAATACTCAGGAATGAATCAAGGAGGTTAAAGACTTGTAAAACAGAAACTAGAAAACATTTATGAAAATAAAAGAAGATATAAATGAATGAAAACACAATCCCTGTTTATGTATTGAAAGACTTAATATTAGAAATGAATAAATATTGCCCAATGTAATCTACAGATTTATTGCAAAATCACAATACTTTTTGCAGAACTAGGAAAACCCATTCTAAAATTCATATGGATTTTCAAAGGACCCTGAATAGCCAAAACAATCCTGAAAAAGGAAAGCTGGAGGACTCAGATTTCTTAATTTCAAGACTTACCTACAAAACTACAGTAATCAAAACAGTGCGGTGCTGACATACAGTCAAACATACAAAGCAACATAATAAGATTGTCTAGAAATAAACCCTCACAAAAGAGGTCAAAAGATTTTTGATAAAGATGCAATTAAATAGGGCAAAGACACTCTTCTCAATAAATCATGCTGGGAAAATTGGATATATACATGCAAAAGAATAAAGTTGAACCCATACCAAATACTATATACACAAGTTAACTTAAAAGTAACTTAAAATGTATCCATGACCTAAATGTATGACCTAAAACTATAAAACTCTTGAAAGAAAAAATACAGAGTCAAATATTCATGACATTCGCTTTGGCAGTGATTTCTTTGATATGATACTAAAGTCTTAGGCAGCAAATGGAAAAAACAAACTTATTGGACTTCATGAAAATTAAAAGTTGTGTGCATCAACAGACATTAACAGTGAAAAGACAATTTTTGAAAGAAAGAAAACATTTTAAAATCATGTATCTGATCAGGGATTGATATCCAGAATATATAGAGAACTCTTAAAACTAAACAACAAAACGACTGAATTAACAATGGATATAGAATAGATATTTTCCAAAGTAGATACATAAATGGCCAGTAAACACAAAAAAAAGTTCCTGCAAGTCAAATTCAGAATGCCACTTTGTACATATAGGATGGCTAATATATATTTTTCAAAAGTGTTGGTGAGGATGTGGAGAAATTGGAACCCTTGTGCAATGTTTATAGGAAGTTAAAATGGCATATAGCCACTGGAGAAAACAGTATGACAGTTCTTCAAAAAACTAAAAATAGAATTTCGATATGATATATTCTACTTCTAGGTATAAATGAACTGAAACCAGGATCTTGAAGGGATATTTGTATACCCATGTTCATAGTAGCTAAAACATGAAAGCAACTCAAATATCCTTTACAGATGAATGCCCAAGGAAAATGTGGCATATAAATGCAATGGAACATTATTCAGCCTTTAAAGGAAGAAATTGTGACATATTGTACAACATAGATGAACTCTGAGGATATATGCTAAGTGAAATAAGGCAGTCACAAAGAGAAAACACTTTTTGATTCTACTTGATGAGGTACATAGGGTATTCAAAATTATAAAGATGAAATGTAGAATGATGGTTGCTAGAAACTAGAGGAAGACTAGATCGAATGGAGAACAGAATTAACAGGAACAGAATTTCACCTATACATAATGAAGAGTTCTAGAGATCTAACCATGTTAAACCCTCTCTCTGTGGCTCAAAGTCTAATCACAAAGCCCGTATTTAGCTGTCTGCAGGAAGTTAATATTATTGTTTGCTTTAGGAAACCGGTACCTTGAAAAGTGAGGTTCCTGAAAGCGTGAGCAAATTTGGGGCTGGTAACATCTTCTCCATTTTCAAGAAATATCTTCAGCATGTGTCCAAAAAGTAAGACTCCATCCAGGTAAGCAAGAGCAAAGTCATTTATGGGCTGAATGAGAAAGAAAAATCTTAAAATGAGTCCAAAAAGTAGACTCTGCTTGAATCTGGAGTAAAAAACATTTTTGGAGTTAGCAGGGTAACTAAAAAAGTAAAGGGATGTTAGGGAAATTGTAAGACAGAATTAATGGAGACTTTCATAAAGTATTTCCTTGAACTCTTTATTATCACTGTAACACAATTCTGCCTTCTTTTGCTATCAATGGTATACCGAGAACGCTGCCTACAGGAAAGTCACTAAAAACAGCTTTGTTCCTTCCCATGATTTTTTTAAAAAAGATCACTTCAAAGACAGCATGCAGCATTTTCATGTTTCTTTTAAGATTTCATATGGAAATAATAGTTGCTTACAATTTGTTTTTACTAAACAGTAAAGGAGATCAATGACAAAAATGCTCTGCCTAGGCATGCCCTGGTGGCTCAGACGGCTGAGACACTGGGGTGTAGACTATGCAGAGCCCAGGGCCCCAGTTTGAGACCTGGGGCCAGGGGCAGGAACCGGAATGAACAAACAAAAATTTTTAAATGCTTCTTCCTCTGCTCTTCCTTCTATGTTGCCTGCCTGCCTGCCTGCCTCTTTTCATTCCTGCCAGTCTTCCTTCCTCTGTAAACAAAAAAAAAAACAAAACAAAAACCTGCCTTTCAATATCCTGAAGCAGAAAGAGTTTGGATTGGATATTTAATTTGAACTTGTTCTGTAGACAGGTTTGATTAGGCCGATTGTCTGCCTTGGGGAGCATAAAGGAGAGAGGGTCAGCGCTCTGCCTCTACAGAGTGGTTTTCACAAAACTGGGCTGTGGATTAAAAACTGTGATCCTGAGAGCAAATGAGTTCTGTAGGCTTAGGCATTTTGCATTATGCACACAGGAAGAAAAGAGCCACACTTCTGTCAGTCTAGAAGCTGTCCAACTAACTTCTGAATACTACACCCAGAAGCATATTTGCTAGAAAATATAAAAAGAAAAGCAAAAACAACTTTCATTAGTTTCAGTTTCTTCTGCTGAAATTACTTCATGAAAAGAATACAGTTAAGACCCCGTCTCAAAAGTGGTTGCAGCCCCTAATTTTGGCAAAATGATCAATCAGAGGACTTCGAACTGCCAGCCTAGGAAAAACTGTGATACTCCCAAAGGTACCCAACTCTCCTCTAGTTCTTGGGGCCTGGCCCTTGGCTTGTCATCCCAAAGCTGTGCAGGGCCCTAGGACTGTTGCTTCTCTCCTCCCATCCAAACCTGCGTTCAGTGATCTCAGAAGGGGGCACACATCTAGAGAAATTATTTACAGTAAATTGCAGAGACTGATAAAGCTCAACTGATATGAGTCAGGGGTCCTGCATTATAAAAAGATGACCACAATTTTATGTCCAAATGGAGGTTCTATTTCTGGGAAAAAAATACTAAGCCAGGTGGGATGTTGGATAAGAGAAATAAACCAGGACTCTCTTGAAAAAATTTGGTCAATGGTCAACCTAATTATAATGGAGGACACTGTCTTAGTCTAGGATACAGATCTCTCAGAGGTAGAACTTTTCTTATCAGTTGTAGCAACGAGTTGCTTTAACATCTAGAGAACTTTATTTTACATTGTTTAATTTCTGCTTTCCCTCAGTTAGTAGAGCTTCTCTCTTGCCACATCATCACTTCCATTTTGATTTTACAGAAGTCTCTAGTGTTGTTTGATTAGTGCTTAGCAAAGTGACTACAGTAAGGATTTTGATAGGAATCCTGATATGACGCAAAGTTGTTTTCAGTTAACATTAGCTGAGTGAATTGGATTGAGTAAAAAAATTAATCAATGTATACTTTGGGTCCCAAATAGGAAAATAATATTTTATCCTTGACAAAGAAAATAATGATATAGATATAGATATACACATATGAAGCTTACCGTTGATAAAGTCTCAGACAAAGAAGTATTTGACGTATAATTTTCAGAAGGCAATGTCAGAACAAGGACATTTTTCATATAGTCAGGGGCTGTGGTGTTGTCCTGGAAGTAGTAATCACTACAATTATAATAAAAAAAGTATAAATTAGAACATTAGATTCCTTCAAAAATAGAGACGCATCTTCCCCAATTCAGGTGAATTATAACATCGGTTAAAAAATAGTTAAAAATATTCTTTCTAGTAACTTTCAAAACTTTCTCCTGACAGATCTGTTTTCCTCTCTACTTGCTAAGTTGAGTAAAAGAACTTACACAAGTGTGGTAACATACAAATGGAAAACATCAGAATGCAAATACTTCCATGAGGGAGATTTATTTTGGAATCTGGATATGAGTTAGGTGCTAGTTTTCAAAGCTTAATGACTCTTGGTTAATACATGGAAACGTCCTTTTCCTTAAGCACTCAAAATAACTTAGAAATGTTGGGATATGTAGAAATTTTACAAATCATATTTACCATTCCTAGAGTGGAACATAAGCATGAAAAGCCTAACCATTTTCTCTAACACTTCAAGTAATAACCAAGAGACTCAGCTTACTTGGCCCATGTGTCCTCCACTCCAGGACAATACCTGGAACAGTGTGGCCTCTCAGTACTGTCTGAGACTGTGCTATAAATGTGTAGTTTCTAAGATCCCTAGTCATTTGAAAGCTTTAATATGCAAAGAATCTAATGTTTGAACTGTAGTTGGTATGAGCATCGTTTAATATTCAAACAGTAGATGAACACATCTATGTACTGAAGATGGACTGAATATTTTTCTCCTGTTATCACATCTTAGAAGCATCCCTATAAAATGGACATTTTTATTCCCACTTCATAAATGAGAAGGTTTAATCTCAAATACCAAGAGTCAAAAGAAACAGAAGCATAAGAATTAGAATTTGAACTCAAGTTTTATCATATGACCTTCCCAAAACACAGCTGGGTGTCCTTCGGGAACAGTGACAAAGAAATGCCAACACTTTAGCAGTTGATTGAGGGATGGCAAAAAGTAAAGTTACACCAACCTGGTTACTCTGGAAAGAATATCTATTGAAAGAAGCATCAATGTGGTTGTAAAACGAAATGTTGATAACTGCCCTCTTTCCCGTACTTCTGCAGCTACTGATTGATTAAATTATCTTTATGAGCATCTAACGGTAAAACAGATTTGCAGTTCCTATGCTTGCTTTCCCTTAATACTGTGAAAAGTACATTTAATGTGGGTGAGATGACTAAGCAAAGATGAGAAAGATCTAGGAGTAGTACTTCCGGTCTGAATACAAGCAGGTAATGATAATGATCCAGTCAGATAAGTGTCGTCACATGATGCAGCTGAGAGGGGAAAAGGGTACAGGCACACCTGTGATAACTTCTTTAAGCTTTGTGTGACCCAAACATTATCTTGACACCATTTGTTAGTAAGGTCTCCAATCATATTAGAAGACAAATGGTACAAAGAGGGCATATAATGAAATGTGATTTTTGCTCTCTAGAATTCTCTCTCCTTGGCTCCAGGGAAATATAATAAGATCACCATCCAGAAACTGTGCCACAGACGGCAAAGAATAATAACTGTGTAAATCAAACTCATTCAACTGGAACTTTCCTCTTATCAAACGTGGCCAAAGGAAAAATAATCTAGAACCAAAGGCCATTAGCAATTGAAGGCACATATATGGTCCACACTCTTAAAGATAGTATTACTGGGTTCGTAGTTGATTTATAACTCACTGGAAAAAAAGACTTTATTTTAAAACCAGGCTGGAGACCAGAATCCTGTGCTGACTGAGCAGACCCATAGATGAAAGGGTTTAATGGGGTTTTATTTTTTGAGTTTAGACATGAGAAAGAAGACAAAGGTATACTATACATCTCTGCTAAGGTTATAAGTATTAGATGTAAATGAGTGTTGATGAAAAAGGAGTGAAACAATGGTTAAAATAGTATCATCATATTAAACCCCATAACAGACTGCAAAATAAGAGAAACAGAGCTTGAACTTTTGGGAATTCTTGGAGTATTTCCTTTCTAAAAAGGGGAGAGTTCTTCCAAATATTTTACCTACTTGAATAGATCCACCAGAATAATGACAGTGTCTTCAGCCACTGCCCGGTCACCTATGAGGGAGTAGATGGTGTCTGGTGTACCACACGTAACAATCACTAAAGGAGAGAAAGCAAGATAAGGAGAGAAATATATAAACATACAAACAGGAGGGGAACCAGCTACCTGACTTTGAAACCAGAATGTAGATGCCACATTTATTTTTTTAAATTAACACCCAATTTCTCAAATTACCCTCTCACCACCCCCACACACTTATTTCCACTTACAGTCAGAGTCAGGATAGAGCTGTATGGGATCTTTAAAAGAATGATCTAATGCATTCCCTGAATTTTATAGACTTCAGGTAACTGGAGCTCAGATGTTAAAGAACTGGTAGATGAGGGAAACAGCTCTAATATTCAATTTTATGAGCCCTGGTTCTGTGCTTGTTCCATTACACCTGGTTGGAGCAGTTACAAAAACTATTTTCATTAATAAGCAAAGTGCATCTTAACATTTATAAAGCGGCTGAAAAACAAAGTAAAAGTTAACACAAGAATTTTTGAAGTCTTCCTAAGAAATTTTCCTCGGGTTTTGTTTATAATTTCTTAACTTGGTCTTAGTGGCAAAGTCCAACCTGGAGCTATAAGCTCTACTACTCTATGCAGCCATGTGTTTCCCAAATGGATGTGTGTATGAGTGAGGTGTTAGGAGATATTTCACTAGGTTTTTTATATATTGTGTTGTCCCTATGAATTATAAATTATGTAGGGACATGAATAATTTTATACTCCCCCCTACCCCCCCACCATATCTTAGTCAGTGTTTTGCAAATGGTAGGTTCTTGATCTGGCAAATGCTTAACATAACAGCAGATGACTGAATAATGCCAGGAAATGCTGCCAAGCAAGCAACTTCTTGCAAAGGTAATTCCCATGGTTGACTCCTTTATTCCTGAAATATTCTTATTTGTAAAGCGAATTCTGTGGAAAGCGACACGAATTACCTAATAAGTTAGTGAGGATGATCTTTATCTCACTAGCCTTTCTGCAGTTGTCCTGTAACTACATCAGTGGGCAGATGAGATGCAGAGATTAAAGGAGGTGAGTCAATCTTTGATTACCTTGAAATTTTGTCTGAGGCTAGATGTTAATAAATATATGCTCTTGGTTACCAGAGGGCCAGGGTTTCCGAATGTGTGAGAATTAGTCACAAATCCAGTAATATATTATTAGTAATCATATTATTAAAATGAGGTGAGCTTAAAAAGTAGTTTACCGATGATGGGTCATCATATCATTTTGGTTTATAAATGCTGGATTTTAGCATTATCACTAGCTTTCATGATGTTAGTATATTTACTCCATATGACTTTTCTAATTTCTCTCAGAAGATGCAGCTTCAATCAACAAAAGGAATACTGTAATGGAGTTGCATACAACTACAGAGCTCTCAAAGTAGACAAAATATTTAGAGGTAAAGGTAATAGCTTTGTGGTGACAGATTTGTCAATATAACTCATAAAGAGGTGGTAGTTGTAAGGAAGAAGCTGTGGAAGAATTCTCTGCACATCTTCTTACCATTGCTTTTCCTGTTCTGGTCCGTTAAGATGTCCTGAAATTGGTCATCTCGTCTCAACAAATCTTTGAAGCTAAGTTCCTGAGAAAAATAGGAAACTCCAGCCTCCAGAGCATTGAGGTACCTAGAACAGAGAAGAGAAACTCTAGTACGCCCTGGTGGAGTAGCAGTTAGGTCCACCACCTCCAGTCAAGCGCAGTCCACATACATCCCAAGGACCCAGGTTCATGTCCTGCACCCAGGGGAACAACCAAGATGAACAACTAAGTAAATAAAAGTGCTTCCCCCTCTCTTCCTGCCTGCCTGCCTGCCTAGGTCACCATTTCCTTCCTGCACCTTTCCTTAAAAAAGAGAGAGAGAGAAACTCTTAAGAAACCAGCAGTTTCTCCGTGTGATTCCGTACTACCCACTCATTATTTACAGATCTATCCTGCTACTTGCTCAACTAAAACTTGTTTCTGCTGTTAACACAACAGATAACACACCCATGACCCCACTGCTGTTAACACAACAGATAACACACCCTAACCCCACTGGGTTAGGGCGTAGATATCTAATTTGGTGAAACTATAGGGGAAGTTTTAGGGAATCATCATGAATATATATAAATGAAAGACAATTGGTGGGTTCCTTATGAGACTTCCTGCTACTTGTAAAAGGAAGGTTCGTTTTTGCTCTATACACTAGTCCTATTAGCGCAAATGAGTTGAAATCTTTGCATCTAAGTACAAAAATTAAGAGTCGAGTAATTTTTCCTCTTGTGTGAGATGAATTTTTATGTGTTCTAAGTTTATCCACAGTTTCTAGGATGAGGCCTTAGGATTAATCCTCATAGTTCCCTAGAAGTACATATCCTCTCTTAGTCTTCAAAGGAGGAGACTTAGGTAGAGATACTTCAAAACTAAGAAGCATCCTGGTGGTACAGACCGTTACCCAACCAAAAGATCACTATGCCACCTTTGCTGGACTTGTTTGAATCTTAGGTTTTTTTTAGCAATGGTTAGACCCTTTTTTCCCCTACCTTATTCCGCCAAAACTGAGAAAAATTATGTTTCAGTTGCTCGCAGGAATAGGCAAAATGCACCTTTGATGGCTATTGTATTTCACACAATAATGTGAAATCATTAACTTCTGATTTTCATTTTCCTTCTCTATACAATAGGGATCACGCTACCTGTTCTCTTTTCTTCAGAAGGTTTACTGTGGGAGAATCAATAAAACTAATGTGAAAGTAAAGATGTTGCCAATGCAATATATGCAGATTATACTTAGGACACTGTGTGTCCTTTGGGCCTTTTGTTTTTTACATGTGTCTAAGACAGTGGGCAGGTGTCCATAGCAATGTTCTTACAGATGAAAGGTCTGGTACAGCCAGGTGGCCGGCCCCAAGTCTCTGCATCTCTCCATGGCAAATACCAGAGAATATTAATGACTCTACTTACCAGAAACAGTCCTCGGATTCGGTGTTATTCTTGAAAACATATGCGGTGCTCCAGGAAAAGGTTTTGAATGGCAAAGTATCATTCTTCCAAAAGTTAACCAAGAAGTACATCAACTTCCTAGCTGGAGTCATGAGCCGGGTTAGAGTTTCTTTATAGTCACATGACAGCCCAAAACTTCCAGCAGAAATCATGGGGTAGTTCAAATCTGTGTCAAGACTATGTCAAGAGATGAGAAAGAAACCAGTATCAGGATTAATTTAAGTAATACAGGTAAGATCCTTTTGAATCTGATTAAGCATGTGATACAAATGGTAAGAATTAAACAGTTCTCTTAAGTAGGTTCCTGACTTATATAGGTGTCCCTCACACACAGGTGAATATTAAAACCACATTTTTGAGCGTATGATAGGTTCTAAACACAATTCAGGTGTTTTCATATATATGTAACTTGATTACTTTGACTTATTCTAAAAAAAGTTGTCACAGCACACCTGAGAGATTAGCAGTTAAGTCCACCGGGTGTAGTTCACATACATCCCAAGGACCTGGGTTCAAGACCTGGAGCTGGGGGTACAACCAAGATAAACAACATGTAAAATAAAGTGCCTCCTCCTCCTCTCTATTCTCGCCTGTTCACATTCATTCCTGCCTATACCTTTCCTTTTAAAAAAAATGACAATGAAAGCTACAACATTATTGTAAAGCCCCCAAAAGAAGCCATCTATACTTTTTCCACTATGCACTGCCTTATTTCTGGACTTAGAGTCTTGTGGAATTTTCCTCTTCTGTGGACCACCTTTGAGACAGATATTCAACTGAGGATTTTAGAGTTTTTCTTTTCCAGCTCCGCACAGGGACATTCTGTAGTTCTTTAAACAGATCAAGCTTTCCTCTCTATCAGGGCCTTGACAAATGCTCAAAATGATGGTCCCTGCCTCTTTGCCTGACCGATTTTTACTCATCCTGTTGGTCCTAGATTAAATATATCTTTATCCATAAGGAAAACTCTCCTCAATACCTAAGACTAGGTGAGTATTTGTTTATCTATTTAATATCTACCTCCTACACTAAACAGCAAGCTCCATGGAAGGATGGCCCATGTCTGGCTTGTTTGCCTCGGTGTCTCCACTCTGCTGGGCACCTGTGTTTGTATCTGCTTAAGGAAGGAAAACCGCATCCCCTCCATCCTCAGTATCCTATTGAAAAGTTCCATTGGATGTCCTGCTTGTGTGGTAAACTCCCTATGTGTTTTGTTTTGTTTTTTTCAGTTTCTCAGAACTGTTCCTCATCCTGATTTTCAAATTTTTTTTAGTGTTTTGAGACCTTTCCCTCACTCACTGCAACACCCAGTTAGTTGTCAAATACTTGATTCCACCTCTAAATACCCTGAAATAACCTCCACCCTTTCCAGGTCAGCTGCTTGCAAGCTAATTCAGACCCGCCTCCCATGCTGACTCTCCTCAGTCTCTTCTGCGTGCTCATCTTTTCTATACACTGCTGTCAATTATTCTTCCCGAAGCAGTGCAGCCTCTCAGGGTACTTTCTCTGCTCAACCATAGTGATTTCTAACACTGATATAATTAAATAAAACTTCCCTCATCTGAAACTCATGACTTCCTAAATATGACCCTACTTATTCTAGATCTATCTCTATTTGTCCCCTCCACATATCTTGCATTGCAATTCATACAGACTTTCATGAATTTTCTCTACTTCCCTGCTTCTTTGCTTTCAGATCCTTGTCCCTTTACCTGGCTGGAATACTTATCCCCTCATCTCTGGCCATTCTCATTTGTCCCATTCTGCAATGCTCAACTCATATACCATCACCTTCATAAAGTCCTGCCCCTCCTGAAGCTCAACTCTCCTACCCAGAGTTGGCTATTCCTTCCCATAGCATCTTGTTTGTACTTCTCCAGTGGAATCTGTCTCACTCTACCTTGGAGTGGTCTCCAGAGTCCTCTCAACTCTGACAATACTAACACGCTTTTTTTGTACATGCTCTTAAGCGGTGAATCAATTTCCCAAATCCTCCTTTCCTTCTGAGCATTATCAATAAGTGGTCAGATAAGATGACAACGGTGAATGAATGTAAGAAAGGGTAGCAATCTGTATTTGTCTTCATTTTGATATGGAAGATGGGCTCACAGAGTGCTGTGTCCCTGGTATGTGATGGGCCTAGGAATTTGAGTCTGTACAACTGGGCGTGAGGTGTCAGAAGCAGACTTTGCAACAAAAGTTTTGAAGGTCCAATGTTTATACAAAATCTATTGCAAGAGATCCTTTAGGATAGTTTTCTCTGTGTAGACAAAGGGTGATCCTGATTCTGGGAATATTGCACAGGTAAAAGAAAGGCATGTGAGTGGGATTTTGATTGAGGGTCGTGTGATCTTGCAGAAATACAGGTTTTGTGGTAATGAGAATTACACTGAGTGAAATTAATGGAGGGGATGAAAGTGATTTTACCAAAGCCAGACAAATATTTTCATTCTTAATATATTGGAAGCTTTTTTTCTCAGCTGAAAGGGTACTGTGTATTTTAATGTTATCTATATAATCCTTAATCACTCTGTGAAGTAAGTCCCTTGCTGTTTTACAGATCTAGGGATAGAACAGAACCCAGCTAATGCCCCAGAGCGCTGTATTTTCCATATACTCTGTCCACACTTGTGTGTATATTTCCTTTATTGAACTCCTCAAATTATCCAAGTTCACCATCTTCCCTGTTTCCTTCCAGGACTCTGGCTTTTAATCTAATCTGTCTTGTGTCTCAAGTTCAAATATTAGTAACTGAACCTGAACAGCAATTTCCAGTCACACTGAGCAAAGGCAGAGCTCTCTAGGTAAGGGAATGACAGTCACAGAGAGATGGCAAAATACTAGGACCCCAACACCCTAGTTGTGTTGCTTGACTAGACTGCTGTTTGAAATACCATTTAAATAGTAAGGCCACATCTTGACTTTAATCCACAGTGTTTTTAAAATGACAAACCAAACTACTTACTACATCTGGAAGGTAGAATATGTACATGAGGGCCCCATGAGGACACAGCCCATCTGTTCTTTCTGTAGGAGAAAACAAAAAACACTTCATTCCTAAAACTAAAAAAAACAATCAATGGACAGAAAATAAGTGGCAGTGGAGAGGTTCCCAGGTTAGAAAGAGGATCTCTCAAAATGCTAGAATGCAGAGCAGAAAGGCAACATGCAATGCCATGGACGGGACAGGGGCCAGCTAAGGGATAAAGAAGTTGGAGAGAGAGGAGATGCCTGGGGTCCAGGGGAAAGGAATTCCACTGAAGATGAGCCTGGATTCTTTATCAAGAGGAGGCTAGAGAGTGGTAGACTGTAACTAGTAGTAGCTATATGACAGATTGTAGGAAGACTAGATTTGGAGGTGCTTTGGAGGGAGAGGGCAAGTTTTGGTTTTAAGGAGAGCTATAAAGCAGATTAAAGAGAACAAAATACACTGTGACTAGCTGGGTGTTTATAGATCTTACTTTCTATTGCTACTCACAGGGGAGCCTGATCTCATCCTTGCTTTGTTCCCTCTGTAGAGGTAAAGGAAACACATACTCCTAGAATCACACAGTTTATTAAAACTCCCCTTGCTCACTCCTCACTACCCATTCCCCAAGACTGAGAAGGATGCAGTAATCAGCCCCCCTCGCTGACATGAGTGTGGCTGACAGGTCAGTATGCTGCTAGTGATTAAATCTTGAGCACCACAACTTTACATCCAGCTCTCTCCTTCTGGGAGAGCCTTTGCTTGGGTTTCTATAGTAAAAGGGGCCTCTTGCACACCTGCTTGCATCTAGAGAACTTGGAACACTCATCTCCACTAAGCTATGTGGGACTGGGAATTGCAAAAAGGAACTAGACAAAAATCTCTCTCCTCTCATTCCCTCTAATATCCTTTGACACTAGTTACTACATTAAAGTTGGGTTTCAGATTCAGCCCATAAGTGATTAACCTGTGACCACCTAGATGGTGTTGACTTGAAATAGTCACCTCTGGTGTGGGGGCTTCCAATATTTTTTAACCAGGCACCTCTGGTATTTCTCGAGGGACACAAAGCACACCAGTTAACACTAACATTTACATTAAACTTTTTAAAAACATTTAAAGCAAAATCAATCCCTCCAAACCACGGTACAGTGTGCAGATAGTACATAGCCCCCACTTTCCTAGATTCCTGGAGGGTCCACTTGGGAAATATGAGCATGAAGTCAAAGGACCTGCCTTCAATCACTTAGCTGCAAGGCAGGAGAGAACTCAAGAGACGTGGAGAGAGTCCTCAAGCTTCATAATGTCATCTTCCTAAGCCATGAAGTGTGAGCTGCATCTACAAAGGCAGATACTTACTGAAATTTCCCTGAGTAGGTCAAGGCCTTCACAGGTGCTACTCCGGCAGTCACTTGACTTATAAATCACACTATCCGATTTGACAAAGGAAGCGTTCACAGTCACATTTATGTCTGTTATCCAGAAACAAAAGAAAAGAGAAAACGAATGTTATTTTCCAAGAGTTTCTATCAGACATGAAATTTATCTTTACTGATTTTTTCTGAGAAAAAAATGGATATCCATTTTCAGGCCTAGAAATATTTGTGTTCTGAGTTCTTATGACTGTATTGCTTCTTTCCTCTCCCTGTCTCTCTACCTCAGCAGATTTGTTGAGGTCTAATTCGCTCACCATGAAAATCACCCATTTTAAGTACACAATTCAATGATTTTTTTGTAAATTGAATATATTTGTGCAATCATCCGGTTTTAGAATATTTTCATTGTGTTCACAGTTCTTTTCATCCTTTTTCACAACTCCGGACTCAGCAAATTTCCTATATAGGATGTAAAGTTACAATATCTGTTCCTTCATGTTTCTAAAGTGATGATTCTGTTTGTACAATGTGCACATGGCACCTCAATGGTCTACTCCCAAAGCCAAAGTGAGCTGTACCCACGCTTTCCTGGGATCCTTGGAAAATGGAGAACTCCTATGTTTAGATGAAGGCAAGAGCACTGACAGTAATATCCATGGGCTAGTTACCACATTTTGGAAAGAAATTACAGAACCATTTGACCAAACTCTGTCTCTAACATTTTGTTCTCCTTCCAATAAAACATAATTAATGTATTTGCACCCAGTGGAGTAGTGGTTAAGTCCCTCCTCTCCAGCTGAGCACAGTCTACATACATCCCAAGAACCCAGGTTCCTGTCCTGGAGGTGGGGGACAACCAAGATGGACCACTAAATAAAAATGAAAATGCTTCTTGCTTCTCTCTCTTCCTGCCTACTTGCCTTCATTCCTGCCTACAACTTTCCTTTAAAAAAAAAGTTAACACAAATGTCTGATTCCTAAGAAGAAACACCTTTAATTTTGCTGATGCCTACATAGGGAATCTGGAATACTCAGTTGCTAGTTGGGCTGGATGGGTGACTCTCTCTCTTTCTTTTCAAGAAGTGATTTTAATTTCTCTAACTTGCTTTATTTGTATATTTGTTTTTTACTCATATGTATATGTATTATTTGCTCATCTGGATCTAAAGTCAGATTTTTCAAATATAAAAGACTTTTTATATTTTTAAAAGAAGACAGTAAGTTAACAACAGATATTCTCCTGAACACCCAAATTATGATGTTTTTAATGATGGAGACCTGTTCTTTTAGAGAATAGTCTTCGTACATCTATAGTCATCTTAGATACATTTCTAACCATGAGGGAATATTTTTATCTTTTGCTTTTTTTTTTTTTTTTTTGGTTAACTCAAGAAGGCTTATTCTGATATTTTGTTCAGGAAGAAACTGAAATAAAAGATGGCAGTATTTTGTTTAGTAAGACTAGCCAGGTAGGAGAAGTCAATGTAATAAGGTCAGAGAAACTTAAAGAGATGGGGTCAGTGATGGGCTTAATAGCAATTAATATTTAATTGAGTGTAGACATGGACCATTCATACTCCTAGCACTTTATACTCTTTATCTTATTTAATTTTAATAACAATAGGCGAACGTAGGGTATACGAAGTCAGGAAACACTATAATGAGGCTCTGGTGGATTTGGCGGGGGGAGAGTGCATGTGGGCAGCAGTGGAAAATGCAGCTGGAGAAGGTCTTAGAAAACAGGAAGAGGAGGCAGGAGGTGAGGTGGAGGCCAGCACACAGTCACATGACAGAAATAGGGCTCAGGAAGATGGCCACACTTGCAGCCAGTTATACATTAATATTAAGCTAGCTCCTTTCCTTCAACCTCTTGTCCCTGGTAAGGTTTCTGGCTCCCTCCTGCCACCATGAGGGACATTGAGAATGACCCAATTAAAAATCCTAGGCACCAGGCAGCCCATGATGAACAAAGCAAAACCCAAGGGACTGATGAAAAGGGAACCAACATCAACTTAGTGTGATCTTGGATAAGTGATTTCACATCAGGATCCCATTTTCTCATTCATTTATTGATAGAATAGGGTGATCTCTGTTGCTATATGCACTGGGCTAGGGATTTTTTTTTTTTTTTTCCTAAAAATAAGGTATAGGCAAGAATGAAGATAAGAGGGCGGGTAAGCAGGAAGAAAGCGAAAGAAGAAGCACTTTATTTATTTATGTTATTTTATTTGGTTGCTTCCCCCAGCCCCAGGTCTTGAACTGGGGACCTTGGGATGTAGGCGGACTATGCCACAGTGGATTAACCTACTAGGCCACCAGGGTATGCCTGGGCTATGGATTTGGCATGCATTATTTCACTTACTCCCCCTCAGAATCCTGTGAGGTTAATTCATATATTCTTTCCAACTTAAAAGCAAGGAAATGGAGGTCTAGAGAAGTAGATCAACTTTCTTTGGGTTATAAAGATGACAAAGAGGGGGAATTAGGTTTTGAATGCAGGGCAGTCTGATTCTAGAACCTGAGATGCTGTGTAATAGCATCTCTCATAATATAGTAAGTTATAGACTCTTGAAGTACCTTGAGATTCTTTCAGGAGGTCAAATCTATTCTCATAATTATATTAATACATTCTTTACTTTCTCCACTCTCCTCTCATGTACATATAGTGGAGTTTACCAGAGGCTACCTAATACGTATTATTGCAACAGATTAAATATAGGAACAGATACGAGATACAGATCTTTTCTATTAAGGCTGACCTTAAAGATTTGCAAAAATAGAAATCAAACTGCTTTTCCCACTGACTTTTATTTTTTGATTTGAGATAGTAAGGTGTTCTCTAATAGTAAAATTTGTGTATGTTATCAAAGTAGATATATTTGTTGAATAAACAATTTTTAATTTACAATAAATATTTATCAATGTAGTGACAGAAACAAAATTCTTCTAAGCCTATAATTATTTTTAAGAGTATAAACAGAGCTGGAGACCAACACTTCAGAGTCACTTTCTAGAACATATAGTAGTATGCCACCTCCCAATATTTTAGATTCTACAAACTGTTTTTGTTTTTCAGTTTAGTGAGGGGGTGACTTTTCCCTTTTATCTCCCTCAAATCCCAACTGATTTCTCAAGAAAACACTGAACATTTTTCAGACAATGAATGACTTCAAATCAAAGCTTGAATTTTAAAATAATCAGCTCCTCCAAGTGCTATTTCTCCTTCATATCCTGCTTACATTCCTTCCCACATCATGAAATTTCAATCCTGAAGGGTAAAGGAATGCTATAAACTATGGTGATCTCATAATTCTTCTCTCCTATCTAGGGAATTGAAGATGGAGTTGAACCAAAGTGAATCTGGATAAAGGTGCTAGAGTATAGGGAAGAGACCCCCTGAGCACGAGAGCAGGTGGACAGCGTTTAGCCATGAAATACACATCCTTAAGGAACTGATGTCCTAAGGATAAAAGGCTCTCTTTTTTTCATGTTTTCTACCAAATCCTATTTATTCAAAACTCATAAAGGTTTCCTAACATTAGGAAAAAACCTAGATCTCTTACAATTGAACATTACCCACAAATCTTAGTGGTATTCAAATTAACCCTCAAGCATATTGTCTTAGAACTTCACCCAAACAACAATGCGCAATATGTTTAGAACATCAACCTCTGTTTCCCTCACAACCGGTACTTCTTAAGTTTATTGTACATGGACATCCATGCAGCAAAATGCATTGTCAAATGCAAAAATCTGGAAGTCATTATTTCTTTTTCAGTCTCTAAATTCTCCACTCAGTTTATCCAACAATTTCACCATTAATGACTCTATTTTACAAATAAGAAGAATGAAGCTTAGAATAAATATTCAATGTCTCTCAATTAGAAAATGGTAGAGCAGGGATTCAAATTCAGGTCGTATGAGACTTTAACCAATACCCTACAGAGTTTATTTTGTGTGCCTGGACTGACTTGTACTAATAGCAGCCCATCATGGCAATACCACAGCATTAACATCCTCCACAAGAACAATAACTGTGACAATAAAAATAACTACCACTTACTTGTTTCTTACTATATTTCAGTCAATGTATTAGATACTTATATAAATACCTTCATTTAATCTATGCCATATCCACATGAGGTAACTACCATCTATTATGGCTTTATAGAAGAAGGAACGAAGACTCAGAAAATTTAAGTAATTTGCTTGAGGTCACTGGTGATCAATGGTTGGATAAAAGACTGAAATAAGACTCAGAATCTGTCTGATTCCAAATCTCTACTTCTAATACAGGTTCTGTTGCCTTATTTGAAATTAGCCCCTGGTGAGCAAAGATCTTACAGTGGTAATGTCATACACTCTTTGGAATCGGAGAGATATGGATTTGTTCTCATCTCAAATAGTAAAGTTATTAAACCTCTACCAAGAAACAGTGTCAACAATGTAATGTAATAGCCAGTAATGTAGTAATTAAATGTAAATTTAATGTAGTAAATTGAAGAGATCATACATCTTACCTAGTACATTCACTAAACAAGGAAGTCAAGGCTCAGAGAAACTAAGGGAAATAAGCTCATCCAGGGTCACAAAAACAAAAAGCTCTGGGGCAAATTCTTCTACACAGGTCCTCAGATTTCAAACCAAATGTTTTTTCCATGATCCCATATTTCCCCGGTAAACAGGGGATTTTATTAAATGACTTCCTAGTTCCATTACAGATCTATATCAGATCCATCTATTTTCATCTAAATCCCATCTCAGACAGGACTGAAGAAATACATATGGTACAGAAGAACGCTATCACATATATGAGATTATAATTTTAAATACAGAAAATCAAGTGAAACTCTTCTTAGAACTATCAGTGACCACTAAGATGCAAAAAATAGCTACTAACTCAGTAAATATACTTCGGGCAACCTAGTCTCAATGAATGGGGGAAAAACCTACATATATAAAAATAATTATTATAGTACTTTTAAATCATGAGAAAAAAATTTAGATGGAATAGTCTATAGCAGAGAATTATTAAGAAAGCTGGGAGGATATCTACTCCAAAGGATATTATACACTCACATGACCATGAAGATTGTGCCGCTATGGAAAGTCACTTGTAGAAAAACAAAGAAAAATCATAAGGATAGAAAATTGTTAATAATCCAAAGTAATAACAGAAAACAAGAAATTGAGAAGCATATGAAAAGACACTGGAAACATCCAGATAGCTGAAAATTATCATGGGTGAAATTTTTTTCTTTTTCTTTTATGTATTTCATCTAATATTATATAGTATATTTTAGTAACTAAAAGACACAACTGAAGAACTACAACACTGAATTTGATTGCAAGTATATTGATTATGTTATCTAATAGCCACAAAAGATGTAAAAATTGAATAGATAGATAAAAGGCCCAGACAAAATTCAACTTCTTTATGCATTTTACTCCCTCTAAATCTCAGGTAATTCTATGAAATCTCAGGTTCAGATGAAATCTTGCCTCTGAGCAGCCACGGAATCAAACATGATGCCTCCCTGTAACTGAGCAAAGAAACCAGTTCTATCTAGGGCATCACACTGTTATATACACCTGCCACTCCCTGGATGGGGGCCATTCCCAGAGCAGGCAGGGGGATTATGAGTGAGCTCATATAGCAGGGCTCAAATCCTTCTCTCTGAAGATCTACTGCTTTGACATAGAAAGGGGTTGTGGAGAGGGACCTTAGAAAAGGTTGGGTGATTAGACAAGAGAGACAAAGTTTTTTCTTAGTAACCCTTTGACCCCAGAGGTGGAAAAAGGGAGGAAAAGGATCCTGTCAGCAGTCTTACCAGCTTCATGCAGACGCCATCTCACTAGTTCCAGGCCCTTATTCACTGCTTTTTCCAAGTTGTCCAGAGACTCTGGGAAGGCCGAGTTGTTCATCATCAAGACGCTAATCATATAGGTGCCATTATTGCAATTCTGGCTGAGTCGGGAGGTCCAGAACATGAACCCCGGATGGAGCAGTGACCACAAAGCCAAGCCTAACAGTGGCGTCTTCATGACCTTGCTTGTTCACCTCAGAACCATACTCCTGGTGCTCACTCCGGGCTTTTAGGGAGGCAAGAACCCCAGCTGAACAGTCTCTAGCTGGATCCCGCAGTCCACTCTTCCCCACGTTCCTTTCTGGTCATGCCCCACTGGTCACATGGACCATAGAATACAGCCTGCCTGCCAGCAATTAATAGCTATATTATGGTAGGAGATGAACCAAAGTTCACTTTGTGTATTTGCTCATAGAAAGGTCAGAGTCATAAAAAGGAAGATTACTGCACCTCGCCCAATAAAAATGTATCAGTTTGTGACATATCACTGGAACAAGGGAAAAGAGGAAGAGAGCAGAATAGTATATACATAAAAAGCTATGTAAAATGGAAAATCAAGGTTAAAAAGGCTTAAGGAAAGCACAGATATGATGAACTAATAGCACGTAGGTTCTAGCTGCATGTTGAAACAGAATACTTAACTAGGAAGAGCTGTGCTTCAGTCACTGAAGTCATCAACTATTATTTGAGACTTGGCTATGTGTCGGGGACCGGTAAAACAATGAGCACACAGCCGTGAATGATATGGACACATTAAATTCCTCATTGAACATGCATTCTAGTGAGGAAGACAAACTTTAAATGATATGAAAAACTAAGCAATGACAACAAGAGCAGAGTGCTGTGAGAGGACGAGACAGATTAACATAACCTATTTTAGAAGATCAAGGAAGGGTTCCTAAGAAAGTGTCCTCTTAGGTGAGTCCTGTAGAAAAAACAGGAGTTAGCTGAATGGAAAGAGAGGCAAGGCATTTGAGGTAGAGGTATGGTGTGTGCATAGGCCCAGAGGTGGATGTCTGAGGAACTGAAAGAAATGCAGCATGTTTAGAGTGAAGAAAGCTAGGAGTCTAGATATAATATAGGATGTCAAAGGAATAGGTCACTGTTAGTGGGACTGCAAATTGGTGCGACCCGTATTTATAGAAAGCAGTATGGAGATTTCTCAAAAAATTCAAATAGAAATCCCAAACAACCCTATCATGCCATTTCTGGGTATATGCACCCACATGTTCATTGGAACATTATTTACAATAGCCAAGAATTGGAAACTACCTAAGTACCCATCATAAGATGAATGGATAAAGATGTGGCACACACACGTATGCAGAGTGGAATACTACACAGCCCTTAAAAAGATAAAGTCCATTCATTTTTGACAACACGGATGGAACTAGAATGGATTACGCTAAATGAAATAAGTCAGAAGGAAAAAGATAAATACCAGATGATCTAATTCATATGTGGAATATAGATAAACAAAGCAAAGGAATAGACTACACAAAAACCAATCCTTCATGCACCCTGGTGGCTTAGCAGATTATGTTACCAGACAAGAGTCCACAAATATCCTAAGGACCAAGTTCCAAGACCCAGGGCCAGGGGATAAAAACCAAGATGAACTAAAAAAATAAATAAAAGTTTCTTCCTTTTTTCTCTTCCTGCCTGCTTCCTCAGCTTAATTCTTGCATATACCTTTCCTTAAAATACAATCAAACAAGCAAACAAAGAAAAAAAAACAATTCTTGGATATTAACAATAGAATTGAGGTTACTAATAGGGAAAAGGGTAGTGGGTGGGGGAAACTGGTGGTGGGGTCTAATGGACAATGATGAAGAACTCCTGGTAATTTGGTGGTGGGGAGGGTGTGTTATCATATATATGTGAGGAGTAGGGAATCTGCACATATGGATTTATATTTTATAAATCAATTTACCTCAATAAATATTAAATTTAAAAAAATTCCAAACAGGAGTGACCCAAAGACAAATTAGGACAAATTATAGTCAAATTATTAAAAGTCAAAGAGAATTTTGAAAGCAGCAAGAGAAAATGATGCATCACAAGAACCCCAATAAGCAGATTTCTGAGCACAAATATTGCAGGTCAACAGAGAGTGCAATAATTATTCAAAGTACGGAGAGGAAAAACCTTGTCAATCAAAAATATGATACCTGGCCAAATTATCCTTAAAAAAAAAATGAAGAAGAGACAAAGTCTTCCCCAGACAAATAAAAACAGAAAATTTATAACCTCTAGAAGTATCTTATAAAATGTACAAGAGCTCTTCAAAAAAAATGAAAACATGCTAAATAGAAACACAAAAGCATATGGAAGCATAAGCCTCAGTGACTCTGACTATAAGAAAAGGAGAGTAAAAGTGTAAGAAAAGGAAAGCAAAAGAATAAAACTTGTATATATATTGAAATTATCAATTGAAAATATATGGTCATAACTGCAAGATATTTTGAATAAGTCTTGAGCTAAACATAAGAGGAAATTTTATGATACAAAAAAAGGTAAAGAGAAAAATCAAAGCAAATCACTATAAAAAAATCAAATAGCAAAGGAAGACCAAAAGAGAATCAAACAAGCGAAAAAAAGCAATGAACAAAATACCAATAGTAAATCCTCACCTTTTACTTACTGTTTTGTAAATAGTACTGAATTGTGTACCGAATTTATTTTGCTAGCTTTTTAATGAGTATTTTTGCACCGATGTTCATCATGGATATCAGAAAAATATATAAGAAAAAAAAAAACTCCTTAACATTGGTTTGGACAATTTTTTTTTTTTAATTTTTAAAAGAAAAGGTGCAGGCAGGAATGAAGATGAGTAGCAGGAAGACAGAAAGAGTGAGCAGGAAGAAGCACTTAATTTTTTTTTTATTGCTGGTTTTATACTGGTTGCCAGTCTCCAAACCTGGGACTCAAACCCAGAGCTATGTGGCTTCCTCCTTCGGAGGCAACTGACCCAACTGCTGCTTCACCAGGGTGCACCTGGACAATTAGTTTTTTTATGTAATACCAAAAGCAAAGTCAAAAAAATGCAATAGTTAACAAGTAGGCTTACATCAAACATAAAGTTCATGTATAAGTAAGGAAACAATTGAGTAAGAAGTCAACTTATGGAATGGGAGAAGACATTTGTAAACAATATTATCTGATAAGTGGTTAATATCCAAAAAAATAAGGAACTCATATAATTCAATAGCAAATATAAATTTTAAAAAACCCAATTAAAAAAAAAAAACAGGTAAAAGACCCAAATATCTCAAAATAAAACAAAAACAGCCAACAGGTCTATGAAAAGGTGCTAAACATTGCTAATCATCTGAGAAATACAAATCAAAACCACAGTATCACCTCATACATGTTAGAATGTCTACAATAAAAAAATTTAGCAGCAAATGTTGGTGATGGTTGGAGAAAAGGGGACCCCTGTACAATATTATTGGGAATGGAAATTGGTAAGTCATTATGAAAAAAATATTTTAAAGTTCTTCAAAAAATTAAAAATAGAAATACTTTATGATCCAGCAATCCCACTTCTGGGTACATATCCAAGGGAAATGAAATCCAGAGTCTTGAAGTTATATCTGCATTTCCATGTTCACTGCAGCATTAACCATAATGCCAAGATATGCAAACAACCTAAATATCTATTGATGCATGAGTAGACAAGGAAAATTTTGTGTATATATATTTTTTTCAAACATTACAAAACTGATAAAGAAAAGAAAATCCTGCTATTTACAATAGCAGGGATAAAACTGGAAGACATTATGCTTAGTGAAATAAGCCAAACACAGAAAGCCAAATACGTGACGTCACTTATATGTGGAACCTAAAATAATTGAACTCATAGAAGCAATGCATAGAATGGTGTTTGCCAGGGATTCAAGTGAGGGATACTAAGTTCTAGTTTTGCAAGCATGAATAAACATCAGAGATCTAATACAGTGATAGGACTACAGTTAACAATATTGTATTGTGTATCTGAAATGAAATGCTTAAGAGGATAGATCTTAAGTATACACTCAAAAGGTTAATTATGTGAGGTGATAGATATGTTAATTAGTTTGATTGTCATGATGACAATGTATACATATATCCAAACATGTTATAAACCTTGGATACTTACCATTTTGTCTATTATATTTCAATAAATCTTATAAAAAATACCTTAAAATTTTGAAAAATAAGTGTTAACCAGCTCTAATTTTCTCCATAATTCACTTAATTTATAGTACAAAATTAACTGTATCTGGCATGCCCTGGTGGAGCAGTGGTTGGGTCGATCACTTCAGAAGGAGCAAGCCACGTACCCCTGGGTTCAAGTATTGGGCCCCAGGAGTGGGGTTGGGGAGGTGGAGGGAAGCAACCAGTGTGACAATGAAATAAATATAAAATAAATACATTTCTTCCTTGTCTTCCTGCCTGACTACCTGCTCACCTTCATTCCTACCTGCATCTTTCCTTTACAAAAAATAAAAAAAAAAAAAAAATGAAAAACTCATTAAATATGTGAATTGTTGAAAAACTTAATCTAAGTGATGGTGACCCTCCAAAAAGTTTTCATAAAATCTGGGTTGTAGCTGCTTCTTCAGGTCACTTATGTGGACTTCTAGTGGTCTTCTAGGTCACAGCTGATGACACCACAGAAATGGGAGCTGTAGCCAGCACTGCAGGGCTTACAAGAAGAATGGACTTCTTCACGACCTCACTTAGGATTCTGCGATTATGGGAATTCTGCCTTCAGTCCTGGGATAGGACACTGGACTTCCTGGCATAATACTGGGGCTCCCTTGACTTAGCCTAATTGTTTCTACTATTCATCCCAGGTGAAAGAAGAAATGCATTTTGGTTATTCAACAAACCAAATACCAAAAAAAGGGATTAGTAAAACTATATAGTGGTTATTATTTTATAGTACTGAACTTAAAAATAGACTGATTGTAGAAATCTACTCAGTTATTAAAAAGATAGCTAGAAGTTATGCTTCTCTTACCAGAAGCAGAGGGGAGAAATAGAAGACAGCCAGAAGGGGAGGTGGGGTCATCAGAGGATTAAGAGTGAAAGTTAGTTATTTAACTGTGAATAAGAAGGAGCCCACAGAGAGAAAAAGGTGGGAAATGTGGGAGAGAAGACCTTATTAAATGAGAATGGCCCCAAGGAAATAGGAGGCGATGGGATTGCAAACATGATAGAAAGAAAAAACTCTTACATGTAGTAGGATGATGTATATGTACATGTATATTTCTAACTTGTGGTCTGGAAAATGAGGTAATTTATGTACAATGGTTAAATTTATTTTCTGAAGGTGAGTCATCGCCTGAAAATGAAAGGAGCGCTGGGTAGTCAGAAGTTAGAGAACAGAAGAATAACTTAAAAACTCACTGTGGTGAGTCAGGATGGGACTGAGAAGAAACATGTCCTAAGGTTGTTTGGCAGTGACAAGCAGTGAGAGTTCTAGATGACTCACAATTTATTGTAGTCCTACTCAGCCCAGTTTTATGATTTTTTCTATCAATGTTCAGCTGCTCAATAACAGGTACAGGAAAATGAATGGTTAGGCTTATTCAAGTATGGAGTCTTTTCAAGTAGACAGAATGTAAGAAAAAACTGATTTCTAAAAATTAGAAAAAGTCAAAAGAATCACTGGAGATTACTACAAAATCTAAACTAAGGAAGGAAAGGCATAAATAAGAAGTCTGAGGAAAGTAAGTCACCTTTATAAAAAGTGGTATGATAACTGAAAGAAACATCTAGAAACGTAGTGTTTGAATTAAAGGGTGAATTTTCTGCAGTACCGATCTGAGTGGTTCAGGATGGCTGAAAGAAGGGAAAGAAAAGATCTTTGAACCAAAGAACTCAAGAAATTCAGAGATGTTTTAAATTATGAAATAGATTATGCATATAAGGCACATCTATAATGACTACATACAAATTAAAAGAATATTAAAATGAACACTAATGTGCCTATATTAAGATAAATGATCATATTACTAAGGTATTTTGCACCCCTGTCTACCCCATCTTAAGACATCACCCATCTTGCTCCTAACATATCCAGCAGGTATAGGGAAAGTCCCTGAAGAAACAAAAGCTATAGAAGCATTAGTTGATTAGTTGATAGCATCAGTTTTGTGGAGGGCACAGGGTAAGTGTTTGGGACAAAGTATGAAAAAGAAGGCAGGTAAGGGGAAGACAGCAGTATGAAATGAGTCTCATGGGAAGAGGCAGCTGACCAAGTTGCATTAGCCACCCTTCACTTCTGTTAACACTTTCTCTTTTGCTAGCTACCGTCTCATCTTTGGGCCTATGGGAGGACACTGCATCTCCATAATCTACCACAGTCCTGGATTTCCAGGAAATCTCCTAGTCTCCTAGTCTCCTAGTCTCTACTAAGACTAGGAGAGATACAAAAATGAATTTTTCAAAAAGGAATTTATTTTGCTTCCCCCATTCCCAGGTCTCGAACCAGAGTCCTTGGACTTTATATGGCCTTAGTCACTAAGTCACAGGAGTATACCTCAAAAGGAATTTTACCAAGGGACTAATGGAGCTAGAAGATGAAAGTTTTCTACTAAGCACAAAGGTAGAGATTCTGATCTGAAGTTATTAAGGAAAAATGGCTATGGTAAAGTATTTAACTGATGATTTAATAGACTCATCAGATTAACTGAAATAAACTGGCAGTGTGGGGTCCTATGTACCTTGGCTCCCTCGAAGTCATTTGCTCACCAAGAGTCCTTGGTGTCTGAGCCCAAACTTATTTATTTAATGGTATCCTTAATTAAATCTGGTAAAAGACACATGGAAACTGTTGGTTGTCTTTAAAGCAAATTACTGAGAAAACTTCTGTGACAATTTAAACACCTGGGAATATAGCATAAGAAACCTAAAAAATGTCTGCTCTTAGAGAGCTTGTCAATGTCTTAAAGGACTAAACACTGAAAATAGTAAAAGATACGTTAGGGGTGCAGCTCACTTAAGAAAGTGGATTCAGGGCTCCAGAGGATTCGTGTTCAAGGAAAATTCCTTGGCCTAGTATCGACCAATTGGTGAATAAATGATCATGAATATTTTTTGAGATAAAGTAAAAAAAATTTAAGTATATATAGTGTTTGATGACTCCTGCTTTGACTGATTTTATTTCCTGTGAAGGAAATACTGGTCCTCTTCACATAGGGTAACATAATGCCAGATGGACTCAGGTAACTCGTAGGCTATTTGGTTTTGCTCAGCACTCAAATGGATTTAGAAAGCAAACCACCTGAGTTAGGAACAGAAAAATAGAAATTATTTTATATAAAAAATGAGGAAAATGTGATGCTCCCAGGGACAGTCCAGGAAGAAGGGAGGCGGAAGAGATGGAAAGTAAAAAGGGGAAAGGAGGGCCAACAAGGAAGCAAAAGGATGTTTGCTACATAGAAAGAAATGGCCAATGAGAAGGCCTAACGGGATGGGAGCTGAAGACTTTTCAAAACAAGGACATAGAAAATAGATACGATTGCTTATATTTTCCTTGAGAAAAAGATGCCTTACTTCATTCATACAGATATTTATTGAGTGCCTTCTAATTGTTCTCAGCACTGGAGTTACAGCATAAATGAACAGATTTCTGCCTTCATAATAATTGTATTCTAATGGGAATTTAAAACTGACAAAACTGGCTAACTCTTCCCAACCTTCAGCCAAGTAGTGCTATACAACTTGTCTAATACATGGGAATTTATAGAAAGGTGCACAGATTTATTTTTAGATTGATGTGGTAAGAACAGAAATAAGATTGCTAGGTATCACAGAAGCAGGAGACTGACATAAGAGATCATCATGGTAACTCAAGAATCAGGATTTGAGGAACTATGGGAAGGGTTTTAGAATATTCTACATGTATGTAATGAAGTTTAAAGTACGTGGTCTTACCTAGATCACAAGGCAGGGTGATCCTGCTGACACCCAAATCACGACTATACACAGGGTCACCTATCCAAATCTAGCACCAGTGCACGGGATGCTTCAGGGTCTAGGTTTGTTTCTTTTCCTTCATACCTATGTCCTAGAGCCTTCCTCATCCCTATTCAGGATAAATTCTATTTAATCCTTGAGCAATATTGTCCTCTCTCTACCCTTCCTGAGCACATTCGTACAGTATTCCTATGTCCTCAGGAAGGGTTGGGGTAGGTGGTGGTTATATACTTGCCAAGGAGAGTTGGAAGTCTGTTAAATGATCCAGTGACCCTGTGGATTAGCTTTTCTGTCCAGGAGGCTATGTTTAATCCCATGGGAAGTAGGTGATAGAGAATAGTATTGTATCTCAGCTGTAATAAATTTTTCTGTGTGCTGGAAATAACTTTGTCTTTACTCACCTCCAACAGAGCAGAAGGAAATACACATAATTCACTCCCAAAGCTGTCACAGCATGATTAGTTGGGCTGATATTTCAATCCTGATAAAACAACTCTATATTCCTGCAGAGGCCAAACATTGCTCCTGTGTTTTCCCCCGGGGTGGCTGAATGTCTACTTCCTCATAGTTATTCTAGGTTAAAATAATGGCTTTGGAAAGAAGAAAGGACTGGTCAGTTCTCTGAAGTGAAAACTCACAAACATTTCTAACTTAGTTTTGTTTACTGATGCATCCTTAGCAGGTAATTGGAAAGGCAGGTAAAGAATAAATGATTTAATCTCGAGATAAAGAGGAGTTTTTCTGAGTTCCAGGAAGTGATTTAATATTCTTAAAAGAGCAACAACAAAAATGTCACAGAAGTTAGAGATGGATTTGAATCTTGTTCTGTTTGCCAAACATGAAACTGGTTCAGATTACCTAAATGTGCCAATTTTCAGTTTTATCATTTCTAAAAGAAATTTATTTTCTATTTTAATAATTTTTACCCTAAATTTTGAACCTTCTGGAGTTTGGACATGGGTAGCTATGCCAAGTGGCTGAGAAAATTCACCTAAACAATATCCACTTACCTGGAATTGAAGAGTCACCTCGCAGGTAATTTATTCCTAGGGTAACGGCCAAACATTGAACAGAAGAGCTTAGTTGCCATACTACTCATATCTATCTCCAGTTCAGCCATTCATGCACATCTGAGTTCAAAGGAGAAAAGACCTGGAATAAAAAATTGAAAGAACAATCTGCCAGAAAGACTCAGTAGAACATTAAGTCACAGATATCAATGCCTAGGGGCTTTCTAACAAGCTTCATCATATAAACAAGAGGAATGCTGTTCCTCACTTGGTCAAACACTTTGAGGTCTCCGCATGGCAGTGTCATTTGAAGCTGTGGCAGATCAATGGAGGATTAAAGAGTATCAGCAAATTGCAAATGCCAGGGGACAGCACCTGCTCGGGACATATCCTCAGAGAGCTCATAGCTGTACCCAGGACAAGTAGGCTTACTGAACAATCTTCAAGACGTCTCTAGCAACTTTTAAAAATACTCAGAAAATCAAGTGAAAATTAAAAGATGCTGTAAACTTCAAAGATTCCAATATGAGAAAGTGTGGGTTAATTAAGCTAAGCCCCTTGGGCATACCAGAAAAGGGTACTAATCAGTTTGTGGAACTAAGAAGATAGTCAAATTACTATTAGTTATTATTTCTTGATACCATTTCCTTAACAGCAGAATCAATTACTCCTTTCTTTGTTACATTTTTGTGCATAATAGGTATTTTTCCCTTTAATTGAAAATTAATTTTGGTGCATCCAGGGCGGAGCAGTGATTTAGTCAACTGACCCCAGTCAAAGGGTAGTCCATATACATCCCAAGGACCTGGATTCACATCCCAGGCAGTGGGGAATGACCAGGATATACAACTAAATAAAAATTAAAAAAACGAAAATGTTTTTCTTCCAATTCCTGCCAGTTTGTCTACTCCCCTTCATTCCTGCCCGTACCTTTCCTATTGAAAAATAGAGAAAATTAATTTAATTGAAAAATTTAAGTGTATCCCAGATATATTACAGTAGAAAAGAATGGTACTGGGAAGAAATTTCAAGTGGAGTTAAGAAATGATGTTATTACAAAAATATCCTGGCACACACTAGTGACTCAGTGATTAAGTTCTGTGGCTACCATGGTCTTAGTCCACATAATACCAAAGAACCTGAGTTCACGACCTGGGCTGAGGGAAACAACAAAGACGAGCAACTAAATGAATAAATGCTTCTTCCATCTTTCACTGCCTGCCTGCCTACTCACCTTTAATCCTGCCTGCTTCCTTCCTCTTATATACATATATGTATAAAGAAAATATCCTGAAAACAAATATTTGGACTCTACCACAAGAGCAAAAATTTAATTTCACTTATTTAGATATAGTTCTTTATTTATATTTACATTAAACCAGCATGATATATTTGAAAGAATAAACAGATGTTTTGCAATGTAGAATGACAAATATTTCTTTTCATATTATGTATGAGATTGGAAAAAATAAATTGTCTCAAGAAATTTGGGAAAACTATTTGAAGGGTGTAAAAGAAAAGTATCTGATGAAATATGATTAATGAGAAACAGTTTAAGTTGGTGATCTGTTAAGATACCAGACAGCCAGCACACCCTGCTGGAATAGAGGTTGGGTGCAGTCCACATACATCCCAAAGTCCCCAGTTCTAGTCCCAGGGTCAACAGGAACAACCAAGGTGAAAAACTAAATAAAATAAAATGTGTCTTCCTCCTCTCTCTTTCTGCCTGCAACCTCTCCTTGCCTTCATTCCTGCCTGCACTTTTCCTTAAAAACAAAAGAATCCCAGACTTCGTTCCTTCCCACAGAACAATGAGAAAGCACTTCTTTTGCAAACACAAATGCTGAGGAAAAGCGGGACTGACATCTACACAGGAGCCTGCCATCATGAGAAGGCAGCTGGGAAAAACCCCCACCCACTCCAGCCATTACTGCACTGGTACCATATGACCTATGGAACTGAAATACCAACCCTAGACCTAAGGATGGGGTTACACCCCTTACTGGGATCACAGCATCACTAGAAGGAGAGTCTCCCAGAAAGGAGGAGCCTACAACTGCTAGCTAGTGCCACTTTGTGGGTGGAGTTGGAACTGTAGCCTACTTACTGCCTATGGGTCACCAACAATTACAGGTAGACTTTACTGTTCAGACCTGTGATGTGGGGAGAAAGCTCTATATCTGCCACACAAACTGCAGCTCCATAGGCTGCACTCATGGGTCTCAATGCAGGGTCCACCTCAGATCTTTGACAAATTCAACTAGTGGTGATACCATACAACTAAAGAAAAGTCAGTGTTCAAACCAAGGTCCAGACCTATTCTGTGCAATTAGAGATCTTAACACAGGCCATAACTTCAGGGAAACTTGACACAAAGAAATATAAACAGAATGCCAAACAGATGAAGATACAGAGAAATATATGCAAAATGATGGGTCCTAATAAAACACCAAGGAAAATCTGAATGTGAAAGACGTATGTAAACTACATGAGGAAGAATTTAGGGCAATACTGATAAACATACTCATGGAATCAGGACAAAAATTAAAGGAACAAAAAGAGAAGCATAGCAAAGAGAAAGAAGATACGAAGCCGCACAAAACAGATGTCAGAGTTAACAAAGACAATAGTTGAGCAAAATAACTCGATAGTGGAATTCAAGAGTAAGATGGATGAAGCCTCCAATATAAACAGAGCTTGGCAATATCCACATACATCCTAAAGACCTGGGTTCATGCCCCTGGATCAACAAACAATATGAACAACTAAATAAAATAAAGTGCTTCTTCTCTCTTCCTTCCTGCTTCCCTCTGCTCTTCTTTATTGCTGCCTGCACCTTTCCTTTAAAAGGGAAAAAAAAAAAAAAGCACGAGCTAGAAGACAAGATAGAGGAATGCACTCAAGCAGACCAGCAAAGGGAAAAAAGAATTAAAACAAAAATAGCATGAGACCTATGAGATAACATCAAAAGGAACAACCATTCACATCATAGGGATCCCAGAAGGAGAAGAGAAAAAGGGACAGAAATTTTATTTGAAGAAATAATAGCCGAGAATTTCCCTAACCTGAAGAACAAAGCAAGAAGCCCAAAGAGTTCCAAACAAAATATATCCGAATAGACATACACTAAGTAAGACACATCATCATTAAAATGTCCTATACTAAGAAGACTCCATCATACAAGATGGAGAATTTGAAAAAACAGCTAGAGAAAAATGAGTCACATACAAACAAGCTTCTGTAAGACTGGTGGATTTTGCAGGTGAAACTCTATAGGTCAGAAAGAAATGGCATGACATATTCAAAGTGCTTTAATGAAAGTAATTTCCAACCAAGGATACTCTACCTGTTAAATTATCACTTAGAATTGAAGGAATAAAAAGAAGTTTTTCAGATAAGCAAAAGTTGAAGGAATGCATCACCACAAAACTAGCTCTACAAAAAACACCGAAGAAAGTCCTATAAAGTGTAAAAGAAACCTCATTTGAAAACAGCAAGAGAGCAAAATTTTTAAAGTGAGAGGAGAAGAGAGTTAAAAATGTGAAGGGTTAGAATGAGTTCAAGACTAACTTGATTTCAAATAAAAACAGGATATAAATTTACATTCCTTAATGTAAACCTCAGGATAACCTCAAAATACATCTCCAGGAAAAAAGCAAAGAAGAAAACAAAAAAGGAAACCATTAATAATACAACTGCATTCAACCTCACTAAGAAGAGAAAGAGAAGAAAAAAGATACTGTCTAAACAACACCCAGAAAACAATGAACAAAATGCCAATAAAAAGTTATATATCAACAATCACACTTAATGTTAGTGGACTAAACTCACCAATCAAAAGACACAGGTGGCTGAATGGATTAAAAAACAACCTTCTGCTGCATTCAGGAAACCCATCTTCTTTCTAAAGATAAACATAGGATCAAAGTTAATGGTTAGAAGACAATCCTGCAGTCGAATGGCAACCAAAAATAAAAGAAGAAACATCTATACATCTATCATAAAATAGACTTTCAACTAAAATGGGTAACAGAAGACAGAGATGGACATTATGTAATGATTAAAAAAAGGGTTAATCCAGCAAGAAGATATAATGGTTGTTAATATATATCCATTAAATGAAAGAACATCAAAATACATAAGCCAAGCATTATCAGAACTAATGAGAGACATTGGCAGCAATACAATAATAGTAGGAGACTTCAACACCTCACTCACGACAATAGACAGATCAACTAGGCAGAAAGTTAAAAGGAAAACAACAGCTTTAAAGGACCAATTGGAACAGATTGTTCTAAAAGACACATACAGAACACTTCATCCAATGACTACAGAATGCACATTCTTCTCTAGTGCCCATGGAACTACCTCAAGGATAGATTATATGTTCAGAGACAAAACATGTCTCAACAAATTTACAAACATTAAAATCATACCAGGCATATTCTCTGACCATATAGGCTTAAGACTAGAAATCAACCACAGAGAGAATGCTGGAAGACTCCAAGTTAATTGGAAACTAAACAATATGATTCAGAATAAGAGAAAAATAAAAGAGAAAAAACATAGAATTTTAAAACTACTTAGAGATCTATGAAAATGAAGACACAAGCTACCACAATCTATGAGATGTAGCAAAAGCAGTGCTAACAGGGAAGTTCATTTCAATCTGGGCCTACCTCAAGAAATAAGAAAATTAGAAAATAAGCAAACTAATGTGCTATCTAAAGCAGCTTAGGAAAAAACAACTGAAGCCAAAAATCAATTGAAGAAAGGAAATAATCAAAATTCGAGCAGAAATAAACTAAATAGAAAACAAAAAGACAATTCAGAAAATCAATGAAACCAAAAATTGGTTCTTTGAAAAAATAAACAAAATTGACAAATCTTTGGCTACATTCATAAAGATAAAAAGAGATAAAACTCATAATATTTAGAATTAAAAATGCAAGGGAAGAAGTTAAAACAGATACCTCAGAAATACAAAACATCGTAAGAGACTACTATGAAAAGCAATATGCCAATAAGTTAGACAACCTTGAGAATGTTGACAGATTTTTAGAAAAATACAGTCTACCAAGACTGAATCAGAAAGAATTGGAAAGTCTGAAAAGATCTGTCACAAACAAGGATGTTGAAGAGGTGATCTGATCAAAAGTCTCCCCAGAAATAAAATCCCAGCAGATGACTTTACTAGTAAATTTTACCAAATCTTCAGAGAAGAATTAATACCTATCTTCATAAGCTCTTCCAAAATACTGAAGAACAGGGAACAGTTCCAAACACTTTCTATTAGGTTAACATCGCACTGATGCCAGAAGCTGATAGAGATCACCAAGAAAGAAAACTGCAGACCAATATCTCTAATGAACACATGCAAAAATTCTCAACTAATATTAGCGAACAGAATCAAACAATACAATAAAAAGATCATCCGTCATGACCAAGTAGAATTTATCCCTAGGTTATAAGGATAATTCAACATTTGTAAATGTACTAATGCAATATACCATATCAATACAAGCAAGGAGAAAAACCATATGATAATATCAATAGATGCAGAGAAAACTTTTGACAAGATTCAACACCCATTTGATAAAAACCCTACATAAAATGGGGATAGAAGATACATAGCTCAGCATAATAAAAGCTATATATGATAAATTCACAGCCAACATCATAATCAACAGTGAAAAAATGAAAGCATTTCCTCTAAGGCAAGGCAAAGCTATCCATTCTCATCACTGCTATTTAACATCACACTGGAGGTCGTAACCAAAGAAATTAGGCAAGAAGAAGAAATAAAAGGAATCCAAACTGGAAAGGATGAAGTAAAATTAGCTCCATTTGCAGATGATATGATTAAATATGTTGAAAACCCTAAAAGCTGTCAAAAAAATAGAACTAATCTATAAATAAAGTAAAATGACAGACTACAAAATCAGTGCACAAAAAATCCATTGCCTTTTTGTATGCAAACAACGCACTAGAAGAAAATGAAATCAAGACAACTACACTGTTTACAATAGTAGAATAAAGAATCAAATACCTCAGCAAAGGTACAATGAAAACTATTAGTCCTTTTTAGAAGAAATAGACAAAGATTCAAAGAGATGGAAAGATATCCACTGCTATGCTAAAATGGCCATGTTACCTTAAGCAATATACAGGTTTAATGCAATCCCCATCAAAATCCCACAGGCATATTTCAAGGAAATAGAACAATTTTTTAAAAATTTGTATGAAACAACAAAAGCCCCCAAATGGCCAAAGCAATTATGAGAAAAGAGAACGAACTCGCAGGTATCACACTCCCAGATACTGAGCCATACTACAAAGTGATAGTAACCAAAACAGTGTGGTACTGAACTAATAAGAGAGGTACAAGATCAGTGGAATAGAACTGAATCACCAGAAATAAACTCACTCACATACAGTGAGTAAATTTATGACAAAGAACCCAAAAACATATGATGGAGAAATAAAATCTCTTCAGAAAATGGTGTGGGGAAAACTGGACAGTCACTAGCAAGAGAATGAAGCTAGACCACTCTAACACCACACACAAAAATTAATTCAAAATGAACTGGAGATTTGGACATAAGATGGGAAACCATAAAATTCTTGGAAAACATAGGAAAGATAGTGTATGGCATCAGCCTTGGAGAGGTCTCTGGGGACTCAACTCCAGCATCAAGGGAAACAAAAACAAAAGTAAACAAGTGGGACTACATTAAACTAAAAAACCCTTTGACCACAAAGAAAATGTCACCAAACCAAAAAGACAAACTACTAACTGGGAGAAGATATTAGCAGTCCATATATTTGACAAAGGCTTACTATTGAAAACATACAAAAAAAACTTTAAAAATTCTTTAACTGAAAAGTAGGAAATCCAATTAAAAATGGACAGAAGAATTGGAGAGACATTTTTCCAATGAAGACATACAGATGGCCAAGGGGCACATGAAAAGATGTTCCTCCTCTAGATATTAGGGAAATCAAAACAACGAGATACCACCTTACACTAAGAGACTGACCATTATGCAAAAGTCTAGAAACAACAAATGTTGGTGAGGATGTGGAGAAAAGGGAACACTTATGGTAGGAGTGCAAGTTAGTGCAACCTCTACGGAAAACAGTATGAAGTTTCACTCAAAAATTTGAAAATGGAAATCCCATATGATCCCGCCATCCCACTTACCCAAAAGACACAAAAACACTCATTCACAGAGATATATGTACCCCCATGTTTATTGCAGCTCTATTCACAATAGCTGAGAACTGGAAACTGCATAAGTGCCCATCGTCAGATGAATGGATAAAGAAAATGTGAAATATATACACAATGGAATACTACATTGCTCTTAAAAGAGATGAAATCCTGTTTTTTGAATGAACAGGGATGGAACAAGAGAGAATTATGATAACTGAAATGAGTCAAAAGAAGAAAGATACCAGATGATCTCAATCATAGGTCAGATGTGAAGAAACAAAACAAAGGAACAGATTAAAGAAAACTGACCCTTGAACATAGGAAACAGAAGTGAGGATACCAGTAAGGCAGTGGGGACAAGTGGTGGCAGGGCCCAATGGACAATGGTGAAGAACTCTGATTTGGTGGAGGGCAGGGTGTGCTAACATATATTTGAGGAATAGGGAACCTGCACATATGGATTTATATTCATTTGTAAAACAAAATTACCTCAATAAAATACTATTAAAAGGTTAACAAAAAACATAAACATACAGAAAAGAGGTACAATTAGATTTAAAGTGATAATATCGAGGGGGAGAAAAGTTTTTGTAATCTTTAAAGCGTACAAAAACGGGTTGCCCAAGACACTTCACATCAAATGTACTAAATTCATCCACTTACCACACATAACATTTTCCAAAGTACTATATAGTTTTCCTATTTGAATAAGATATCTGTTTGGATTTTTGCAATTATCTTTTTATATTTTGGAGCCATGACTTTTTTCAGGACTGAAATATCAAGTTAAATAGGCTGTATGAACATTCAGAGTTCTAGACAGTGATGGGATGACCCTGATGAGGAAAGAAAATAGAAGATTTCTGAGAAAGAAGGTACATCTCTTTATAGCTGACACCACAACACTCTTGTGGAATAAAAAGCAAATTAAGGCATGTGTCAGGGAAGCAAAAGAAAGTACAAAGCTGTAAAATTGTCAGGAGAGAAAATGCAGTTATACTGAAGTTGTGAATGTGTGAGAATCCTTGACGAAAATTTAGAGAAGTTGCAAGGGTAGATAGAAACAAATCACCAGGAATGATGACAATGATGTTGGAGGTTTAGATTTTATCAAGAGAAATTAGAGGAAGTTGATAAAGAAGTTTCTGGTGTTGGCTTTCTGGTGTTATTATTTATTGCTGTAAAATGCACTCCAAGTATGTGGTGTTACCACTGGGGACTTGAATTTAAGAAGAGGGGAGTAAGTGACAGTAGTTGAGATACAAGTTTCAAATTTCCCCATTTAAGTTGCAGAATTGGAGTCAATACACATAGATGAACAACAAAAAACTCAGCAAATCAAAACATGTAAAGAGCATGGTGAGGAAGACGGCTAAGAGGATAAGCAATAGTTACTCTTTTGACTTTGCTGCTCTTGTAAAGTGTCTTGGGGATCTAGAATGGAAGCTTGGGAAAGACAAACACAGAAAGGATGAAAATATGGAGGCCTGAACAGAGTACAGGGCTTGATATCGTCATACTGGCTATACCTCCTCTCCTTCTAAGTATCTACTTAATAAACGACTATATGTGAAGCAGACAACAAAGATATCTATACAAAAAATTATTAGGCTGAAGAGCCTGAAAAATCATGAAAGATCATTGAAGTGGAAGTGAGAAAAATGCAAATACCACTAAAATTAACACCTGCCACTTAATGAGCACCAACTAGATACTTTGCACTCCAACTATCTTCTCTATAGTCATTATTTTGTTTATTCTTCCCAACCATATTTTGGAGAGTTTTATTACCTGCCTGTCATGGAGAAAGGAAACTCTTTACGGCCAAGATCACACAAGTGGGAAGCGCTATAGTTAGAATTTGGATTGGATTTGCATATTCCAGAAACAAAGCTTTGGCGCATTAACAGACTGGGGATTGCGAGCTATGAGGAGGGCACAGGTTAACATCTGAAGGGCAAGAAATTAGACCAACTTAAATAATGAAACAAGGAGAACAAGAAAATTTGGAAGGAAATATAAAGTGTGAAATAATGGTATAGACCCCATTTGCATCCCATCCATGGGGAAAAACCAATATGAACCATTAAATTAAAAAGTTAAGTATTTCTTCTTACTCTGCTCACCTTCATTCCAGTCTACACCTTTCCCTTGAAAAAGAAAATTTTTTTAAGGAAAGATGCAGGAAGGAATGCAGGCAAGCAGAGGCAGGCAGGAAGGAAGAAGTATTTTATTTAATTGTTAATCTTGGTTATTCTGCTGGTCCCAGAACCTTGGGATGTATGTGGACTGCACCCGACCCCTACTCCATGAGAGCATGCAAAAAAAAAAAAAAAGGGGGGGGATTTTGAAAAGATCTTGAGGAATTAAAAGGTGAACATTGCAGTAATTTGAAAAGCACAAAGCCTTATGTGTTGGTTTACTTAGTTTTCAATATTAATCTCCCAGTGGTCATTATATCCTGAAAATTATTTCCCAGTCTTACGTGTTAATATAATCAGACATTAACATTCTCTCCATATCAAAACAGAATTTATAGTCTCCTTTTTTTCTGTTCCCATTATACACTTGGGTAGAGTGCGAAATACTTCAGGATATACATAAGGAAGATAGAAAACCACTTGATATAATCCAGTTGTTTAAAAAAAAAAAAGTTATTTTCCTACAGTGTTTGCAGGATCGTGTAAAGATTAAAATCTATAACATGATCAATGTGGGGCTATCATACATTCAACATAAGGAGTCTTCTTATTCAGGGACATACTAAGTCTGTCCCTTCATTTAAATCTTTATAGATGTATCCAAATGAGGTTTTATTGTATCTACCGGTGTATATTACACATAATTAAAAGTATTTACAAATAATACACACACACATATATGTTTGGTGTTACTGTAAGTAGAATTTTCTATGAAACAAAAATACAATTAGTGAAATCCAGTTCCAAGATAGCAAACTATTAAGATCACATGCTCACCTCCCCACAGCACAACTAAGAAAACACCTGTTTGGCTACAACAATCTTTGAAAAGAAACAAGACCACATCTCCACAGAGAGATGCTGCAGCTCTCTCAGTACCACATCACTTTATTCTGAAATGTCAGGGCTGCAGGGAGAGACTGGCAAAACCGACACTCTCACCGGAGCTAAAGGTGAAGTTGCTAAAGGGCTTTCTCCTGCAGTGAGCGTGCCCATACCTGGGAGCTGGCTGTCCAGAAAATGAATCTTCTGTGCAGAGTGGAAAGAGGTCTAGTGCCCCAGTAAACAGAGACAGCACTTCCTCAACATGCTGGTGCAGGAGGCTGCCATTACGGTCAAGACCAGAAGGTGAAGCACCCACTTTTTCTGCCATTAGCACACTGTTGAAGAACTGTTGGCGCGTATGCTGCATTTCCACCAAGCAGAACTGTTGGTACTAACCACTGCATTTGCATGGATACCCGGAGATAGACAGGGCAAGCAGCAAATAGCTGGCTATTTTCTAGAAAGAAGTATTCCTTTTGACTCCTCTCATGGGGAAAATTGGAAGATCATCATCAAAATGGAAGCTGTGGCTGCACCAAAATAGTTTCCTATTTGCCTGGTACCTTCTGAAATTCCACCTCCAGGCCTCAGGGCGTTTTAATGCCCCCTTCTGGGACTGCCACCCCTCTGGAAGAGAGACTCTCACAAGCGAGGCTAGTCCACTAACAACAGCTCTGTTCTCTTTCTTCTGTGGACCGTGTTGAGACTGCGGCCTGCTTGCTGACTGGGTCTGCAACTCTTCGGTCTGTCTCAAAGGGCTTTGCTATTCATTCCTAGGACTCTGGGGGAAACCTCTGCATTCCCTACCCTAATTCTAACTTTGCAGGCTGGGTTGTACACAGGGCTCACATTATAGCTTCAACAAGTTTGTCAAGTTTTGAGATCACACAAAGGAAGTCCAGTGCTCCAGATCAATTCCCATGTCTATCCTGTGTAATTCAACACTCTAACACTAGGCCTTTACAAATGGGAAGTCTTACCCAGATAAATAAAGAATGTCAAACAGATAGAAGAGACAGAGAAGTACATGTGAAATGATGCACCCAGGGGAAAATCTGAATGCAAAAACTTAAAAGTAAACTACCTGATGGAGACTTTAAAGCAATTGTTTTAATGATAGGCACCAAAATCAGAACAATCAATGAACAAAAAGAGAACTACCACAAAAAGAGAAAATACGAAGCAATTCAAAACAGAGTTCATTGAGTTAAAAGACGACAGTAGCTGAACTAAAGAACTCAATAGAGGGTCTCAGTAGCAGTCTGGAAGAAGCCGCCAACAGAATCAGTGAGCTAGAATACATGGCACTCAAGCAGAACAGCAAAGAGAAAAAAATTAAAAGAGATGAAGACAGCATACAAGACCTACAGGATAACATCAACAAAAACGAGATTGTATTAGAGGGGTCCCACAAGAAGAGAAAGAATGGAGGGAAACCGTATTTAAAGAAACAATAGCTGACACCTTCCCTAACCTGAGGAAGGAAACAGACCTCCAGACCTAGGAGAATCAAAGAGTTCCAAACAAAAGAAATTGGAAAAAAAAACCTAAACCAAGACACATCATCATTAAAATGTCAAAAATACAAAATAAAGTCTTAAAAGCAACTAGAGAAAAATGAGTTACATACAAAGGAGGCCCCCATAAGGCTCTTGATGAATTTCCCTGATGAAACTTTTTACAAGCCAGAAAGGAATGTCATTGTGTATTCAAAGTGCTGAAAGAAAAGGACTCCCAACCAAGGATACTCTACCCTGCTAGATTATCACTTAGGATTGAAAAGTGATAAAGAGCTTTTCAGACAAGCTAAAGTTAAAGGAATTCAGCATCATGAAACCAGCTTTACAAGAAATACCAAAGGAAGTTCTATAAAATGAAATCTCACTTAAGAGCAGCAAATCATCAAAATGCAAAATGTGGGGAGGAGGAGAGTAAAAATGTGGACGGCTAGAATGAGCTTAAGATTTATCTCCTTTCAGGTAAAAACAGATTACAAGCATAGAAATTTTTATGTAAACCCAGGGAAACCTCAAACCATATCTCCAGGGAAAAAGCAAGTAAGAACATAAAAAGGGCAATCAAACACAGCATAACCACTTTCAAATGACCTAAGAGTAAAAGAGAAGAACTAAGGAACAGTCTACAACAATAACCCAGAAAAAAATTAACAAAAGGGCAATAAACAAAAATCAATAATCACCCTAAATGTTAATGGACTGAACTCATCAATCGAAAGGCAGTGTGGTCAAATGCATTAAAATATCAAGAACCCAACTTTCTGCTGTATTCAGAAGACTTATTTACATTCACAAGATAAATATAGGCCCAAAGTCAATGTACAGTCAAATGGTAACACACAAAAAAAGTTAGGGACAGCCATACTTTTATCAGATAAAATAGATGGCTTCCAACTGAAGAAGGTAACAGTCATGCCCTGGTGGAACAGAGGTTGGGTCCAGTCCATATACAGTCCAAGGTCTCAGGTACATGTCCTGGGGCCAATAGGAACAACCAGAATTAACAACTAAATAAAATAAATCAAGTGCCTCCTTCCTCCTCTTTATTCCTGTTTGCCTGACTGTGTTCTCCTTCATTCATGCATGTATATTTCCTTTAAGAAAATAAACACAATAACAAAAGACAAGGATGGACATTATATAATGATTAATGAGTCAATTCACCAAGACATAACAGATTAATATCCATGCACAAATGAAGGAACATCAAAATACATAAAGCAATTATTAAAGGAACTAAAGAAAGACATTGACGGCAGCACATTAATAGCAGGAGACTTCAACACCCCACTTACAATGGACAGATCAACCAGGCAGAAAATTAACAGGAAAACAACAGCTTTAAATGACAAATTAGAATAGATGGGTTTAATAGACATATGCCAAACATTTCATTCAATGACAGCAAATCTCACAATCTTCTCTAATGGTCATGGAACAAATCAAGAACAGATCATATGTTGGGAAACAAAACATGTCTCAACAAATTTACAAAGACTGAAATCATATAAAGAAACTTCTCTGACCACAGTGGCTTAAAATCAAACACAAAAAGAAAGCTGAAAGATTTAAAAATATATGGAGGCTAAATATTCATGCTTCTGAATAACTCTTGAGGAAAAGAGGAAATCAAAGGAGAATTTTAAAAGTACTTGGAGACAAAGAGAATGAAGAAACGAGCCAACAGAACTTCTGAGAGGCAGCAAAAGCAATGCTAAGAGGGAAGCCTATTGCAATACAGGTCTATCTCAAGAAACAAGAAAAATCACAAAGAACAATCTTTTTTATAGTAATATTTATTATTTCTTCAGTTCACAATGCTAAATTCCACTTAGGATACTAACATTGCATCTCAGTCTCTATTTCATATCACACCCATCACCAGAGTTCCAGTGTCTCTTTCCACCACCATTTTCCCTCACCACGCCCCCATAACTAGTTTTGAGTCCTGTTATTTTTGTTGGATTCTATGTTCATTTGTTTAATTTCATTATACAATCTAACCCTACATCTAAATCAATTAGAAAAACAATTTAAGCCAAAAGTCAGTAGAAAAAAGGAAATAAAAATTCAAGCAGAAATAAACAAAATAGAAATCAAACAGATAATTCAGAAGACCAATGAAACCAAAAGCTGGTTCTTTGGAAAAATAAACTAAATTGACAAATCTTTGGCTAGGCTCACTAAGAAAACTCACAACTAGAATCAGAAATGAAAGGGAAGAAATTACAATAGATACCTAAGAAATACAAAGCATCATAAGAAACTACTATGAACAGCTATATGCTAATATAACTGCAAGATCATGGACAGATTTTAAGAAAATGTTTAGAAAAATTCAGTCTACCAAGACTGAATCAAGAAGAAATGGAAAACCTGAAGAGAACTATCACAAGGAAACTGAAGAGATAATCAAAAGTCCCCCCAATATAAAAGCCAAGAACCAAATGGCTTTACTAGTGAGTATACCAAACCTTTCAAGAGAATACCTATTATTCCTAAACTCTTCCAAAACATTGAGGAACGGGGAACACTTCCAACACTTTTTTTTAGCAAAAGTTGCAGGCAGGAATGAAAACAAGTAGGAAGGATGAAAGAGGAGGAAACATTTATATTTTATTTCCATTTACTTGTTTACACTTCCTGTCTTGCCCCACCCAAGCCCAGACTCGAACTCAGGGGTATGGGGCTTGCATCCTTCAGAGGCAATTGACTTAACCACTGCTCCACCAGGCACACCCCAAACACTTTCTATGAAGTCAACATTACACTGATACTGAAAGCTGATTAAAACTGATCAAGAAAGAAAATTACAAACCAATATTTCTAATGAACATATATGTAAAATTTCTCAACAAAATATTAGCAAACCAAATTCAAAAATACATCAAAAAAGATCATTCCATGACCAAATGGAATTTACTCTAGGAATACCAGGATGGTTCGATATACGTAAATCTATTAACGTAAAACACCATATCATTAACAGTAGAAAAACCATGATTATATCAATAGATGCATATGATGAGATTCAGCACCCTTTTATTATAAAAACTCTACATAAAATTGGGATGGAAGGAATAAACCTCAACATAATAAAAGCCATGTATGATAAACCCACAGTCAACATCAACATCATACTCGATGGTGAGAAACTGTTTCCTCTAATATCAGGAACAAAACAAGGTTGTCCAGTCTCACCACTACTACTTAGCATTATACTGAAGGGCTTGGAGCAATTAGACAAGAAATAGAATCTAAACTGGAAAGAAGACGGAAAACTATCACGATTTACAGATGACATAATATATGCAGGAAACCCGAAAACCTCCATCATCAAAAAACTACTAGAATTAATCACTGAGTACAGTAATGTGACAGGTTACAAAATCAATGCACAAAAAACTTGCATTTTGACATGCAAACTATTGAGAAGGTAACCAATAAAACAATTCCATTTACAATAGAAGCAAAAAGAATAAAACACCTTGTAATATATTTAACAAAGAAGTGAAAGATCTGTACAATAGAAACCATAGGACTTAGTGTGATTTGGTGGCCCAGTGGCGTAACGAGGTGCAGCCCACATATATCCCAAGGTCCCTGGTTCAAGATCTGAGACAGGGGAAAATGATCAATGACAAATAAATAAAAAGTGTGTCCTTCTCCTCCTCTCTCTTCCTGCCTGCCTGTCCACCTTTGTTTCTGCTTCTAACTTTCCTTTAAAAAAATTAAAAACAAACAAAACAACTATATGACTTTCTTAAAGGAAATAAGACACAATAATATAATAAGACAGATGGAGAGAAGGCACACCCTGGTGGACTAGTGGCTAAGGCCACTGGACATAGTCCACATATATCCCAAGGACCCAGAATCAAGATAAACAACTAAGTAAAATAAAGTGTTTCTTTCCTCCTGCCCACCTTCCTACTCAACTCCCTTCCTGCCTGTATCTTTCCTTTTAAAACAAAACACAAAGAGATGGAGAGCTAGCCCAAGCTCATGACTGGGAAGAATTAACATTGTTAAAATGGTCATCTTACCTAAAGCTATATACAAGTTTAATGTAATTCCCATCAAAATCTCACTGACATTTGTCAAGGAAAAAGAACAACAACAACAAAAAATTACAATTGTATGGAATAACAAAAGATGCCAGAGAGCTAAAGCAATCAGGAGAAAATAGAGCAAAACTAGAGGTATCACACTCCCAGATCTTCAGCAATACTACAAAGCAGTAGTGATCAAAACTGTATGGTCCTGGAGTAAAAGAGACACAGATAAGGGAAATTGTACTGAATCACTAGAAATAGATTCACTCATATACAGTCAGTTATTTTATGACAAAGGAACCAAGAGCATATGATGAAAAAGAAAATCATTCAATAAATGATATTGGGAAAACTGGCAGCCACACGTAGAAGAACGAATCTAGACCATCCTCACTCAACACCATACACAAAAATTTATTCAAAATGGTTTAGACACTTGGATAGAAGACCAGAAACCATAAAATACTTAGACGTTAATATCGGGAAGATAGTCCATGAAATCAGCCTTGGAGAGGTCTTCGAGGACTCAACTCCAGTGGCTAGGAAAACAAAAATAAAAATAAACAAATGGGATAGCATTAAACTAAAAAGCTGCACAGTGAAAGAAACCATCACCAAAACCAAAAGACAACCTACTGACTGGGAGAAGATACTTGTATTTCACACATCTGGCAAGGGTTTATATGCAAAATATACAAAAACTCATAAAACTCAGCCACAGAAAAGCAAAATGGGCCAAAGAATTGGATAGACATTCCTCTGAAGAAGATATACAGATGGCCAACAGGCATATGAAAAGATGTTCTTCCTCAATTGTTATTAGGGAAATGCAAATCAAAACCTCACACCTGTGGGATTGGTTATTATTCAAAAGTCTGGAAACAACAAATGCTGGCAAAGATGTGGAGAAAAGGGTACCCTTTTAACACTGTTGGTGGGAGTGCAAATTGATACAACCCTTATGGAAAGCAGTATGGAGCTTACTCAAAAAATTGTGAATGGAAATCCCATAGGATCCCATCATCCCACTTCTGGATATTTACCCAAAAGACACAAAAACACTAATTCAGAAGATATATACACCCATATGTTTATTGTAGCCTTATTTAGAATAGCCAAAATGTGGAAACTATGTAAATGACCATCTTCAGATGAATAGATACAGATGATATGGTATATATACACAACAGAACTACACAATCCTTGAAAAAGATGAAATTCTGTTATTTGGTACAAAATGGATGGAACTAGAGGGGATTATGCTAAGTGAAAAAAGTCAGAAGGAGAAAAACCAATACCAAATTATCTCATTCATATGTGGAATATAAAGAAACAAAGAAAACGAACAAACTAAACAAAACTGTAATATGGGTTTGTATTATTTTGTAAATCAAATTTACTCAATATACATATTAAAAAATACAAATAGCAAATAAAAATTATTTGAAGTTCATGGAAATTTACTGGTAGACATTTTTAATAGAATTGGCGTTAAGGCAATTGTTTTGCTCATTTATATCATATTTCATACCATCTTTATATCATCCTGTTAAGGTTAAATAGAAGACCTCTTGCTTGAAAGACAGCGATCAATATAAATAAGAAAGATGCCCTAAGGTGGTTCTTCCTGAATCAAAGGGGTCATTCTATCAAGCAACAGTGTTCTGTAAAATAATCATGTTCTTTCATAGAAAATTACATGGATTAGGTTTCTAAAAGATTGAACTGCAGAAATTATTAAAATTCTTCAAATTAATTAGACAAAATCTCCATACTTAACCATCTACCTGGTTGAGCATAACCTTTTTTTTTTAAACTAGGAGATAATATCTTTCTAGTGCAGAGAGAAATGTTTTTAATCTCAAAATCAGTAGCAACAAATTTTAATGTTTAAAATATTTTGGCACACCCTGATGGAGTAGTGGTTATATCAACTGCCTCTGAAGGATGTAGGCCATATAACTCTGAGTGTTCCAGTACCTGGTCCAGGGGAGTGAGGTGGGGAGTAAGTTATAAACAACTAAATGGAAATAAAATTAAAATGCTTCTTCTTCCTCTCTTTTCCTGGCTGCTTACCTACTCACCTTCATTCCTTCCTGCAACTTTCCTTTAAAAAAATTTTTAACTGCAATTCTTAGAATGTTATTTTTAACAGTGCTAATTTTAATGTTTAAAATATTTTAACTGTAGTTCTAAAATGCTACTTACAACCTTATGCTTACTGTAGAAACATTTTGAAAGTATAAAGAAATTAAAATCTCACCTCAATGTTATACTAATTAAAAAAAGTTAACATTTGATATTTTACTTACCTTTTCCTATACACATTTTTCTCAGTTTAGATCGTACTTTGTAACCAATTTTCCAGATGGTCTTTTAATCTAAAATTGTAACTACCTGGTAATTTATTAATAACAATGTTTATACATTATTTCAAATTACTGCAGTCTATTCTATGTACTGTAATTTAAAATTTTTCCTTGAGTCAGTTTTTTCAATTTTCAGAAAAATTTTACTTATGTGAAAGTTTAACCCATATTTTGGATTCTTTCACTGTAGCAGATTCCCAAAACTAGAATATTTATGATTTTTTGTTTATTGAAAATTGTAGTTGTGACTCAGCTAAATAAATGTCATATGATAAATATTTTCAATTGTACCCAGTTATAACTGTTTTTGTTATTTCAGTTTATATATATAATATTATATATAGCTCTCAGGCAAGATGAAGGTGAGTAGGCAGGTAGGCAGGGAAAAGAGGAAGAAGCATTTTATTTAAATAATTAATTAATTTGTTCACACTGGTTGTTTCCCCCCAGGCCCCCAGCTCAAACCCAGAGGTATGTGGCTTGCTCCTTCAGAGGCAATTGACCCAACTGGGTGTGCCTCAGCTTTGATATATTAATTTTATTTTCTTTGTGTTTTGAGAAGTCAGTTTCTCAGGGTTGCAGTAGATGTTTATAAGTCTAATTAGACTTAATACCTATTTCTAAATTATGTAAGAGAATCATATTCTCCAAATCCCAAATGACTTATTAAAGAAAATCTAGAAAGAAGAAGCTTAGATCATGCAAGGCTATTAAAGAGACAAAGAGAAACAAATTATTTAGGCTTCCAAATATATTCATTAGTTATTTGGATTCATTATGCTGTTGTTAAGTCAAGAGTTGTAAGATTATGATGAAGATAAATAAGATCACTCTTCATAGTCATAAAATACAAAGTACTTTTTTTTTTTTTTTTGGCAGGAAGAGAGAAGAGGAAGAAGCACTTTATTTTATTTAGTTGTTCACATTGGTTGTTTTCCTCAGCTCCAGGTCTTGAATTAGGGACCCAAGGCTATAAGTAACTGCACTGAACCTCTACTCCACCAGGGCATGCTACAGAGCATTACTTAAGATGCTCTCTAACCATCTCAGATCCTTCTTCTGACAGGGTGAAATCTACTGGTCAGACAACTAATTATAGACACAGGCCAAATAAAAAACTTTCATTAGTTTATATTTAAATAAATTAGCAGAAAGGTGGACATTTCTGACTTAATCAAAGCTACAAATTGTTTGGATTAGACATCAATGCTTTAGAAGTTTTAAAAAATGTAAAGAGCAAAATGAAATTCTTGAGAACTAAGAAAATTGGTATACTAATGAAACATGGAAATATTTGAAAAAATGGGTGTAAAAATACCTCTAAAAGAAGAAAAGAGCAGTTGGCAGAGAGAAAAATAAGGAATGGTATAAAAGAGATGCCAGTCTCTTCTCTAAGAGAATAAGCTCAAACTCCATCCTTTGGAAATGACCTTTTGGTGCAGAACTGTAAATGTTTCTTAATGAATTCAACATAAATTACAAATCAAATAACACTTATACGTGAAATATACTGGTAATATAATTCCAACAGTAACTAAATCTTCCTTCGAATCACATGTCTAACTGCTTCATAAACTTTACAGGTTGTTAAAGGAAAACATAAGAAGTGAGATCACCACTCCTATACAAATTTGCAGCAGATATTGTTGGAAGCAATTTGCTTTTTGCCCGCTTCTGCAAAGTTTCCCAATGCAGAATTAGCAGAGCAAGAAGTAGATTTACAGCCATCTGCAGCTGTGCCTTCGACCTTCAGTGTTGCATTACCCCCATCACAGCAGTAAGGTTAATTGCCTGCGTTCTTTCTTTGTTTTATTTGCATTGCCTCATTTATCCCAGCCCTATAACATAAGCCATGGAACCAGGCACAGCGTCACTGTCTCTGAGAAGGAGAGGGCCTACCTGGCCCCCACTTTTCTAGATGTATGTTCTCTGCTTTTTCTTTAGGCTCCTGTAGCCCCCTCTCATACCCTTTCCAACAGCTGCGCGGGTCATGGCAAGATATATTTTCTGAGCTCAAATTTACAGTTCTAGACAGGATTTTCCCCCCTGATATTGATGCAAGTGTAAAGGAAATTTCCACAATTCAAATTCCATTTAACCGTACAACTGAGGGGCATTCATCTATACCTAACCCGAAGTGATTAATCTTCAAAGCAGTCAAATGCAAACATGTCTTCCAAATGATGATACACAACTAAAATCATATGACTACTTAGCAGTACCTATATAAAAATAATTTTTCAAAATTAAAATACACAAAATCATTTTTTTTTTCTTTTTTAAGGAAAGTTGCAAGTGGGAATGAAGACAAGTAGGCAGGCAGGCAGGAGGAGAGGGGAGGAAGAATCACTTGATTTTTATTTAGTTGTTCATCTGGGTTGTTCACCCTGGCCCCAGGCCATGCACCCTGGTTCTTGGGATGTACATGGACTGCACTTTGGCCAGAGGCAGCTCACCAAACTACTATTCCACCAGGACATGCTCACGAAATCTTAAAGTAGATGAACACTAACAGATGAGCCTTTGCAATCAATTTTGAGGAGCATATTAACTTTGAACTCAAATTAAGCAAAGGCTAGCTCCCTGCTTGAAAACATTTTTCCCCTGGGTCATTTTATACTACAAATATATTTTATTCAATTATGATCAAATATTTTGCATTTCATTAATAAAAAATTGTGGAAATTTGTTTCTTTTTCTATAAATATTTACACAATATCCTTGACATACTCTCATTCATCATAGCTAGAAATATTTACTATCTGGATGTTCACAGAAAGTTTGCCAATATCTGACATAAATTATCATAACTGGCTAAGGATAGAATAGGGCTTTTAGTGGCAAATTTATTATATATAATATATATTGATTTATGATGATGTATACCTGAAATTTATATGCTGCAATGCATTTACTTCAATAAAAATTTTAAAAACAAAAATTAAAAAGTCGAATTCTAAAATAATAAAATTGTATCGTAGTTCTCATGATAAGGGTGTGCAATGACCTAAATACTCATCAACAGATGACTGGATAAAGAAGTTGTGGTAATATACTCAATGGAATTCTATGCAGCTACTGAAAAAAACTCTTTGGAACAATCTGAATGGAACTGGAAGGGATCATGTTAAGTGAAATAAGTCAAAAAGAAAAAGAAAATACACATTGGCTGAAGAGATCAAAAAAAGGACCACCAATATTATGCCTACAAGAAAATCACATCAGATCCAAAGACATAGGTTGAAAGTGAGGAGTGGTATGCACCGGTGGAGTAGCAGTTAGATCAATTGCCTCTGATGGAGCAGAACTAAATGAAATAGAAAACAAGACTATTCAAAATATCAACAAAACTAAGATGCTTGTTCTTTGAAAAATAAACAAAATTGTAGAGCTTTAGAATCATGAAGAAAATAAAGGGAAAATCTCTAATAACAAAAACCCTGGTGGAGTAACAGTTTGGTCAGCCACCTTGGGTTGGACCCGGGTTCATTACCCGGGGTCAGGGAACCACCAAAATATACAACTAAAATAAAATAAAGTGTTTCTTCTTCCTCTCTCTTCCTGCCTGCTTACCTATCACCTTCATTCCTACCTGCACCTTTCCTTTAACAACAACAACAAAAAAATCAGAAATAAAAGAGGGGAGATTACTACAGACATTCTAGAAATGCAAAGGATTCTAAGAGATAGCTATGAATACCTCTATGCCAACAAGTTTGCCAGTCTTAAGAAGTGGACAGATTTCTAGATTCCTACAACCTTCTAACACTGACCCAGGAAGACACAGGTAACTTGAACAGAACAATCACCAGCACAGAAATTAAAGCAGTAATTAAAAGCCTCCCGAAAAACAAGAGTCCAGGACTAGACGGGTTCACTAGCAAATTCTACCAAACATTCAAAGGAGCCATAATACCCATCCTCCTTAAACTTTTCCACAAAATAAACAAAATAAATGAACAGACAAATCTCAACAAAATTCAGAGAACACAAGACTGTGGCTACGGGTGTTGGGAAGTGTGTGAGAGGTTGGAGAAAAGGAGGGAAAAGGGTGATGGTAAAAGGGCACTGAAACAATGGTGTTGGATGTGGTGTGAAATATAGGCAGGTGCAATTTCAGTATTGTAAAATGCATATAACAATGTAAACAAAAGAAATAATAAAGCTATTAAAAAAATTAAATCCTGCCTTTTGCAACAACCTGTATGGAACTTGAGGTGATCATGCTAAGTTGAAATGTCAGAAAGAAAAGCATCAGATGGTTTCACTCATTTGTAGAATAAAAAGGAAGAAAACAAACTAACAAAACTCAGGAATCTGAAATCAAAGCTGGGGTTACCAGAAGGGGGCAGTGAAGAAAGGGAAGGGAAACTGAAGTTGAAAGAGTGAAACTAGTAAGGTGTGATGGGCACTAGCACTCTGGTGGTGGGTGTCATGTGATATGCCCACTGATGGTAGTGTGAATCCATTGTCCTGAAACTTATATAGTATTATAAACTAAAGAAACATTCAAAAATGAAAAATGTACTTTGGAAATTTACAAAAAAAAAATACACAAAAAATTTTAAACATGTTGAATTTTAGATGAGTGTGGAAATCAAAGTAGAAATGATTATACAGAAATTCAGAAATGCAACTAAGAAGGGTCTGAACTGTCAGTGGAGAACTGGAACCCAAAGTTGGGAGATGGTAGGTGGAACCATGGAAAGGTATATACAGGGAGAGAATATAATGAAAAGACATCTGGGGGAAGAAAGCTGGGAACCCTAACATACAAAAGGAGAGCAGGTGAGGAGCCTGGAGAAAAGACTGAATGGGAGTAGTGTGAGAGGTAGGAAGTAAAGCAAAAAATACATTAAAAAATAAATAAGAAATTGAGTAAGGATGAATTCCCCAGCATACTTCCAAATTTGTAGAAAAGAATAACAGAAGAAATAGTCTCACCAAGGGTTCCCCACCCAAATTCAGAGGCAGGGGGATCAAGGAGTGTCTAATAATGCTTCACCTGATAACTTCTAACCAACAACTAAGGCCTACCATTAAAATGTTCCATCCCTGGGGATGGTGTGGTCACATAAGTTCTCTTACATTCCTTAACCTGGCAAAGTCTGTGTTCTTTGGAACCCTGGGGTAGAAACTAACATATCTAATAGAAACAGATAATTATTTAGAAGGATAAAGTAAGGTGATTACAGAGTTCACAGTGAGGAATCAAGGTTTACACTTTTTAAAAAGCTTCTTTATTCTGGAGAAACATTTTAACCAAGTAAAGTACTAGCTTCATTATTATCCATTGTTTTACTTCTCAGAGAACAAACTAACAGCATATGGGGGTCTCTGGGGGTGAAGTTCAATTTTTTCAGTATTATTAAAAATCAACTTCCCACTATTGAAAATGCTACAAATGTCCTCCTTGTATTCGGTAACATACCTCATTATTCTGCATTTTTATATACTCCATCACCATTTTTCCTTTCGTGTGCAATCTTAGTTCTGATCTTTATCACCTTGCAGTTTCAAACAGCAACCTTATGGCTGGTTTGCTAAAGTCTTCATCTCAGAGGTTTAGATTTGGGTTTGATTATGTTGTTGTGTTTTGTTTTTTGTACACAGCTATTTGCATCGCTTTTCACAAATGTAATTAATCAAAACTAAAATGTATTATTTATAATAAGGCTTTTAGGAAAAGATTAAATCTTTCCATGTGCAACAACAAAGATGGAACTAGAAGGGACTATGCTAACAGAAATAAGTCAAGAGAAAAACAAATACTTGATGATCTCACTCATATGTGGAATATAAAGAAACAAAGCAAATAGACAAAACAGAACAAGTACTAACTCAAACACTGACAACAGAACTCAAATTACTAAAAGGAAGGGATAAAGGGTGGGAGCAAAGATAGTAGGATCCAATGGACAGTCATGGAGGACTAAAAGAAATATGGTGATGGGCTGGTGTGTTGTATTTGTTGCAGAGTGAATTTGCTCAACAAAAACTCACATCATGCTGCAAATCAATGCTATCTGAATTAGAAAAGGAAAAATAAAACTCAGAATTAAGGGCACTGTGAAAATTTTTTTTAAATTAAGCCATTCCAACGTCAATGAAAAATTTAATAAATATGCATGCACTGGTAGAGTAGTGGTTTGGTCAGCTGCCTTCGATGGAGAGTGCAGTCCACTCTGCCAAGCTGGGTTCCAGGGAACCAGCTTCAAGTCCCAAGGTCAGGGGGAATAACCAAGATGAACTAAATAAAATAAAGTGCTTCCCTTTCTTCTCTCTTCCTGCCTGCCTGCTTCTGCTCTTCTTTATTCCCACCTGTACCTTTTCTTTAAAAAAATAATTGATACTTAGAACTGTCATAGCAAAACTTATTTCTTTGCTCCACTGGGGTCTTAACCTTCGGCCTTGATGATTCATGCTAAATAGGCAATTATTAATAGGTTAGAACATAATCTACTCAAAATCACTCATGCACTCACTCAACAAATCTAAAGACCCAGCAGTGTGATCAGGTGCACCCAGGTGGCTCAGGTGTAAGCTCCTGCCTGAGGAGCAGTCTGTATATACAGCCCAAGAACCCGGTTTTCTGGCCAAGGGTGGGTGCAACAAAAATGAACAACGACATAAAGAGGCTTCTGCCTGCTTGCTTGCTTTTATTTTATTTTTGGGAACCAGTAGGGAGCTGTAACCAGACTCATTTCTTTTAAGTAACTCAGTTTTTTCACTTGTATAAAACAAAGCTTAGTTTCTGGGACTGTGCCTCTGCCCTAGAAGTGTAACAGCAGCATCGTAGATACACAGGAGTCTATGAATAGGAGGAAGTATCTAGAAGTGAAATGTTAACAAAACGACAACAGGAGCCTCTATGGCCAGAAGCAGGGGTACCTAACGGTAAGGTAAAGGGTGGGGGATTCAACAGAGGGTGAGCTCCTAGCTCAAGTTCTTTCACCCGTCTGTTTTCTCAACTGTAAAATGGTAATAGCAAATTTGGAGAACCGAATGGGAAAATTGCTGTATATCCCAAAGCACCTGGCACTCAGTAAACGCTGTAACATCAGCTCCCAATGAGGGAAAGGGGAAATGCTTCTCTGGCTAGCGTACCTTTACGAGCACATGGCTTAAAGGAAGTCATCTGTGGACGGTGGAAACTCCCCCAGAGACACTCCAAGTAACCACCTCCAGGAAGATATTTAGACAGGGGAGAGCAGAGGGGGTGATTAGGCAACGCTGCATGGAAACACCGCATTCTGGGTTCCTAAGACCCTTCCTCATTTCCCTCAAATTAACAAGATAACTTCCAGAACAGAGCTCGGGTCCCATCTCCTCACTAGCGACCCCTGCCAGCCAGCACGCAGGGCTCTAGCCTCCGCAGTCGGACCCAGCTCAGTCCCCGAGCCTCGCGCGGACTCCCCCAGCCGCACTCCGCAAATCTCTCGCCCAGTCTGCCTCTCTTCCAGTGGCCCCGCCGGCGGCTTTAAAAGGGCTTTTATTCGGAAGCCGGGGCTTATTTCCCGGCTGCAACCGGATCACTCGACACTTGTTTCCTGAGCAAGACCTAGATATTGGGCAGAACACGCTCTTCGCTCCAGACCGCACTGCCGGCTACCTCCCAGATTTCTACCTTTAGAAGGTGAGCTCCGCCACCGAGTTCTCCGGGGACGCCCTCCCAGTGCTAACTCTGCAGCTGACCCCTCGGAACTGCAGGGGCCGCAAGCTTTGGCCTGGCCTTAGACCTCCGCCACCCAGCATTCAACTTCTGAGCTTGGTTACCTCTCACTCAAAACTTTAGCGAAGAGACACCAGTCACACGCGCCACACTCGGGCGGCACTGAGCGCTCTCCGACCCGCGGGGGCGGCGCCCTCCAACGGTATTCCCCAGTTGCCGCAGGCTACGAGACCTGGCGCCCAGCGGGCTTTAAGAACTGCCCGCCCACTCGTTTGGTGAGACTCCTGTCCAATCAGAAAGACAGCTGCTTATCCCCGATTTGCATAGAAGCCGCTATATAAATCCTGTGCCTGCGGCAGCAGTTGGTCAGAAGTTTCTCACGCTTCCTGCTGTATTGTTTCCTAAGGTAGAGGTGTATTTTTTTTCCCACCCCATAATGAATCTGAAACGACTTCAGGACCTTGGCGCCTGCATCTGACCTACATGCACTATGACAGCGCCCCGATCCCCGCTCACTCCTCCCAAGTCCTTAATGTAACCCAAACCCACTCTGCCAAGTACGCTTCTCCTAAAGCAGTCACCTGAGGCATTCACACCGTTTTAATAAGTATTAACAACTCCCTTCCTTGACGTTTTGGGAGTCCTGAAAACGGCCTTTGGCTGAGGCGATAAACCGCGGAGACGGGCAGCTCAGCCACCAAAGCCGTACAAGGTGCGGCCTTGGCGTCTCAGTGCATACACCACGTCCATGGCCGTGACCGTCTTGCGCTTGGCGTGCTCCGTAAGTCACTGCATCGCGGATCACGTTTTCCAAAAACACCTTGAGCACTCCCCGGGTCTCCTCGTAGATGAGCCCGGATATGCGCTTAACACCTCCACGGCGAGCGAGACGTCGAATGGTTGGCTTAGTAATTCCCTGGATGTTGTCCCGTAGGACCTTCGATGGCGCTTAGCGACCCCTTCTCCCAGCTCTTTACCGCCCTTACCGTGGCAGCAACAACAGCGGCAGAAGAGAGCAGCAAAGAACGCTGCACGGCTGTAGACCTAGGCTTATAGCTCCTTGCTGCGGACTTGTTTGAAAACCGGAAGAAATTGAGTGATTTGCTAAGCTCCAGAAGTCTCCCCCACCCCTTCTTCAATAGTCATTGGCGCACAATGTAAGCAAAATAAGAATGATTCATTTTTTTACTTTAGGGGGAAATCTTTTTTATTGTTACCATAAAATTGAGGGAGAACTCAGTATGGTATACTTGAAAGTTTCAGTAATGTGAGATATTTATTATATTGCCCTTTCTCGATGCTTGAATGAAAAGTCATGCACGCTGGGTTTCTCTTGCGCCCTTCCTCCTCCAGAGCGCACACTATTGAAGTTTTTGAAGCGGAATCTTAAACGATTTCCTTCACTTGTATCTTTTTAACGTCAGTCAATAGTAGAGGTCGAAGAGTCGTTTTTAATTATTTCTTTTTTTTTTTTTTTGGTGACCCCACAGAGAAAAAAAGTTCTTTTAAAAAATCTTAAATCTACCCACAGACCTTTCCCTTTCAGCTGCTTCTGCTCAATTTGCACTTTCCTCCTGCCACGAACCTCCCCACCTGCCCAAGGTTGTAATTTCTACCAAATGTTTCTATGATTACTTAGTTGAAATATTGTACATTTCTTATTTCATTCAATCCGAAGTTCTCACATCTTCCACTTCAAAATTCAAAATTCTTGTAAAATAATTGAGGCCACCATCGTGGCTTTGAGCAGTGATCTATATTGTAAATTCCCGACTAGGATGTTCCGATTCCGTTCTCCAGGGTCCTAAAAAAAAAAAAAAAAAAAAAAAAAACACGAGAATTTCAGTAGCGTCAGCTGCTCTTTGAAGGAGATAGGACTGACTTCTCAACAGTTTTTGCTGCGTTAAAATGTAGTGGTAGATGAGCCCTGGTGGAGTAGCGGTTAAGTCAATCACCTCCGAAGGACCAAGCCACATACCTCTGGGTTCAACCAGTGTGAACAACTAAATAAAAAAGCTGCCTCTTTCTCCTCTCTTCCTGCCTGTCGGCCTACTCGCCTCAGCCTTTATTCCTGCCTGTACTTATTCTTTAAAAAAAAGGGGGGCGGGGGGGGGGAGCACGTAGCAGTAGATAAATGATTCATAACTCTCCCCGCCCCCAACCATTTGATTTGAGGATTGAAGATTTTAGTAAATTGTGTTCCTTGTCCCTAATCTTGAAGAACAGTTTTTCCAGCCAAAACTTTATGGTGAACATTTATCGCATAGCTAAAACTTTTAACGTACCCACTTATAAAGTTCCAAAGTACTTTTGTTGCTGTTAAGCAATCAAGAGCAAACTCTTTGAATCTTTACTTATATAACTGTCCAGACTGCTCCGCGTTTTGGCAGCTATTACCCAGGTTTTGTGGGGTAGTCCTGTTTAATGAAATAAGCCTCTGAGCAGCCTATGGCTGGGGGCAGAGGATTCTGAATAGTCAAATTGTATTATATGATTTTAATCCCTCATTTACAGGGAAGAAGAAAGTCTAGCAGATCTTGAAGAAACTGGCACTCTTGTAATAGTAAAATAAATTTATATTTAAGTTTATTAAGCGATGATTGTCAGCCTGTAAGCAAAAGAACTTTGTGGAGAGTCCAGTGTCATCTGATCAAGCTAAGAAAATTCAGACGGCCAACTGCGTGTGAAGCCTCTAACAGCAGCTGGCGCATCTGGCTTTGTAGGCGCGGATTTAAAGGAATGGGCTAGCATAATTTGGTACAGCGACTGTAATTTTTCCTAAGGAGCAGCCGTCAGCCACAAGCGTGGATTCCGGAGTCAGAAAACTATTTGACTATTTACGGGAGTCTGTATTATGTGAGAAACCCGTAGCAAGCGTTGACATTGAAACTCCAGGAGCCAACAAACGTGGAGCAATATACATAGGAGCAGATATGTAAATGAAGAATAGGAGTTTGCTTTTTTGATTGGAGAGAACTGGAGAAGGCGGACCCTCTGCAATTTGTGCTGCTTGTGCGGAACCTTCTTGTCATTGGTCACAGGATGTTAGAATATTGCGGCACCCAATAGGAAGTCTCTGCCTGGGATCCGCAGAATATTAATAAAAGCCATTTGGGGCTGGTATGTAATAATCACTAACTCAGAACCGGGTATTTGGGTTTTGTATTTCCCGCATTGCCGGAGTCTTAGGCGAAATTTAAATACATCTGGTCGCGGAAACCCGGGTGGGAATGTGCCGGCAAAAGCCAACTCCCAGTCCTGCGGCGCGGTCCTGCAATTCTGTGAATCGAGTGCCCAGACTGCTGCTCAAAGGTAACTAACTACACCGAGCTAGCAGGCTACGGAGTCGGAGCACCTGACCCAGGAGCCGGCAAACGTTGCGTAACAAGACCAGGATAATCCTCGCCTTCCGCAGTGCGGCGTAGCAACCACGGAGGGCTCAACAAGGTGTTGGAGAAATGACCATCGCTTTAGGCGGCATCCTACACTACATCTAAGCCGTGCTGCTGCCGCAGAAGACGGCGAGTGTGAAAGCGTAGAGCAAGCGACCCTGACGGCGCCGCAGGGCAGCTGACTTCTGTAAAGGCTCTTCCTATAGCTGCCTCGCAGTATTTGAACTTGCTCGTCACGGAGGGCCGGCGCGATCTAGTGAGGAGGTAGGCAATGAGGGGGCCCGCTGGGGTCAAGGACTACGAAAGTCTGAAAATCGTGTAGTCGCGGGGACCTGCCGGATGACCTAGGAGACAACGGGGAAATTTCTGGAGCAGTGGTAGCGGTTCTTGGACCTACTGGGCTGCTTTGATCTGGTCACCCTGGACGCGTCATGAACGATTGAGGGATCCAATGGCTCGGGTGGACGAGTTGGGAGCACCCCCTGCTCTCTCCTTATGGCATAACAGAGTAGTTGGCGCCCATGCTGAGGGAGGTTTTTTAATATGTGCCCATCCCAGGGTCATCACTCTCCTCCTGCCTTGTCTGTGTGATTCCAGACCCAAATCCAGGAAGAGACAGTGGGGGCTACCTGGTCTCGGCCGGGAAGTTTTCTCTCCAGCTATGCTTTTCAAAAGGTGGAGAAATTTTCATCTTGGGATTGTCAATATATTTTTCTTAGCCTAATAGCTGTTGTGTTTTTATGTTTTGGAAATCAGGTATTTTTATATACACATTTAGGTTCACATTTCTTTAAAATAAAGGAAACATCCAGTAATATGTGTAATACAGAAGCCCGAGTAAAAAGACTGAAAATTTTTCCCCTGACATTTCATGCAGTAATTTTAGTCATGAGTTACTTAGGTTTTCCAACTTTTGAGATGATTTTCGCAAGTTTCTAGCTTCGCGATAGTCCTGTCTCTGCCATGTTGTATTCCTTTGCAAATGTGTTCAATTTGATTTTGCTTTATAATAAATAACATGTCTCAAATCTCTTGTGTTCTATGAACACTGACCTGAAGTAATGACCTCTTCCAACAATGCCTATAGCGATAGTGTTGCTTTATGGCACAGCAGTGCTTTAATAAATGCTTTGAGATGTGTTGAAAGGTAAGGACAAGTGATTTAAGTGCAGAAAGAAACACATTTCACATCAGAATTCCATTAAAAGTTAAACACTAGCAATCCTCATCTGCCCTTGCTTAACCCTTTCATCTCACTTTTTCCACAGGCTTCATCCTGGCTCACAAGTTCCACAGAAACATCATCACACATCTTTGGATTCATCTTTTCTCCGAATAAGAGTTAAAGTTAATAGGTTAAGGTGTAGGTAAACCAAAACTAATTGGATTTTTTTTTTTAAGGGAAAGGTGTAGGCGGAAAGGAGGAAGGAGCATCTTACGTTATTTAGTTGTTCATCCTGCTTGTTTCCCCAGACCCAGGGTCTTTAACTGGGGACCTCGGGCTGTATAGGGATTCTGCCTGGTAAACCACCACTAGGCCACCAGGGCGTGCCCAGTTCCCAATTATTAAAATTAGTTCTAAATGTTATTTGGGGAACACAGTGAGCAGTAGAGTAAAAGTATCATGTGCTTGTTTTGACACTTAAGTCTAATTTTCTAAAAGATTTAAGACATCTGAAAGATTATTGCAAAAACAATGGTAAAGGAATAAGAACATGGGGCACCAAGAAAATTTTTTAAAACTATTTTTTCTTTTCTATCTAATGACGCACACAAGTTTCACCCTGTGACCTGAAGAAAAAGGCAGGCAAGAAAAAAAGGTGTCTCTACTCACAGAACCTTCCCACAGCCACTTCCCCAAGGAGTCTTAGTTCCCCTCGCATATTTCCCCTGCCCCAAGGTTAATCGGTCCTTCACCTATTTCTTTGAGGGTTTTCTTAACCTGAATAATTTGATTAAAAATGCATACCTCTTGCAAAATCAATTAAACCAGTGACCCTTGATGAACAGAGCTTGCTGATGTCCAATTGTTAATTAAAAATGTCAATATTTCTTCAGGAATGGGACCATATGGAAGATTTAAAACAAAAATTGGAAGGACCTGAATTCTGTTTTGACAGATTTGAAATCCATAGTTGTACGTTCTATTTATACACACACACATACACACTTTTTCCTGCAGAGTATGGGATTCAGTGTGACAGATTATGATTGGGCAGGATATCTTCTGGTTTTTCTTTTCCCTGCAGGGCCTGTTATATACTAATTTGTTTAGTTTTGTTTGGAGCCAAAAGATTTAACTTGGTCCAAAAATTGGTGAAGATTAGATTACTATGTAAACTCTTGACAGATCCTCTACCAATGATTGAAACATACACCACAGTGTTTAAGAACGCAAGCTCTCTGGAATGGGAGAGGTTCCAATTCTCTCTGTACCTTACTAGTTGGTGATTTTGGAAATACTACCACTTTAAACAGCAGTTTCATCTATTAAGTAGTTTTATATAGTTTACTCCATAGGACTTTGGGGAGCATTCAGATAATGCGCAAAATTTCCCATCTAGACAAGTGCTCAATGAATAGTAACTATTCTTATCTGTACATGATGAGGGTCAGCAATGGAATGGAATAAGGAAATGATCCAAAAAATAATAAACAGAAAGTGACAGGTTATGCTAACTCCCCACTGCAGGAGATAACTGGAAAAGGCCTAAGAATAGGACTTTAATAAGGAGGCGAGCATAGAAAGTAGCAAATGTTCACACGAACTGCCCTAACCACACACTTTCCTGAAATAAGGTTCAACAATTGAGGGATAGTAACAGATCAAATTGTGCAGATGAACAATGTCAGCTAGCCACCTTTAAACTACTAGAATGCAGAAATTAGATTAAAAAAGTAAACCTCTTCCTTACCCGCCTAGTGACCATAAAGCCAGTCAAGTAAGCAGTAAACTAGCCCCTAGATGTAGAAGACCCTCCCTGAGCTTAATGAGGCGCAACTTTGCTGCTCTGGAGATCTCTGCGCAACTCCTTGAGTTCTTTCTGGACTGACTCCTAGTCTCGGGCATCAGTGCCCTGAGCCCACTTGCTATTGAAAGACATAAGCGTAACATTCCAGCAATCCTGACTTCTGCCAGCAAACTTTAAACAAGTGGTTTCTGTTTTACTGATTATAGAATTTCTGTAACTCGAGTAATAAATGGTTAATGCTTGTGAACTTTAATTTGCATTCTCCCTGAAGTAATTATTTTTCAAAGGAAAGGGGCAGGCAGGCAGGCAGGGGCATTTTTGTTTATTCTTAGTTGTTCATATTGGTTACTTCCCCCAGGCCCTGGGGCAGGAATGGGTCCTTGGGATGTAAGTGGACCTAACCACTACATTGGTGTGCCAGTATATTTTTTTAAATACCTGATTTAAGGTTTGTATCAAGTTTGTATTTCATTAACAATGATCTAATCAGAGCAGCTTATGAACCATGATGTAAATTATGACAAATATCTACCCAGAATCAACTGCTGACTCCCCTTTCCTGTAGATGCAGCTGTTATGAAATGTGATTTTATCACTGAAATATTTCTCAGAAAAATAATTATTAGGAAATGACTGATACAAATTGTCAGTAACTTCTTCAATGTGAAATAAATCTTAGAAAAAGTATAAATTTCAAGCAAGAACATTATAAATGTGGAATAAATAATATGGGGAAATTCTATTTAAATTATTTAAAATTCAACTATTGATGATGTAATTGTGTTGCTATCCTTGCATCTAAATGATTAAAGATTCAATTCACCTATGGACCAACATAGATTATACTTTTAAAAAGTCTATAATTTTGGCAGAATTTGCTTTAATCTGAAATAATAAATTTGAAGAAAAGTCACACACAAGATCTGAGAAAAATCTAAAACCCATCAAAGAAATGATCTGCAAGAAGACAAAAGCCTTTTTGTACTTTATACCATGTTTTCAGGGTATCAGCAACTTTTGACAGTATGGGATTCACAGGAAAGCTATTTAAAATACAAAGGAAAGTACTAGGTATGCCCAGCCTAAACACAATACATACATTGACTCATTTTGTCTGTGTATGAAGTACAATGGGTGCTGTATAATTCACTTTTAGCTTTAATCCTCTCATCTGTGAGATGGGGAAAATATCTGCTAAAGTCATCTCCAGAATTACTGGATAGATGAATTAAAGCACTTTGTAAAGGAAATTATATCAATGCAGATCAATAGTTTTAAGCAATCTTTTTCATTTTATATACTTTTAAATTTACAGAACAAATTCAAAAAGAAAAAATAAATTTTTCTAGTTATCTGAGAGTTTAGAAGTGGCTAAAAAGAATTTTTACCATTCAATTATCATTTCTAGAGGAAGAAATCTCTATATAAGACTCTTCTTGGCAATAAGTAACAACTCTAGATTCCTCCAAAGTCAGTATGATAATCCTTAAGGAAAAAAGTTTTAAAAATTTTACAGTTTTAACTACATTTACAATAAGATTCTCATTCTGTACTAGAAACAGGTCCTTAAAACACAAACTTTAAAGTTTTAATACTTATGACTGCTTTTCTGCCCAAAAAATAGATAACGTTTATACATTATCAGTAACACAGATGGTATCTTGGTGTAGAATATTTATTTATTCCATGAAACACTCAAAAGTTTAGGTCAGTGGGAAATAATTTTTATCAAAGAATTATACATTTTCTTCCCACATATTTTGTTTTGTATTAGGAAATGACATTCTGATCCATTTCACTACAATATTACAAAATATTTACAAGAAAATATTAAAAATAACTCAAAACATGAAATGCAAGACGGGGTAAAATAAATTGATTTCCAGAAATCTCTACTCCAGTGCCTATAGCACATAAGAAGAGAATCAAAACAATAAAGATTCCCCCAGATCACAAGTTTCCAAAGAATTGGAGAAGGGGAAGAAATGGAATAAAAATGATGGTATGAAAGGGAGATGTTAGCAGCACTGCTTCATTAACCAATCTATTCTGAATGAAATCCCCTCGTCTGCAGTAAATTCTGAACAATGCTAACCTTTAGGACATTCCTTGAACTGAAATTACAAAATACCCTGACAGTGAAAGTAGCTCTTTTGCCTAACTTTATAAGAGCCTTGTTCACTTGAACCACTGATGTGAACAGAAGCCTGTTGTAGAATCAAAAGCTGTCACAGAAGCCCTTCCATCTCTTTCATGAAAGCTTCATAAACATCATCTTTAGTTTGTACTGACACAGGAACAGATGGACCAGATTTGGGGGCTGCTTTAGTAAGAGGCACAGCAGAGTCATCCTCTGACTTTCTCTGAGGAGCAGCAGTAGCCCCTTTATTCTCCCGACGAACTCTGAGTGCAGTCGGCACAAATCGAGTAATCTCGGCCTTGGGATTAGTTATCTGTGGCTTGGCACTGATGGTTGCCGTGGCTTTCTTCTCAATGGTAGCTGCGCTTGTATCATCCGCCTTGGGCCGCTGAATCAAATTGGGTGGAGCACTTAAAACCCCCGGGTTCGGCAAGGGAGCTGGTGGGAAAAGCCCTGGTGGGGCAGGTCCAAGTGGAGGCACCAAAGGTGGGCGCATCATGCCAGGACGAGGGGGAGGGATACCTACACAAAAGAGAAAATGGGAAGGTCACCACCATAAGAATAAAATTCTGATAAGGATGCTAAAAACAGGTTGACAGAAAAACTGATACAATAAGCTGAAATGCTGCTTGCTATTTGAAACTAAGACATGTATTCTGATACCAAGAAATACTTTATTGTAAAATAGTATTCACTATGACATAAAAAATGTGGTATGTATGCACGATGGAATACAACATAGTCAAATGATGAAATCCTGTCATTTCCAACATAGATGGAACTAGAGGGGATTATGTTAAGTGCAATAAATTAAGGAAAAACAAGTACCAAATGATCTCACTCAGGCAGAATATAAAGAAACAAAGCAAACAGACAAAATAAAAACTAACCTTTAAACTCTGACAACAGAACTGAAATGACAGGGGAAGGTGTCTGGGAGTGGGAGCAAAGGGGAGTAGGGATCCAAAGGACAGTGATGGAGGATTATTAGAAATTTGGTGGTGGGCACGGTAGTTATCATACATTTGATGAAGAGTGAACTTGCACATCTAAAACATACTGTGTTTTAAATCAAAGTTACCTCAGTAAAGAAAAAAAATAGTATTCAGTCACTCTGTATCCCTTTTATCTATGTTTTCTTCCTCTCTGAATAATGTACTACTTTAAAATATATATTGGTAATAATAATTGGTTTAAATTCTATTTAATTTGTAAAACTTCAAAGTTGATAACGCTAGTGTGGCCAAGGTTGGGGCGTTTGATTCCCATACATTATTTACTGATTTCCATACTACTTCTTCCCCCAAAATGAAACCCAATGAGCAGGAAATGTCATTTTAACCCTGGAATGAGAACGTAGCTAATCATATCACCATTACTGGAAAAGAATTCATATCCTACTGATAGTTCAGATACACCATCATCATTTACCAAGAACTGCAGATCTAATCTTCAAATGCCACTTTTAAGATTTAATATAAAGTACCTAATTTCATCAAACCTAAAATGCTATTATTGCTTAATTATTCCATACACCAATAAGAAGGAAAAGAAAGCCCAAGCTGGGGCGCTTAAAAGGACACTTTTGCCAGGAAAGTTGCATATCTAGCCTTGACACTTAAGGGGAAAGAAAAAAATCCTTCTGACTTTAAACTTTTAGTTGATACTCATGCATATGTATGGCAAACTACAATTCTAAGTATAATCCTACAAAACCCTCAAGTAGAGTATTTAATCCAAAGTGGTGTCTGTTTGGGAACAGTTCCAATAGGCAGAATCAAATGCACACATCCTATGAAATAACTCAATTTCAATCTAGGTCAAGAGAAATTAAAAAACAATTTAAGATACCCCTTAATTTCAAAACATTATTATATGAAAATATGTTTTGGAGCAACCGAAATATAGAATAGTAGACAAGTGTTGTTATAGAAATCAAAGGCTTCACCTGGAGGTGCAGGGGGAGGTAGCCTTGGTGGGGGTCCTCGAGGAGGAGGGCCAGGAGGCAGACCTGGAGGTGGACCTGGGGGAGGGCCAGGGGGTCGGCCTGGTGGTGGTCCTGGAGGTAAAAGTCGGGGTAAAGGCCCTCGGAGTCCGGGCATCCCAGGAGGCCTCAGGAATGGAGGAGCTCCTGAAGAGAGAAAAAATTAATGTCAAACAAAAACCTACGAAGTGGTACTTGTGGTATAAAGATAACTCAGATGTGGCTTGACTTACCACTTTAACCTGAAATCAGCTCACTACACAAATTAGTTAAAACATATGTGGCATCTGAATTCATTCAACAAATATCTGACCATCAGTTACAAAAATGTTCCGTAATAGGATAGGACAAGACAGAATGCTATTTAGAACTCACGAAGTCAGCATAATCCTGATAACAAAACTGATACTTCAACATAAAATAAGAACAAACTGAATTCAACAATGTTTTAAAAAGTAAAATATATTTAAAAACATGTAAGACTGGTCCTCAAAATCTAAGATGGTTCTAAAGATTACTATATCCAACAATTCCCCCCAAAAGAAAAATACGTGACAGTATTATTAGGGCCTTATCCCACTCACTATTTAGAATTGGGTCAAGTGATTATATTAAAAAGCAGTACTGGCGTGCCCTGTGGAACAGCAGTTAAGTTAATCACCTCCAAAGGAGTGCAGGCCACATACCTCTGGGTTCAAGTCCCAGGTTCAGGGGGAAACAATCAGTATGAACAACTAAAGAAAGCGCTTCTTCCCCCTCCCTGTCTCAAGAAAAATAAATAAATAAAAAAGTACTAAAGAAACTCAGTTATATACTCTAGTTTATGCTTGCTAAAAAAGCATAACTAAAGAACATTGAAAAAAGAAGCGCTTTGGAGAAAAACATGGCTGTCAGTTGCAAACAATTCTGAGAAATAAATAAGTGCAATTTATCCTTTGGGAATCCTTGATTTCTGAGAGAGTTTCACTAAGAGGAAACAAGAACACATCAATATGAATGATGTCTAGTTTTTAGAGTAACTAATTCTAACCACATTTAGACTTAATTATTTATAGTAAGTGCTTACCTGGGGGTGGCCCAGGAGGAAGACCCGTAGGTGGTCCAGGTGGCCGTAAAGGAGGAGCAGGTGGGGGCCCAAGAGGTGGCGGTCCAGGCATGGGAGGGGCCTGTATCTGAGAAGGAGGAACAGCCTGTGGGGGAGCCTGCTGCTGTGCAGAAGCAGATGTGCCATCAGAGAGAGAGTCCTCTTTATGTTGTTTCTGTGATTGCTTTTCTGCTTCAGAATCATCAGAATCATCTTCATCATCGTCCTCTGAAAACTCCTCAACTTCTCGTCCCTCCTCAGGGATTTCCTGACCTGAAAAAAATTTTTAAAGCAGGTACATGGAGTTGAATCATTTATTTTTTTAAAGCCTATAAAAATAGAGAAACCTGGAAAGAAGGCTCAATAAATGCTTTCTTAAAATTAACAAATAGTCTTCTTCAACACAATACCTAGATGAGAAAGAATCAAACAGTATTCTACTCATTTATGCCAGTGTAGCAGTGGAAATCCCAGGCATTAGAACAAGATAGACCTGGATTTAAATATCAGTTCAACCACCGACTAGCTATGCAGTGTTGGGCGGCTTACTTTAATGCATTCGAATCTTAACTTTGATAAAATACGGATTTACTACTTATTACAGGACTGCTGAAATATTAAATGGGAAAACGTATATAAGGCAACAGTTGGTGTGTCCTGGTGGCCTAGTAGAAAAGGACACAGGACATAGTCCATAATGTATCGCAAGGATGCAGGTTAGAGACCCAGGGCTAGGGGAAAAAACCAAGATGAACTAAATAAAAATAAATGCTTCTTCCCCTTCTCATTCCTGCCTGCACCTTTCCTTTTAAAAAATCAAGTAACAGGCATAGGGAAATACCAAAAGGTGATTCACTATTATTTCCCTGTCTTACCTGCCATTCGAAGCATCATGGCTTGAAGAGGAGTCAGCTCCTTAATGTTTTTCTTTTTCTTCCTTGATTTTCCAGGCATATCTGCAAATCGTACGCTCAGACCTAAGGATCAGATGAGGGAAATTGGTGTGAATCAGGATCAACAAAATTCAGTGAATGCTTACTATATAACTAATACTCTGAAGTACAATACGAGACATGACTGCTACCTACTAAGTGGCAGAAGATTTATAAAGAGAAGAAGTCATACCGGGTGCGCCCTGGTGGCCTAGCATTCTAGTATACATTGGGAGTACTCTCACATACATCCCAAGGTCCCAGGTTCAAGACCAGGGGCCTAGGGGAACAACCAAGGTGAGCAACAAATAAAGATAAATAAAAGTACTTTTTCTGCCTCTATCTTCCTCTACCTATTAGCCTTCATTCCTGCCTGCATGTTTCCTTTAAAAAACAAAAAAGTTATACTAAAAATCAAAAATGAAGTGTCAGCCGGAGGTAAATATATGCATTCATGACTTAAAAGTCATAAATTTTTAAATTTAAGTACCAGTAACATATTTATGTCAATAAAACTGAATACCCAGATAAAAATAATAGACAATTAAGAAAAACATAAATTAGTTAAAGAGTGTTTAGATCAAACCATGCAAAACTGAATTGGTAGTCAAAGATCTACTCCCTAAAAAGTCCCAAAATTTTACAACAAAATTTAGTCAAGCATTTCCTGTCAAAGGGCATAGGAAAATACAGAATGCTATCTAGAACTCATAAGCTATCATTTCCCCAATACCAAAACTAACTGACAGTTCAACATAAAATACAAGCTAAATCCAACAATGTCTTAGAAAAAGAAATTATAAACATGTAGGGTTGTTCCCAAAAATATAAGATGGCTTATCAATATAGAAGAGCCATAAATGTAATTCATAACACTAAACAAAGAAAAAACAATAGGTGCTTAAAAGTTATTTATGATAAAATCTTTGAACAAATCAGGACTAGAGGGGAACTCTTTAACCTGTCAAAGGTTATCCACTAGACACTATTACACATCATGATAAATGGTGTCATTTCAGAGCATTTCAGTAAGAATCTACAGAAAGAGATAAGTTCCATATGGGCAGGGCTTTGCTTTTGTTTGTCCTGCATCTTTAGTATCTAGAGAAATACCTTTGATGTAGTAAAAATATCAGTAAATATCAGCTGAATATCAAAGCATAGTTAAGATACCTGTGCAATGATGAGCATAAAAACCATTTGACAGAACACATACACACACCAAAAAAAAAAAGAGGCAAAAAAACCACACAGTTCCAAAGAAAAATGGAGTTGCTGGGGTTTTAATGGTTCTCTACTTCCTAGCACTAGTATCTATGTTTAAGAGTCCTCTATAACTTGTCATTACCAGCTTTCTCTAGCCACCCTTTTAAAATAACTTTTTGGGTGTGGCCTGGTGGAGTAGCAGTTTAATCAGTTGCCTTTGGCCAGCACAGTCCACATACATCCCAAGGATCCCAGTTTGCATCCCAGGGGCATAGCAGGAACAATCATGAGCAACTAAATGAAATAAAATAAAATGCTTCTTCCTCCTCTCTCTTCCTGCCTGCCTGCCTACTCGCCTTCATTTCCTGCCTGCACCTTTCTTTAAAAAAAAGTGGTGGAGCAGCCATTAGGTCAACTGCCTCCCAAGGAGTGAGCCGCGAGCCACACACCCCTGGGCTCAAGCCCTGGCCCAGAAGAAAGCAACCAGTGTGAACAACATAATAAAAATAAAGATGCTTCTTTCTTCTCTTTCTTCCTGCCTAAATGCCTACTTGCCTTCATTCTTGCCTACACCGTTCCTTTAAAAACAAATGAATTAATAACTTTTTGGTTTGCAACCAGAAATACCAGAAGAAAAATTTGTGGTTATAAATATTAATATTAGTAGTTTAACTAATATATAAGTTCTATGCTGTAGGCTCTAAAAACAACTCAAAGGAAGCTACAAGACTACTATGAAGTAAAAGATTATACGTTTTGTTTTCTCAGTACCTATTACATTTTACATATGCATAAAATGCTTTACATTTTTAAAATTATGTATCACTCAGTATGAATTTTTAATAATCAAATAAATACAAAATATATATGGATGTTTCCATTAAATCATGACTCTACTCAGAGGTATACCTGAATTATAGTTCTGACTCATGTAAAATGCCATGAACACAAAAATTTAGGACTTCAATGTAGATATTTAAGTAGACTTACTAAAAAACATAAATACGGTTTTATCAACATGGTTACATGGTTATTCTCTCTTTCCTATGCATATCCATGATAGAACATCTTTTATGCTGTTGAATATTCTTTTTCTCCAAAACTAACCCTTATTATATAAAAATATAATCCTTATTTTTTAAACTAATACACTTTACTTTTTTTTCCGCAGGCTTCCATAGAGTACTCACTCTGAGATTTTTGAGCTACAAAGATGAATATGGCTATGATCCTTCAAGGAGCTCATGATTATTTTTATAGATCCATTAACAAATCAGGACCTTTAGTCTGTTTGCTATTTATTGATCACTATAGAAATGTCATCTGCATATACCTGACTTCTTTTCTTCATTGTTGTCTCTCTCATTATCATCTCGGTGAACAAATTCATCCCCTTCGCTTTCTCCATCTGATCTGTCAGTATCACTGTCATCAGTACTGTCATCATGCTTATCTTGATCCATGTCCTCAGGATAGCCATCATCTTCACTGGTGCTGGAAACATCATCATCATGGCCCCGTTGAGCTGAAAGGGAGAAAGGAGCAGGGAATAAGTAACATGACTGGATCCTGCACTAGTCCCACAAAACACAGAAGATGATTTAACACAAAAGAAATTTAACTGCTTAAAAAAATTTCTATGTATCTTAGCTATTCATAGTCTGATAATATTTTCATATGATAAGAATTTTAAATATTATTTTGATAATGTATGTTTTCTTTTTAAGGCTTAAATTTGAAAAACGAATTCTACTTAGAAACTTTCATAAACACACAATCACTATGTGTTCTAGTCTGATGACAATTAAGCTGAAAAGGAAACAGCTGTTCAAGTGTTAAGGACTTAGAGTAAGAGAAAGTAGTTTTTAACACAACAAAACATTTCTATACTTTTTTCTCATGTATAATGCTTTTACTGGGGTAGAGTCTATGATTTATTCATGGTAGTATGCACACTGTATTCTCATTTGTTTCCCATGTTCTGAGGATAGTGAATGAGTAAGATGCTAAACATACAAAATAAAAAATTTTAGCAGCAAAGTGCTAAGAGTCAAAAAACTTAATCCTTACCAAGTTCGGGACTATATAACATGTCTTCATCTCGCCTACGAGGAGGAAGATCTAGGGCAAAGCCCACTTTACGACCATACATCTGTAAGACTTGAGGAGGAGGTGGGCCAGGAGGAGGACCAGGCGGCTTTCTGCCAGGAGGCAAACGTGGAATACCGTGTCCAATAAGAGGAAGTATAGACACTGCCCGAGTTGGAGGCCTATGAAGGAAATTAAACAGTAATCACGCATGAAGCACTTTATAATTCACATTGTCTTTTATTTCTCACTTCATTAGTTCTGACACTGGACAGTCAAGAGGTGCTTTTAGTGTTATTTGACAGATCATGATTATGCTACTGCTTCCTTACCCATAGGCTGAGGTCTTCTTAAGGATAGAGGGTGGCTGGGCACCAGGAAGTGGAATATCCTGGATCAAGATGTTGGAAGGAGCATGTGGCATATCTGGTAAAGGAATGCTCTCCACTTCTACATGCTGAGCATTCTGAAAGAGAGAATATTTAATAGTATGATAAAAGCACAATCAACACACTAAAAACTGTCAGTTGTTTCAAAACATGGATGCTTTCCAATTAGCATAAATATCATGAAAAAACAGCAGCAAGCTTCAAGTCAGCCCCAAGACTGTCAGTGAATTGAAAAAAAAAAACTGTATCCCTAAAAGAACCAGAATCCTGCTGTTTTTCTCTTATTATCAACTAATTTTTTTAGGAATGAGAGCTGCTGTTCAGAGAAGTCCAGCTTTTGAAGTATCTAACATATAATCCACTTATACATTCTGGATGACGGACTAATAATATGTATAAGTCAATCTAGAAAGTCTATCCAGCAATAGATCTTGAGCTCCAGAATTAGTCTACCTTTGTTGGAATTTGGCTGAACGCACTAAGCAAGTTACCTTAATTTCTTTATCTGTAAAACTGGACCATTACTATCTACTTTATAAAATATTTTACCATTAGGTTCCTTTACATTTTTGAGGTTTAAAAAAAGTTACAATAAAATGCACAAATTCAGTGTTTTGACAGATGCATATATTTCATATGTCTTTCTAGACAGTTCCAAACTATCCCCAAATTTGTATTCCACAGATTAGTTTTACATGTTCTATAATTCCATTCAAATGGAATAATTATGAAAAAAGCTCAGAATGTTTTTGAGACTTATTAAAAAATATTTTCATCCCCTGTTGTTTAAGTATTAGTAGATCATTTCTTTAGTGGTATGTGGTATTTGATTTATAAACATACTAGTTTTTATATCCATTATCTTATTAATGGACTCCTGGACTGCTTTCACTTTGGGATTAGTTGACGGATAGATTAACTTCTCTTGTAAAAATATGTAGGATTTGATGTGCTGGCTCAGAGATTATGTTCATGTTTAGCTTGACAAGAAATTACCAAGAGAAAGGTTCAACATGATCAATTCTATCAACTTTTTAGAGTAAATCTTAAGCATAACACTTTAGATTATTTCTGAATATTGATTACCTTGACAGCATCAAAATATTGGCTAAGTTGTGCCCTCTTCTGTTCATATTCCACCTCTAGCTTTCTCAATTCTTTGTAAATGTCTGGATTCTCTTTTTCATAGAGTCGTAGAATGCGTTCAAAGGTTTCGCGTAGCTTTTTGCGCTTGTCTTTCAGCACCTTCTCATTTAACTGTGGTTGCTGCACTGGGTTAAACTCTTGAGAGAAAAAAATTACAGAATTAAATACAAAAAAGGTCACTTCATTTAGGTATCAATAGGTTAATATTAACAAAACAAAACTATTTTATTAATAAAAATCTTATATGCTAAGACTTTTAAAGGGATCTAGACATCAGAAATAAACTTTTCAATTTTATTCCAAAAACACATAATAAACATTATAATTTCACCCTCTTAAGGTAGTCATTAATTATACACACTTTTCTAAAGTAAATCTTCTCATCACAAGGCAAAAAATTCTAACTACATGTGGTGAAGGATGTTAACTAAACTTAACTGTGGTAATCATTTCACAATAGATAAGTATCAAATCATTGTGCTGTACACCAAAAATGAATACAATGCTAATGTGTCGATTTTATCAATAAAAAATTATACTTTCTTTTCTAAGAAATGTCATCTAATTGGCTTTCATGATAATAAAAGTAAATTTTCACTCCTCTATACTAAAAAGTTAGTATGCAGAAGTTTCAATTAGGCAGATCTGTGCTTATACAACAAAACTTTTAGAAGGGATCTAGACATCAGAGATATACTTTTCGATTTCATTCCAAAAACAAAATACATATTAAAATCCCATTGTCTTGTATCAGGCAGATCTGGGGTTATATCAGACACTGGCTCTGGCGCACCTGGTAAGAGCAGGGATTGGGCACAGTCCACATATATCCCAAGGTCCTGGGAACAACCAAGATAAACGATTCTAAATTATAAAAGTAAAGTGTTCCTTCCTTCTCTTCCTGCCTGTGCTCACCTTCATTCCCGCCTGTACTTTTCCTTTAAAAAAAAAAAACACTGGCTCTGCCATTTAATTCTGAAACTGCAAGGACTTTTTTTTTTCTTAAAGGAAAGGAGCAGGCAGGAATAAAGGCAAGTAGGCAGGGAGGCAGGACAAAAGGGAGAAAGAAGTCTTTTATTTTACTTAGTTGTGTATCTTGGCTGATTCCCACCTCCAGCCCCAAGTCCTTAGAATGCATGTGGCTTACCTGGAGGCAGTGGACTTAACCACTAGACCACCAGGGCACACCGAAACATCTTTTATCTGGTAAAGGGGAACATCAATTATTTCACAAGTTTTTATGATTAAGTGGAATCTGTACTGTACTGACGTTCTTTGTCTAGCTACCATATAACCCTCCCTCTTTCAACAAATCATGTCTTTAGCATAAGGATTAAATTCAGGTCTTCTGTTCCAAGAGGGATTAGCAAAAGATTCTCATACCTGCCTTGTCAATCTACTCCCCTCCCTCGAATTCCCTTGCCAGTGACAGATGCGGAGATCAATTTGCATTTGATACAAATTAGATGCTCTCAATGTAAATGTAGATTTGAGAGACTGAAGTTCTTATAATCTGGGATGAAATAAGAGGTACCTTATTTACCAACCACCACTAACTCCATATATTCTCCCTCCCACCCCAAGAAGTTCATTAGTGATGTGCTAAATGACATTAGTAGAGCAGATTAGACAGATGGATAGACCTGGTTTTCAAGGTCAGCTTTCTTCCAGGATTTCCCAATAATGTGAGTTGGTATAAATATTTTTCTACTTAGTTTATTCTGAGTTTTGTAAATTAAATAAAAGCTCTGATGAAAAGCGCCCTTCTCTCTTTCTTAAAATGGCAAGTTTAATTATCTTGTTCCCTAAATCCTATTAACTATTAATCTTGGTGATTTATTCAAAACCAAAAGGTATAGTCTTACATCACATTATATCTTTTGTGATTAAAGTATTGAATGCCTGAATTTTAACCCCAGCTTTGCTGCTCCCTAATACTATGACCCTGAGAAATACACATAATCTCTCCATGCTGTATTTTTTCACCTGAAAAATAGGGACAATATACCTACTTCAAGTTATATGAGGATTAAATGTTCGATAATATGTCACAAAAAAAAACTGATACACTGCAAATAAAAGTTCATAGAGCCTCAGTGAATACTATTATCTTATTTTAAAACTACATAGGTCAACTTGGGTAGTTAAATAGGTAATACTCTGACACTCTAGGAATAGCATTATCCCACTGATATTTAGAAGTGACAAGTGTAATCAGTTACAACTGAACTGGGAAAGATATGGAATCCTGCAGCCTGACCCAAACTCTTGCCCAGGTTCTGCCACATTATTCCAGAAACTTTGAAATACAACCCCACGGGATTAGAATTTTTTGTAATCCATTGAACGCATCATTGAGGACATCCAATCATATCTATTTTACTTATTGCCTCTATTTTCTGGCAAACCACTGAACTTATTGGGGTACCTTAGTACACAAAACCTGGAGCTATGGCTCAGGTAGATCACATTACATAAAACACAAGGACCTGGGGTGCAGGGGTGAGGGTGGGCGTTAGTAAGTGTTAATATGCAATTAAAAAAAAACAAAAAACCAGTGGTGGAGACAAAAGACAGTACTGGTTAAAACTTGACAGCAAAAAAGTACTAAGAGTTAAACAGATGTTTTATTTTTGCAAGTTAAAAAAAATATTTGATTTCTCCTTTATCAAATGTCTTTGGATCTTCACAACATTAAAAAAAAAAAGGGAAAATGAATTATAGTCACAGTGGTCAAGTATTTAGATGTACACGGTAGTTGCCAATAACAACAAAAAAAAACAAAGTAATTTCAAATATCGGATATGTATTCTCTTAAGATAGTTGGGGAAAATGACTTTTGTTACCTATTGACAACAATTAGCTCAAGCTAAATAATGGCTTCCCAATTCTAGACATCTTCAGTTTGCACTAGGCCCCACCATTCCATTTCATCTTCCTGACACTAAAACTAAATCCAAAGGTCAAACACCATCACTATCTAATTTTGTTTTTCATATGCCTATGCTTCTTCACTCATCACCTAAATGCCTCCTGTTTCAGACTGCTACCCCTGCTCTACAATCTAGCCCTTTCATAAATTCATACCCATTTCATCCAATTTCTCCATGTCCCGGATAATCTGCTTGGGATCCTTCATTTTCAAAACCGCAGCTCGTACCATCATACGTTGTTTTTTATTCTTAAAAAAAAAAATTAAAGAAAAGAATGTCAAAATGCTTGACACTCACGAGTTTGTTTTTATTTCAGTTTGTATCAGGTATCTATTTAAAATGAATATGAACTTCTCCTTGCTTTCTGATCACTGGTTTTAACCATCAGAAAGAGAGCTACTTTTTGCTATCAAAAATTTTTATTCAATGTGTTTTCTTAGGCAAGTATTTCTTGTAACCTTGTGAGGTCTTTAGCAGTTTCTTAAATTTTTTTTTTTTAAACAAAAGTTGCAGCTAGAGAAAATTAAGTATTAGAAGAGTTTTATAGAATTTAATGCAAAACCATTAAACAAGAACACAAAATAGCAAATTATTAAAAATCTGAGTTTTTTTCAATGTGTTATGGTATGATAGAAAAAAGTAAATAATTTATTTTAATGGAGAAGCACTCTGCCACAAACTCAACAGCTACATAATCAGGAAAATGAAAGTACAAAACTATTTAGCACCACATTTATTTAAATAAGGAGCTTTTAGCAAAACGGTATGTTTTAATAAATAGCAAAAAAGACTTTTAAAAGTATTTATTTTTTAAACTCACTAGGAAAAGTAATCAAATAACTGTCAGGCACTTATCTGCAAAGTAACTTCAATTCAGTTTTCAGGTACAGTATTTTAGTTTAGCAAACTCTGTGGTTAGTTTTGAGAAGCATAAAGGATCTTTTCTGGCAAATACTGGAAATGTTATCTTGAAATCCACTAATCCTAAAGAACGAAATATACCAAAAATGTTTATAGCTAGTAGGATACTTCTAAAACCATACCTTCTTTAATTCTCTCTTCCGAGCTTCTTTTCCTTAAGAGAGAAACAGAAAATGTGAAACTTTTAAATCTTGAACTTTAGCATTTTCCCCAATTTAATAAAAATAATTCTTATTGTTGGAGGCTGTCCTGTGCATTGTAGACTATTCAGGAGTATTCCTGGCTTCTACCCACTAGATGCCAATAGCACCCTTCTAATTATGGTAACTAAAAAGAAAAATATTTGTTTTATGTTTCTTAAAAATAACTGTGAATTAAAAAAAAAAGCATTATAATTTACTAAACAGGAGGTGTACCCCAGTGGTTCAGGCAGCTAAGGCAACTAAGGTGCTGATATAACAGCTGCATAAAGCCTATGGACCTGTGTTAGAAACCCAGTGTGATGGGGGGGAGTATTTAAAAAAAAAAAGAAAGAAAAGGGTGTGTCTTGCTAGACTAGTGGTTAGATCAATCACCTCCAAATAAGCATGCCACATACCCCAGGGTTCGAGTCCCAGGTTCAGGGAAAAACAACCAGTGTGAACAACTAAATAAAAATAAAATAAACTGCTTCTTCCTCCTCTCTCTTCCTGCTTGAGTGCCTAACTCACCTTCATTCCTACCTGCCCTTTCTTTAAAAAAAAATAAAAATAATAAAAGATACTAGGGCATGTTCTGATGGCTCACAGTGAGAAGCTGGTATGTGAACCACATACACTCCAAGGACTTGGGTCTGAGACTTAGAACTGGGTGAAAAAACAAAAAATAAACAATGAAATATGTTTCTTCCTCCTCTTTCATCCTTAAATGCTTCTTCCTCCTCTCCCTTCATTTCTCTTAAAAAAACAGTAAAGAATTTGCAAAAGCAATTTTTTCAAAATTTCAAATAAAAAAAGAAATTTTCAAATCAATTCTACTTTGAAGTCAATCAAATACATGGGTATTAATTTTTTGCATGTTTACAGTTTTAACCATGTATTCACAAGATCAATGAATAACTTCATACAACTCCTAGAACTGCTCATCTTATAATTAAGACAAAATGAAATAGACTGCCTAAGCCTTGCGATTTTTATCAGTCTCTTTTATTATTCCATATTAATAGACACTTACGAGCTTGGTCTGTGGGGTTCATAAATTTTCCACTCTTGGTGGATGATGTAGATCTCCGCCCCATCTTGACAATCTGTGTGATTTATCTGTTCATTAAAAAAAAAAAAAAAAAAAAAAAAAAACCTGCAAAGACAAAGAAATACCTTATTTTTCCTGTGTTTGTAAAATTTCTTCCTTTTTTATTTATATATTGGTTATTGATGTTGAGACCTTTTCTTTCCCAAATCTTCATGTCAGTGTCCAAGAATGATGGCCTCAACTTTCTCAACCACAAAAAATTGGATCTCTATTATTCTTTTAAAAAGATAGCGAATTTGGGGTGCGACCTGGTGGAACAGCAGTCAGGTCAATCGCCTCCAAAGGACCAAGTCACATACCCCTGGGTTTAATTCCAGGGTCTGAGGGGAAACAACCAGTGTAAACAACAAAATAGAAATAAAATAAATATGCTTCTTTCTCCTCTCTTTCTGCCTGCCCCTTTCCTTTGGGAAAAAAAAAAAAAAAGATAATGAGCCTGAAGATCATCTTGAGTATTAAGTCATCAATTTAACTTAAAAAAAAATGCATCACAGTATTGAATGTCAGCTGAAAAAAATGAATCACAAAATGTGTCACCATTATGGTACAAACATCACAAGAGTGGTCTGTTCCATCATCCTCCCTTTACTTATAGATATTAGTGAAAGTGAAATAAAAAGGGAATGGAGCTAATGATCTCAGTGGAATAATAAAATAGTTCACCCTTACCTCTGTTCAATGTTTTTCTTCCCAATACCTGTAAGTAGGTAAAAACTAATTTAAGTCTATTCAATTCAGCTATAATTCTTGACTCTCAAGAGCTTAAAACAAAACTGAAAATGCAAATATTCAAATGAAAGTATTATGTGAGGGAGTTACCAAAAACATTAGTAAAAAGATAAATATTAAGGTATTTATTTTTCTTAGTGGTACCTACTTGACTCCTGATTTGCAATTTTAAGGCAAATGAAAAGGGTACTTGCAGTTGAGGCAATATATTTTTAAGTCAAAATGTGCATTAATAGAAGACACTATTATGTCACTTCTTCCTATTATACCAAATGAATGAGGTTTACATTTTTTATATTTATTCTTGCCAATAATACAAGTTAACAAATTTCCTTCCTTTTGAAAGCAGACTCTTTTAAAGGGTGGGAAAAGGACAATCATCAGGTAAAGTTTTTAACAGACCATACAAGTATATCTTCCCTTCTTTCCTTATGAGGATTTGTCCCACAAGTTTATTAGTTTTTTTCAGCAAGAATTCAACTGTCTTGATTTTTGCTAAATGCTTCAAAATTCCAGTGACAAGTAATTTGTAAATTACTTCTTAGAAAAACTGGGAGAAAGGAAACGAAAACAAGCAATATTAGTACAAATGTAAGTTCTCATATCTTTGATGGCCTGAATCTTTGTTGCTTTCCTCTCTCAAGTACTCTCAGGCTCACGTTTCCAACCTCTTCTGCTATAACTGAGCCACAGAACAGATAGCAAATTATAAATAATTTTTACACAAGACATTGGAGCCTTAGTCTACACAAACTACTTTTTTGTTTAAAAGTAGAGGGGACAGGGCAATCGGGCCACAAAACTTGGGGAGAACTTTAAATTGCCGAAGAGAGTCCAATGGGATGGAGCCCAGCTCCATCAAAGGAGGCAATAGCAGCAGCAACCGCCGAAACCATAGCGACGGTTGACCCAGACTCGAGGTACACCACATCCTAAGGCAAACGATCAGTGTGCAGGCAAGAGGCTGTGCTAACCAACCCTAGTAAAGTCAGCCGCTTAACCGCTGGATCCCGCGCCGCCCCAGGCTGGGGATTCTCTAGTCCACCACCCAAGGGCCCCCAACCGCGGAGAGGAAGAGTCGGGCAAAGGGGCCTGGTTTTCTCCAGGCAACCCCGCGGGCTCCAGAAAGGAACAGGAAAGATGAAAAAATGAAATGGAACTTCCCGCACACTCACACTTCTGCTGGACTTCTGGGACTAGGAGAAGCGGGGAGGGGGCGACTCTCGTCCTCTTTACTTGGTGGGGGCCTTCACCTCTGCCTCTCGGTCAGGTACCCAGCCACCGCCATCTTGAAACCTCGCGCCCCTCCGCCATCCTTACGTCACTTCCTATCCTTAAGGGCTGAAGATCTTTGCGTGTCTCAGACCTGGAACCATAGAGAGTAACCGAGAACTCCAGGACCAGAGTCTCTTCCGCCCAGTCCGAAACCGAATCGTTGGTTATAAGTTAAGAGCCCGCCCCTCAGTACACTCTACGCCGATTGACACTTCCCTAATCCAATAAAAATAAGGAAAACGAAATCGGTCGGGTATATGATTGGCTGAGACGATAGTGAGACATTCTGACCTAATTTCCGGCATTTTTTATGGCCTCGCCAACGCTCGGCTGTTGAAAGCTAGGGAGGTGTTTCGCGTGGTTTCTGTCTAATGATTGTGTCAAATTTTGGATTTTCTTTTTACCATAGCGTAAGTGGGCGCGATGATTTTGGAGTGCTTTTTCAAATCTTCGAATAACACTACTGTTTTAATACGCATATTATAGCTTCTTATCCGTCTGGAAATTCAGTAGTTTACAGACGCGAACACTTGTAGACAAGCAAGTCTTAAAGAGTCCCAGTTTACTAATATACAGGACTCATTTCTTGAAAAGAAAAAGTGGGATACATCTGAGTCCTTTCCTGTTTTTTTTTTTTTCCCCCACCAATCAAAAATCCTTTATGATGTCACGATGCATAAAGGATTATTTTCTAAAGTCTAACTACTTTGACCCATCTTTCTGTCCTTGCCACTTTCTCTAAGACCTCTCCTCTGTCTTTTCCTCTTAAAGGTAAGGTTTTGAAGGTTTTTTGTTTTGATTTGTTTCGTTTTTTGCTTTTAAAGGAAAGGTGCAGGCATGAAGAGAGAAGGAGGAAACAGTTTTAAATTTTTATTTAATTGCCCTTGCTGGTCGTTTCCGCCCCATCCCATTCCCCACCCAGAACTAGAACCCAGGAGTATGTGATCTGTGCTCCTTCGGAGGCGATTGACCTAAAATATTTTGTCAGCTTTTAAAGGACATGCTTGGTTCGGATCTTATTCTGAATATCCTCTCAAAATGTGTTAGATGTAGGCCAGTTCTGTGGAGGTGCATGTTAATGCAGAATATTTATACATCACCAGATAAGAGGGTACCCTAATTAAGCTAACCTTTCTTAGAAATTTCTTGGTTCGCTTGTAGACTGAATTTTGAGTTACAGAAAGGACAATAACAAGATCTTGTAGTTTAAAACTTAAATCAGGTAATGAAAAAAATTTAATTTTGTAGGTGAACTAAAGTGTGATGTTTTGCAACTCATTTTAAAAAATAACAAGGAAAGAAAATGTAGAGTTCATTTGAAAAATTAAGGTATGTCATTAAACTTTTTAATCTTTCAGTTATATTGGGTTTTGTAATTTTCTCAGATACTTTCTTGTACTGGAATGCAAGAACCAATGATAGCAAATACACTCTTGCCATCAGTGGCTTATTAGTCATTTTGTAACCTAAGTGTCTCAGTGGGGGATTAATAGTTAGGGATTTAGAAAACAGACACTTGTGTCTGGAGAAATTCAACTTAGCCAGTAGCCCTTCACAGCCTCAAGATATTTCTGAAATTACATAATCAATGAAGTAGATGACCTAGAAAGTTTTCTAGAACAAGGGCAAGCTTACCCCTTTCTACTAATATTGAAAACAAAAAAACTTGTTTTTTCTAAAAAAAATTAGAATAAATTATGACTTCCCTTTAAGTGACAAATTCTTAAAAGAGTAGCAACTTCCTTTCCAGCATCCTAAATGCATTTTACGCATTTCAGACGTATATTTGCAGGGAAATTTAATCATCACACCAAGATAAATCATAGTTGATTGCAATGATAAAAACAGAATATTTACCTTTTTAGTTTTAACTTTTCTCTTTAAAAAAATGCATTCAGATTATAGTACAAGTTTTCAGAACCATTGCCCTCTTTCATTCAAGTAAATTTTTACAAACCATATTTCAGTCTCTTACAGTTTACAGAAAATTCTATTTAAACTGCTGGTCAAAATTTTGGTAGTAATTCTCTTCCATTGAAAGGCTCAGGGATTGTATCTTGGCAGAAGTTAAGAAGTATATCCCTTAAGAACAGGAATTTGGAGAATTTTAAAAGGTAACTCATACCTGATGCTGTATAATAGCATTTTCCCTAATATTGAGCCACTAGAGCAGAGTAAGAAAACATCATGAAATAGGATCTTCCGTATAGTAGGATCTATCATCAACTGATCCAGGCATTCACTGTTGGTACAAAACTATATAGAGTCATCTAGTTTTAGCAACTCTTAATTCCTCTTTCCAAGTTGTTTACCATATTAATGTCCAGGCTGGGAAGCTTATGGAAAATGAACCTAGGCAAAGAAATAGACCACTAAGAGAGAAGCAGAATAATCCATGGGCAAATAAAGTTGCTGTTTATTTCAACTGGTCTTTCACTGTATTGGTGACCTCAGTAATGGCATGATGATATCTTTCTGAGGCAGACTTGAATTCCACCAGATGCTTCTCGTAACTTTTGATAGCTGCTTGAAGCTGTGTTTTCTCTACTGCTCCCAGGATGGCACGGAAGATCATATCTATGCCAAGGCCAAGAACAGCAACTCCAATGCTACCAAGGAGAGAAGCACCAATTTGAGCTAACACTGTGACCAATTTGTTAATTAGGCCAGTTGTGACACTTGAGCCCACGAGTTTAACAGCCACAGCACTGGCTGCAGAAGTAGCTTCTCCTAGGATGACTGAAATAACCTTTTGTACTATTGCGATTTTCTCTGATTCCCTTTCCTTTATATCCTGAAGTTTTCTATAAAGAGTTGGCTCTAGTTTATCTTTTAGTGCCTCATCAACCTTTTGCAATTCCTTTTGGATTCTTATCATGGCTTGGATGATGGTATCACAGTTTTCTTTGATGGTCCCATTCCTTTTCATCTCAATGGAGGCTAGCCTGCACCCCAAGTGCATATTTAAAACCCCAGTCAACTTATTGGTCACATGAAAGCTGTCAGATAAGCATTCAAGGAGCTGCTGGTGAAGACGGTTTACTTCCTGCCGCCTCCTTGGATTCTCTGGGTAGAGAAAGTCACTCTGGGCCATTTCAAATATGATCCCTGAAAAATAAAATAGTACATCTTCACTAAAAGTCTTGAAAAATATCTGCTATTTGCATAGATTTGACCAGGAAATCTTTCACTTCATGCGTAATAGAGTAGTAATATACTAAGGCAATTGTCAGAAAACTCAGCAGTTTCTTAAAAAAATTAGACTTTGCAAAACTTGGAGTCATTGTCTCCAAAAGGTGAATAACAGAATACAACTTACTGTGCATTAATTTATGTTTAAATTATAATTATTTAAATTTATATTTAATTTATATTATTATTTAAATATATCATTATATAATCAAAATATATAATTGTTTAAATTAATATATTAACATATTTAAACTATAGTGCATTAATTTGAGGCATTAGATTTTCTGGTGAGAAATCCTAGGTAGAAAATATATGTGTTTAAATGGTGAAACAAATTGGTGATTTGGTGGAGGACAGGGAGTATTGACATATGTATGAGGAATGGGGAACTTACACATATGAGTTTATTTTAATGTGCAAAAATAAAAATAAAAGATGTAGAAAGAAAAGATTTATGTTTATCAAGCATCTGGTTATTGATAAAGGTATAATTTTCTAAGTAATATTGGATAATGTACTGAAAGCAGACTGCACTCTTGATTAGCTCTTGATTACCAGTGCACCATAATTTCCCTGGCCTGTAGTCATCACATTGAATAGAACTACCAGATAGATTTTTTGCTAATAGTTGAAGTTAAATTATTAGGGACTGAAGACTATTAAAATCTCTGAATTTACAGGGCTATTAATATCTAATTTTATCTATATGATCTGTTAATATATATTACAGTCATGCTATTTGTCTTCTAAACATCCAAATGCCCACACACATGTAACACTAGAACCTTTACAAAAATTCTGATAATGAGTTTATAGTCAAGATTTCTTGGATATGTCATGCACTGATGGAGTAGTGGTTCGGTCCACTGCCTCTGGTCAAACACGGTCCACATACATCTCCAAGATGTCCCAGGGCTAGGGAGGAACAACCAAAGTAAACAACTAAAAAATAAATAAAATGCTTCTTCCTCCTCTCTGTTCTGCCTTCTTGCCTAATCTTCATTCCTGCCTGCACTTTTCCTTAAAAAATATTCATTGTATTAAAATCTCACAGGGGGAGAAAGTGGACATTGTGTAGGAGATAGTGCAGTTATGAATAACTTTCTGATTCTCCATTTGCAAAGCTTCTAAATCAGTTTGAATGGTATATATAGCACTTGACTATTACAAAGATAAGCTAAAGTTGGCTTGAGAATGGATCGTGTGGTACTGAGTTTGATATTGCTTTAAGTGACAGAAGAATGAGGAGTCAAGCAATGAATCTGAATAAACTTAACTGCAGTTTTTACTCCAATATCAGAGATGTTCCCATTAACTGAAAATATGTTATTGGCAATGGTTCTTTCTTTAACGTAAGAAACAAAAGAAACCAAGAAAGTCACCTGTGGCAAGAACCCAGCAACCTCCAAGGGAATAGTTTAAAAAAATCATTCCACAAAAGTATTAAGAAAATGTGTAGCAAGATTACACCATAGAGTAAATAAAATATGCCAAGTATGGCATACCTTTGTTGCTCAGGCAGCAAAGGTGCCTAAGGTACAAGCTGTGTAAAGCTGGGGCTGGGGAGAAATGTGGGGAAGGAGCCTTCTTGCGTTTGCACTTCTGGCTTAAGAGTCCTATGCAGAGAAAAAAGGAACAGGCTTCCCCACCCACATACACCCCTTGCATTTATTTGGGTGAAAAACCTAAGTTTGAACCCAGCAACATTACTCAGTATGCATATCTTGAGTAGACTTACTATCTGACTGCTGCTTTTCTTGTTCTTTTAAACTCTTGGGAGAAAAAGAGGAAATGGAGTTCTCTATATCTGTGAGGGATCTTGCACGTCTTTCTCTGAGTAATAAAACCATCTCTTTAGTTGGGGCTCTATCCTAGGACCACGGTTCTTAGCCTGGGTGTGGAGACCCTCACAAGCATGGCATAAAGGGATCTCATATTTTTCCTCTCAAAGAAGTAAACATGAAAATAACCCATCCTTCATGTCATAAAGATATAATTTGGAAATAAAGTAGGAACATTTTTAAAAATGGATTAGCAGTGTAATTACTTATGCTGTTGAAGTTTTTTAAATGCAGTGGTATCTGGTATGATAAACTTTATCTCAGTCACAGTTCATTTTCATCTTTGATTCAGATCCAGTACACACACACACACACACACACACACGCACAAAACACAGATTTTCACAAAATATTACTAAAATTATTAGTTGAATATCTATTAAGTAGTTCCCAAACACTCACCATTAGGTTACAAATTGCTATTTGATAAACACAAATTTAGATTTCTTCTAAAAATTTTCCATTAATTTTTTTTTTTTTTTTGCCTCCTACTTTTCAGAGCTTATCATGAAATGAAAACTCCAGTTTCTGACCGAATTCAGAAGATCAGCAACTACATCCCTATTCAGAAATTTAGGTGAGAGGAATCTTTCTTACCCTGAAAAAGTGAGAAGTAATCTCTAGCAGCTATACTGTGTCATTACTTGAAGTCAGTAGCAGCTAGAAAATGGTGAATTGTTAGGAGGCTTCCTTATATTTACAGATGCCCAGCTGGCCTCCACCAGTACTGCTCTAGTACTCAGTATAAGATAATTCCCATCCCAGCAAAGAGATAAGAAATGCTACAGTTGCATTCTGGTGGCCAGGGTGCGGGACGCAGTCCACATACATCTCAAGGACCCAGGTTCAAAATGGGCTCAAGGAACAGCCAAGATGAACAACTAAATAAAATGAAGTCCTTTTTCCTCCTGTCTTCCTGCCTGCCTGTCTAGTCACCTTCATTCCTGCCTTTCCTTTAAAAGAATAAATGCTAGAGAATTAGGGGGCAGGTGGTTTGAAAGTCAAACCAATGAATTATGTTTTGGACAGGTAAAGTTTGAAGATCCTGGTGAAGGAAACAATTTAGTAGTTTAAGTAAGTATTTAATGGAGTAATACTTCACTGTGTGTCAGGTAGTGTAATAAGCTCCGTAGAACATGCAGAGAGAAAAAGACATGGTTCCTGCTTTCCTGGAACCTCTAAACTAGTTAGGCAGTTAAGACATAAAACCTTCAATGCCAAGTTGAAACTAATTTAGCATTTAAAATTATAGATAAAGGTAGTGCTTGACTTGTACAATTGAAATTTTAACAATCCCACACTTTGTATATACTGGTACTGGTGTCACAGGGAGACATTTGGTCATCTAAGGAAGGTTACAGTTTGTGCTCTTTCAGATTGATTCTCCTAATTAATTACTTGTATTAATGAAACACTCATATTTCTAGTTTTATAATAATTTTATTAGTTACATATAATATTCTATAAGCTATCTTTAAGAGATTCCCAATTGTTTTATTATCATAATAACCTAATGAGCATTTTAATGCATTGAGTTTTTCTGTCCCCATTATCTGTAGTATTTCCTCAGTATAAATTTCCAGAAGAATAATATAATTAATGGGAAACTTTATTACTTTTTTTTTTTTTTAAATGAATGGTGCAGACAAGAATGAAAGTGAGTAGGCAGGCAGGAAGAGAGGAGAAAGAAGCATTTCACTTTATTTTTATTTAGTTGTTCACACTGGTTGCTTCCCCCCAGACCTGGGACTTGAACTCAGGGGTATGTGGCCTGTGCTCTTTGGAAGCCATTGACCCAGCCACCACTCCACCAGGGAGCGCCAGACTTTTGATATATATTATAAATTGCGTTCCAAAAGCTTTTATACTGCCCACAAAAATAAATTTTTACCACAGGACACCAGGTTGTGTCAGAGTCAAAGATGGTCCTGTTGAGAGGGTCTACACCATGTGAAAAGCCATGATTGACATTGTGCCCCATTTCCAGTATTGCCTGTGATGGTTTAGTTCTGACTTTTGTTTTTACCTAGAAGAAAGGTAGGCAGGAATGATGGTGGGCTGGCAGCAGTCAGGAAGGAAGGGACAGGAGGAGGAAGGATTTTATTTATTTAGTTGTTTCTCTAGCCATGGGCTGGTCTGTATGTGGACTGCTCCCCAGACATGGGCTTAACACCAGAACCATCAGGGTGTGCCAGGTCTGACTCTTAAATTACTAACTTCACTCAGCAAAACAAAAGTTTTGCAATGCATTGGAGTCACCCTTCTTAAAGATCGTAGTTGTTAATAGTGTGGTTTTAACAACCAGTAGTGCTTAAAAGGAGTTCTGGGCCATATCCCCATCTTATTACATTTTCAAGAATAACCTGTTAAGTATTATCTTTAGGGTATGTCCTGGTGGCCTAATGATCTAGTACACCCTGGGAGCAATTTCATATACATTCAAGGTCCCAGGTTCAAGACCCTAGGGCTGGGGGAACAACCATTATGAACAGCTAAAATAAAAATAAAGTGCTTCCTCCTCTCTCTTCCTGCATGCACCTTTCCTTTAAAGAAAAAAAAAGTATTGTCTTTAAAATTCAATCTTTGAAAAATCATTTTAAAGTCATTTTTTAAAGTGACTTTGGCTAAATGGTTTATTTAACCCTGCTCTGATTAGTGGTACCGACTATACGGTAAATATGAACTTTTAAATTATTTGCTACCACACAAGAGTGTTCCCTGTCAGTTCTTCATTTGGCAGTTACTATTCACTTCTCAACAGCCGTCTATGCCGCTACTTGAGCATTTTATTGTTGGTGGTGGTTCATTAACTGGTCCTGAAGAGCCCTGGGTGGCCCAATGGGGAATTGCTCACCAGCAGGTGGAGCTGTTGGTCTCTGGCCCACCCATTTCACCCCAGCCTTTGCTAAAGTGGCTGTGCGCATGTGTTTCAGTATTTGAACTGTGGGTGGGTAAAATTTTATTTAATGAGAGTTCTGTTGCTGAAACAAGTTTAGAAATCACATGTATTTTTGACTTGCTGTTCCATTAAAAAATTAGTAAACATCTATGGGGATGCTGATATCAGTGATCAGCATATCTTAGGAACTGGAAACAAAGACTGGCTTCAGAGAGATCCTTATTGAACTTAACCACATCAATTTTGTTGAATTGAGAAATCACTGTTCATGATTTTAAAGAGTATTTAAGAAATTATAGAAATATATTGATCATTGTTACTGAAAGTTAAGGTTTATTTAGTAATACAGTTGCTTTAGTTTTTCAGGGATGGAATCACTTTATAAAGTGAAAGTGCATTGGTTATCACACTCACATAAAAAGTTCTCAGGATGATTTTGTGAATAACAGTGCATCGACTGTCAAGTGTGGTGTAGGGATTTAGAGAAGGAATATTGAGGTGATCAGAGGAAGCTTCACAAGGAGTAAGTGACATGTGATATGTACTTTGATAGATGGGAGAGTTAATAGATTTGTTAGAATTATGATATAAAAAATTAAATACTTGATAAAAACAAATATTTTAAAACAAAGTCAATAGCATTAATATGTAGACACTTTAATAAAGTCAAGGAGGTAAAATACCCACAAGTCTACCATTTTAATTGGGATCTTTTTTGTTATTCCTTTCCAAAGTTTGTTTAAATGCTCTTTTTTTTTCTCACAAAGGAAAGGTGCAGGCAGGAATGAAGGCAGTAGTAGGCAGGTAGACAGGAAGATAGAGGAGGAAGAAACACTTTTTTATTTATGTGACCTGCATCTGTCAGAGCCAACTGATCTAACTGCTGCCCCACCAGGGCATGCCTACATGCATAAATATTTTTAAAAATTGTGATAATAGTGCAATTAAAATTTTCATCTTAATTTACTTACTTTCCCAAATTTCTAGTTTATAATCATTTTATTGGTTACATACAATATTCTGTGATCTAACTTTAGTATAATTTAACAAATCCCTAATTGTTTCACAGTGAAGTTATAATGAGCATTATTTTTTTAATATTTATTTATTTTTAAGGAAAGGTACAGGCAAGAATGAAGATAAGCAGGCAGGCAGGCAAGTATAGCAAGAGGAAGAAGCATTTTTATTTTATTTAGTTGTTCATCTTGCTTGTTGTCCCAGGTCCTAGGTCTCGAATCTCATCCTTGGGATGTATCTGGACTGCACTCTCAGCCAGAAGCATCAGGCCAAACCACTACTCCACCAGGGCATGGCTCTAATGAGCAATTTAATACAGTTTTCTCCACCTCGTTCATTATATTTGGATTATTCCTAAGGATAAATTTCCTGAAGAATTACATAATCAATGGTAATTAAGCTTTTTTATTCAAGTGTTACAGATTGCCTTTCAAAAACTTTATACTGCTATTAAAAATAAACATGACACTGAAACTTCTTCAAAGTAAAAGATGGTCCTGCTTAACTATTGTTGATTTCAAAAAGGACTTTTTGCTGTTATAGAAATACATACTAAAAAATGTTAATGATGAAATGGTAAAGTCTGAGAATTGCTTCCAAATAATCTAGAAGGGAAAATAGAGTTAGGTTATAAAAGAAATAAGATTGGCCTTGTTTTGATTAATTTTAAATTTTTAAAGCTAACTTATGGGTACCTGGCAGCTTATTTTATTATTGTACCCACACCTGTGTATGTTTGAACTTTCTCATAACAATTAAGAAAAGAAAGAGGTGTACCCTGGTGGAGTAGTGGTTTGGTCCCAAGGATCTAGGTTCACATACTGGTCCAGGGAGAACAGCCAAGATGGACAACTAAATAAAAATTAAAAACAAAAAGGTTTCTTCCTTCTCCCTTCCTGCCTGCACCTTTCCTTTAAAAGAAAAGAAAGGAAAAAATATGACCCTGTCTAAACCTCTGATGTTCAATTATTAGTGCTCTTTGAGGCTGTAACTTTTCTTTGCTATCATGCAATTATTTGGGAGTTTGAAAGTATCAGTAAAGCCAGAAGCTTTTCAGGAGAAAATAACAGCTAACAGCTAGTTTTGAGCCTCCATTAATTTAAATGTAATTAAAATTGCAATTTATTTTAAATAAAAACAAACACAAAGGTGATCATGTGTCATCAGACATTTTTCCATGCAATTCTTTTAAAGAATATTTCTGACCAAGAAGCAAATACAAAGGTCGTTCATCAACATTTACCATGTACTCACTTGGAAAACCTCTCCTATATAGTATGAGGCATTTTTAAAAAGTAGGCAATGTTTTTGCCTTTGAGAAGGTAACAGTCTATCTGGAGACACACAGAAAATGCCCAGTGATATATAACTTATGATGGAACAGAAGCACTCATAACTCATAACTCATATTAAATTGCACCTTCATTCTTTCACAGATACTGAATGCTTATATTAATGTTAAAGACGTAAAAGGAAAAGTTAAGATCCTAATGAAAGGCACATTCACACTGGTGTCATTGCATCCTTAATCCTTTCTAAAATTGATGTCTTTACTGCTTTATCTTCTGCTCTGACTTAATTAGTTCAACAAATTGTAAATTTTCTTACTTCCCGGATGTCTTCAGAGAAATAATCGAAAGGAACATGTCATACAATCCATTTATTACAGTTATGTTGTTACTTTATCAGACTTAAGTTTAGGATTCAAGACTGACATGTTATTTTCAAGTTCCCTGTAATATGAAGAAATAGAATATAATTTCAATACTAATAGAAAAATCCATACTGCTTACCTTGCTGTATTTCTGAGATCAGTTGTCCCAGCAGTTATTCAGGAGTATTGTTGAAGAGCTTTCTCATCTGGTTTCATCTGGATGTTTCTGTGGAATGTGATGACTTACAGACTTTGCTATTTTCTACTGGGTCCCTCTGCCCGTCTGATTTATAGACTATTTCTGCATGATTTAGTTCTCAGAATTCTCCTGTTTCCTATATTAATATAAAATTAGTGTATACATATTAAATAATGTAATTCAAAAGACTAGTAAGTGGTAAAAAGGTAAAAATTTCCAATTATAAGTACTGGCATGTAGTGTAGAACATGATGACTATACCTAATACTACTGTTTAATGTGTAAGGAAGCTGGTAAGGGAGTAAATCCTAAGACTTCTCATCACAAGGAGGACATTCTTTTTTTCTTTTTTCTCTTCCTCTTTCTTCTTATTGTGTCTGAATGAGAATGTGAATGTTAGCTGAACTTATTTCACAATATATGTAAATCAAACCATTATGCTATGTGCCTTAAACTTATACAGTGATATATATGCATATATATCAATTATTTATTAATAAAAGTAGGAGAAAATTACAAAATAAAACAAAACAAAAAATCTTTCCCAACCTTATACTGCTAGTGCATTGTGACCTTGTGTTTCAGCGCCATATAAAAAAAATTTCCATATTTAACATGACTATTTTCCTTTATGATAATACTATACTCCTTTATAATTCACATTTTTTTTTCAAGGAAAGACGCAGATAGGAATGAAAGTGAGTAGGCAGGGAAGAGGGAGGAGGAAGGCACATTTTATTTTATTTTTATTTAGTCGTTCACATTGATTGCTTCTCTCCAGGCCTGGGACTCAAACCCAGGGGTATGTGGCTTGCTCCTTTGGAGGTGATTGACCTAACTGCTGCTCCACCAGGGCATGTCAAAATTCACATTTTGACTCTTACTTTTTCTTATATCTCTTCCCTTGGGGAAGAAAAAGTTGGCCTAAACCCTTTGCCTTATGAGTTCTAGCAAGGAAAGAGCAGTGCCACCACCAACAGTGCCTGGAAATGAAGCCATACCCTGACACTGCCAACTGACATTGTAGAGGCGGCCCCACTCTCCCCTGGGCAGAAGCAGCTACCATGCAGGGGTGATAAGAAGCCCCCCTGCTCTTCCGTCATGCTTTGCCTTGAGGAGAGATCCCACTTCAGGTCGTACAACCCCGGGAGGAGCTGAAACCCTTGCTTTCCAGCCAGACACTGTCCCTAGGGATCAAATAATGGGCAGTGGACCCCAGAAAGAAAAAAAAATTACAAAAAAAAGCCTTGGCTTTTCAGTATGCGTTGACTTAATACGTCTAACAATTACTATCACAAGGTATGAAGACAAGGAGACCTATGTAGCTGTAAGTTTTATTTTACCTGAAGTGATAAAATATTCATTCTTAAATAGATTATGCAAAGTGTATATTGTAATCTGTACAAGAACCATTAAAAAAAAAAGAGTAGGAAGCAATAGGACTATAGGAGCATAGATTGGAATGATGCAGCCACAAGTCAGGGGAGGCTGACCGTTGCCTGAAGCTGGAAGAAGCAAGAAATATGATCGCTCCTGGAGCCCTCAAGGGCAATGAGCTCCTGCTGTACTTTCAGGCTTGTAACCTCCAAACTGTAAGAGAAGAAACTTTCATCAGCCACCAAGTTTCCAATAATTTCTAATGGCAACCCTAGGAAACTAGTACAGATTTTGGTTAATAGACACATTAAAATGAAATTGTAAAAATTATTTAGGTAACTGTTTTAACACTCATAAACTAATTCAAAAGATAGCAGGAAAAGAAAAATAGAGAAATGAAAAATGAGACAAACTGAAAATTAATAATAAATGTTAGACTAAACATAATTATTATGCAATTTATTAGTATATCTAAACATATCTATAATTACAGTGAAAATGAGTTACTAGCCCCTCGATGTAACTAATGTAATAAGGTTAGCAAGATTGCAAAATACAAGTTCAAACGTACAAAAACCACTCTTTTTATGTATATTAAACACAAAGCCGTTGAAACTGAAAACTATTTACAGTATATCAAAAATATGAAATACTGGCATGCCCTGGTGGCCTAGGAGTAGTCTGCCAGGAATGAAATCCACATATACCCCACAAGGACCCAGATTCCCTATCCAGGACCAGGGACAACAACCAAGATGAACAACTAAATAAAAAATTTTAAATGCTTTCTCCTCTCCCTTCCTATCTGCTCACTTTCATTCCTGCCTGCATCTTTCCTTTAAAAATAGATAGATAGATAGATAGATAGATAGATAGATAGATAGATAGATAGATAGATAGACAGACAGATAGATAGTAGATTAAATAGATAGAGATATGAAATACTTAGAGCTCTTCCAGCTCCCAGGGACAACCCCATCAAATCCAACTGGCATGAAGTCCTGGATTCATTGCTGACATGGCTGACATGATTCCACATGACTGGCCTCTGCTGTGCTGATGATCAAAGGGAAGTGGGGCACAAGGGGAGGAATGCAGTGGTGGTGGCAGTACTGTTTCTTGCTAGTGCTCATAAGTCAAAAGGATTTGGCTGCCTCTGCCTTGCCCATGAGAATTGGGGAGGACTGACATTTTGTTACTGGAACTTGAGTCCAAAGTGATCTGCCTGACAGAGGCTCCTGTTTCTGAATCACTGATCAGAGAGTATGGACTTCTTTTGGGGCTCTCGCTGTCTGGGCTTGTTCACAGTTACAGTTTCAGGCAGATCCTAGAGTCCAGGGTAGGATGTGTAGGAGGGTGGCGGGGGGGTGGGGGGAACACGTCTAAAACACAAAATCAGAGACTTTCATCACTGCCTTGGTCTTCCAATGCTACACTTTCTACCTCCTCACTGTGCTAATATTTCAGAGCTATCTGATAGTTACTTTATTCAATCCAAGATTTTTAGTCGTGATTTAGGAAAGATTGACTGGAGTATGCTTGCTCAATCTTAACTGGAACCAATACTCCTCTATGTAACTTTTAATGCTTTATTCAATCTTCTGCCTTAGATTGGGTGGTTATTGGGGCTAATACCTGAGAATAGTGTTGCTCCATGTATAAGCATGTCCAATTTCAGATCCAGCACACAATATTTGGTATGTGGTTAAATTCTCTTAAACATTCCTTTCTATTTTAATTATTTTTATTAAAGCACAGACTAATTTCTGCTTGGAAGTTTGTATAGATTCCTACTCATGACAATAATTATTCTCATATTTATATTTTACTTTGTCACTTTATGGTTGACAACTATACCTTTTTAGTAAAATTTCATGTGGATTGCTATTTTGTTTTGCAGTGCTGAGGCACTTTTTTGGAGAAAATGTCTTCAGAATCAGAAAAAGGGAGAGATAGGCTGGTTCTAGCTGCCAAAACATTCTTCTTTCAGATGCAAGATATTTCTTCCTTCACAAACACTCTTACTGAATTGTTTAACAGGGGTATGAATACACATATCACCCCTATGGCTGTGAAAGAAGATGGAAATGTTAAAGATATCTTTGAACAAGTGCTCCATATTTTTAAGGAGATGCAGTCAGCAGTGAATGACAAAATTCAAAAGGAACCTTTATGTTCCAAGATTGCAACAACAGTGTGCTCTCTGGCTGAGAAGAGCATCAATGTAAAGGAGTTGCACCAGTCAGCTATGGAAATGTTAAAAAAAGTCCAGAAGCCAATCGTTGACTCTCTTCTCAGTAGTGATACCATCCTTTCGAGTTTAGAATCTTCTTTTTCATTCTTGATGAAACTTCCCATCATGAACCTTATGTTAAGTGATTTCTATGGAAAAGACACCAGACAGCAGTCAGATGCTACCACATCTGAGAAAAGTCTGTCCAAAACTATTCCAACAGACACCCTGAAGAAGTTGCAGGATGCACTGAAAACTGAGAACACCAAGAATACCATTGAATCAGCTGCAGATCAGTTGGAGCTAATTGTCAAGACTGTGGGACCAATCCTAGAGATCCTTCAAAAAGCTATAAAAGGTATGGAAACCAAGATTTCTATGTCTAAGAACATCCATGACTAGTAGGAGTACAGCAGAAGAAGAGCTCATTTCTGTCAGAACATCATCTTCAATTCTGTGAGTTTTCAGTTACCAAGATTCTTTGAAACCAAACATGTAGTCTATTGGGACAGAAGTACAGAGAGCAGTCACCTGGCAAACCATCTACCTCTAGTTTTGCTTTAGTCAAATAAAAATAATCAAAGCCTGCTTGCAGTGGAAGTTACTAAAAAAAAAATAAATGCTTCAAAAAATCAAAGTAATATAACATTTGAGGATATTCTAAAACATTGTATTTCCGTAATTTCCATTCTTAAATAATTCTACTTGGTACAGTGCAGAATGCAATTAAATGTAACATTATGGTTATATAAAAAATTTGGAAAAGATAATCAGAAAGGGATAATCCCATTTGGGTGTTTTTGCTTCTGAGAATGCAGACAAGAAGGGGAGGCAGCAACCAAGAGACGTTAGCCTCCTGATGCCTGACACAGCCACAGCACACGGGTCCAGTGTTCAAATTTACTTTCTAAACTTGTAATTGTCCTTACTGCCCATCACCACCCAAAGCCAATCAAGCAGGATGAGATTGATATTGAGGGGATTAGACTTTTATTCCTTACCAGGAACTTGGAGTCCAGTGGGTTCCTGTTGAAAAATAAATATCCCATTCCCCAAGTGGGCTAGGGCCTTCTTAAAGGATCAAGGAAAAAAGAGGTTGGCTTGAGGAATGAAGGAAAGGGATTTGGGAGGCGGGGGGGCGGGGTGAGGAAAGTGGACAGGCAGGTCTCTGTGGCCCCAAAGGAATACAGGAGAAGGGGTTTGGGAAGGAAAGGGACTGGTGATGTGTACCTGGGGTAGATGCTTTGTCATCATTGTAGGGATGGCACCAGGCATCCAGCAACAGTAGCTGCTTGAATTTTGATCTTAGTACCTTGCTTCAGGGTTGTCAGGATTGTTTTTTGTTTTTTTTTCTGCAGCAATAAGACTATTTCTAAGCAAATTTCAAAAAAGAGAAAAACAGGCTTGTTATTTTCTTAAATCACTGAATGTGTAAGCTCTCCTTCACAATGACTGACACATCGAATCCCCCAGCAGTCCTCCTGGACTCCAGGACTCTTATTTCCTCAGATCCTCAGGGAGAAGCCACCTCCCTGAGAGGGTTGCACAGGCACAGTGGCACTGCCCGTGTGCAGTCTCCTTCCCACCAAGGAGAGAAGGGAGTATTCACTGCTTCTGAGCAGTCTGACACAGGTCTGGAGCAACTGGTCACCTCTGTCTGGCCCCAGAAATAGAAACAAAATTTCCCCATAGCAGATATGGGGAGCCCTTTGAAATTCCTTCTGAGAAAAAGTCACCTAAGCTTCCTGCTCTCCAGTCTCATCTATCTCTTCTCCCATTACACATGTTTCAGGCACTCGCTAGAAAACATTAAGTTGGAGGGAGCAGATGCCTCTTAGGAACTAGATGTTTCTCATATGTGGGCTGATTTATTTTGTGATTGCTTAGACTCCAAATCATCAAAGTGTTAGCAAGAGAGCCCCCAAAGAGACTGGAGCGTTAATCCAGGTTCTTGTATCCCATATGTAAAATGAGCATGCAAGACACAGCAGACAAAAGGTTAAGCAGGATATTTATTGAAGCAAGAAAGAGATTGTACACTCCTCAAGGTGAGGAAAAATGGGTAGGGTTCAAGATGACACTGACAGCTGTCTTACTGGGAGCACACATATTTTTAAAGGGTATTCTTTTGCTGTCCCTCCCCATTCCTGCCTCAGGGGCATTGCAAGGCATTCCCAGGAGGGAATTTCCAGGAAAGAGGTGGTGATTTCTGGGGATAGGTGTTCCCTTTACTCTATGCATACTCCTTACCTGTAATTCACTGTATTATAATGAGTTTAATGTATGGACCCATACACAATTTTGTGTTAAGTAGATAATAATTAGGCAAAGTTTACTTCTGTTACAGCTCTCTGTCGACCGACAAAGTCAAGCATGTGCTCTTTTAGGAGTAATGAAGGCAGCTTTATTTCACGCAGGCCCAGATTTCATAATTTGAGCAAACAAGCAAATTTGGGGGTACAATTTTATAGAGTGAGGGAGAGGGGGAGGTGTAAATTAGAATAGGAATTACAAACAGAACCCAAGTTAGTCATTTGTGAATTCCTCACATGGGCAACACACAGGATTCACATAATTGCAAAAATGTACACAGGGCTCCATTTTCAGGTGATAAAAGGCCTTTTATCTGGCCAGTAGCTTCCAGCCAGCCCAGACTGCAAGGCACCTGATGGCTTGGTGGCCTTTACAGCTGGCCCACAGTGGCTAGAAACTGGGGGCATGGCTTTCTTCTTCTACACTTCAAAGTGGATCAGCATCAGTGCACCTGCGCAACCAGTTGGTTTGAGCCAGCAAGGAATGACTTTCTGGTTCTGTTTCTTGGCCCCAAGAATGTGTGTGCTGCACTCCCATTGGTCAGAATTTTATCTGACCATTTCAGGATCTGGTCTGCTGAGGTGTTCCCCCCCACACCTTTTCTCCATTCCATCCCTCCCTAGGCTACCCTACCTAACATTAGCAAGAAGCAAATGTACATTCTTAAAGGGAGGGATAAGAGCAGACAGAGTCAGAGAATGTCTGTGTCTGTCTTGATGGAGGTTCAAGATTTTAAAGGCATTTACTAAAGAGGAGACGTATTCATGAAAAGAGGAGGTGACCTTCTGAAAGTTATCCAAAAGGCAGAGATTCAGGTGGTGCCTAATTCTTAAAGAGAGCTACACATTTAAATCTTTATTCTATCTGACTGGTAACTGTCATGGCCTCTAGCAGGCTGATATATTTATAACATTATAATGAGCCACAAGTGGCTATATATATATATATATATATATATATATATATATATAGCCACTTGTGGCTATGTCAAGGTTTCCTAAAGGATGGCTGTGAGAAGATAAAGGGTTTCCTGTTGTTGTAAGTTAATGGTGATAAAAACCATCAGCTGTCCCTAACAATAGCATAAAAATAGTGTCTCAGGATCTCAGGATCACTGGAAAAAGGGCCTTCTCACCTTTTATACTCCTAAACCTTCCGCAGCCCACAAGGACAGTGTTTCCAAATGAGTATCTTTTAAAAAATGCTGTAGTAGTGTCTTTTTTATGGCAAGTGTGTGGAAAGAAAGCTGGAATGTTTGTGGAAGTGACAATGTGGGTGTGACCGCAAGGTAAGAAGAGGCACAGAGAAAGGGCAGCATGGGGATAAGATGGGATGCAGGGATCATTGTGGTGTAGGGAGATAGAGGTACAGGAGGAACATGCAGACTGTAAAACAAATGACACAGGTTTAAAGATCACAGAGAGATTAAAAGACACCTGACAATTCTCAGGGTAATGCTGTTCATGCTGATGACGGGATCACACGTGGAGAACCAATGCCTAGGAGCAGTTTTCCAGTAAGCCTATGAGCCCATATGGTTTGCAGTCAGATATACAGTCACTCTCGTTTATCTTTTTCTTTCTTAGAGAAAGGAAGACAGGAAGGGAGGGAGGGAGAGAGGGAGGAGGAGAAGAAACGTATATATATCTATATATATAAATTGTTTTTTACCTTGGCTCTGGATCACACTGGGTCCCTGAACTGACATGATCAGCCTAATCAGCCACCTGAGCTACAAAGTTTATTTTAGTTGAACGGTGGGAGTGACTATTCAGATGTCTAAGAGGGATTCCTTGTGAGCTGTTCTGATTTCTGCTTTATTAGCTTTAAAGTCTGAGG